>JANHMN010000015.1:13056188-13106347 GCA_030674055.1 Rhabdomys pumilio | reverse complement strand
CACACACACACACACACACACACACACACACACACACACACACACACAAACTGAATATCTTTAAAATATTACACCTCTCTAAAAATCCAAAAACTCCTTTAAAAGTTCAAGGTCTTTCAGCTGTGGGCACCTACAAATGTTAATTTGAATTAAATATCTTCTACACAAGGGAAGAATCGGGGCACAGACACAATCTGAAGCAAGAGCAACTAAACTCTAACAATGAATGAATAAGTCAATGTCCAGTGTCTGGGATCTACACATGATCTTCGGGGCTCCCCCAAAGGGCGTCTCCACCTCTGCCCTCTCTAGCTCACACAGCTTGTCTTCTAGACTCCAGAGACTTCCACTCCACTTCTGCTGCTGTTCTTAGTGGTCATCCCATGGTACTGGCATCTCTAAAACACTGGGATCTTCTGCTACAACTAGGCTGCACTTTCACTAATATCCTCTCTTCCACATGTGTCATGATGCCAAGCCTCAACTACAATTGCCACCGGGGCTGTAACTTCACCATTGGCCTTGCCTGGCCTCCCACAGTGCCAAGTCTCAGCTACCCTCCTTGACAAATTCATGCCATTGAAAACAGTAACACCTGGGTGATTCTTAAATATCACAAGTTGCCAGCACGAGGTCTATCTCTGGAACACAGCTTCTTTGTGCTCTCAGAAAACACTTCCCAGGAGATTTCACCTCAGTAATCCTGGTGTCTTCTGGATCAGCACTAATTGTGTAGCTCTAGCTGATCTGACCAGCATCAATTATTCAAGTAACTACTCTTCTTGCCATCTAGGCTCGTTTACTGTTGAGTCTGCTTTTCTCAAAAATGTGCTGTGAGCCCTTAGTGGAATGTATCTAACACCGATTTCTTTCTGTTCTTTGTCTCCTTGAGATAATGTCATGTTTCCACTGTTCACTTCAGTATTCATTTCTACAGTAGGTACCTAAGAAGATGATTGCCATAAGAATGCAGGATGTGTGCTCACCAAACAGATATAATTATAGCAATGTTTTATTCTATACTGTTCTTACTATGATTTGTATCCAAGGAACATTATTATTGTCTGTTCTCCTGAACATATTTATCAGACATATTTATCTGATTTTAGTCTTTTTCATCTGCTTTGACAATGATTGGCTTTCCTATCCCCTGGGGCTCTGTTAATTTCTAAGTTCACTGAATGAAGCTGAGGTTGCATCTTTCTTTAGCACACTCTTTCCTTTTAGAAGTGGAACATTTATCCACTACCATTCAACTTTGTGATGTCATTTGTTTTTATTCTGTTACATAGACTCATACTTTAGAGATTGATTTGAGTCTCAACAGAAACATGAACATTGGACTTTTGAACAGTGCATGCACTATTAAACAGTATAAAGAGGTTTGAAGCTGCAATGAGTAGATTTTGTATTATGATGTATCCAGTAGCCTATGAGGCCAGCAGTTAGGAAGGAGAGTTTCACTGGAAAAGGGATGATGCCAGAAGTAGGCCTTCAAATCAGATAACATAGCACCCTTCCTGTCTGCTGTGTGTGTGTGTGTGTGTGTGTGTGTGTATGTGTGTGTGTGTGTGTGTGTGTGTGTGTGTGTGTGTGTGTGTGTGTGTTGGTGTTGCAATGTATGAATGTGTGCGTCTTCTGTTTGACCACCTATGTTAGGTCATAGAGCCTGCAGAAGACATTAACTGTCCTGCTCTATGGTCTGCTTTTCTGGTAGAAACTCTCACTGAGCCCTGAGCTCATTGTTTGTTTGCTCTTTTGGGGCTTGTTTACTTGGGTGAAGCTGCAAGCCACCAAGTCCCAGTGATTCTACTATTGTCATACAGGCCCACTCCTCCTGGCACTGGAGTCACAAGCAAGGCAAGTAAGACCATATACAACTCTTGTAGGTGTTGAATATACAAACGCAGATCCTAACCCTTATGCAACAATCCCTAGTCCCTTCTCTATTCCTTGACTGTGGATTCAATATGATTACATCCTCCTTCTTCCACACCTTCTATGCCATGATGGACTGTGTCTCTTAAACTACAAGCCAAAATACTCCCATGTGCCCTTGGATGGTCATAGCTACAAGAAGAGAAACACAGCATGTCAGCAATGGAATCATCATATAAATGTAAGATGTGGACAGTTTTCAAACATTATAAAACTGTAAGGATTTTGTCCTATATATCCACTCTCGGAAATGTCTAGTGAATATTCTTTTATCATATTAATATGTTATTTTCAAAATGCGATGAATAGAGTTACTTGATATTTGGTGGTTTGGATCATTCACTATAGTTTATTAGCAGTATCTATGTTCCATCTCCAATAGAAACTTTTTCATAGTAAGTAGACTTGAAAAAAATAGAACCATTTTACAACTCTGAATATAATCACCACCATAAACTATCAGATCATTTTAAGGCCAGTCTGTAAAAGTTCATTCTAGAATGGAAGAATAAAAGACTAGACTGAAACAAACCACACCAGAGGATCAGCCTCAGCCTGAGAGACACAGGTACTACTGCACTCCCTTTGTGAGAGACAAAGAAGGATATGATATGTGATGGTTTTATGTGATGGGCTTAGCCCGAGTGGTACTATTAGGAGGTGTGGCCTTTTGGAGTAGGTTTGGCCTTGTTGGAGTAGGAGTGGCCTTGTTGGAGTGGGTGTGGCCTTGTTGCAGTAGGTGTGGCCTTGTTGGAGTAGGTGTGACCTTGTTGGAGTAGGTGTATCACTAAAGGCATAGGTTTTTTGTTGTTGTTGTTGTTGTTGTTGTTGAAACATACACCTTTATTTTCATAGATTGCCAGTGGGCAATAGTTTGCTAGCACTGAGCTTTATTCCTAAGGTGTCATCAGCTACAAATTCTGGTAATTGCATGAAAAATATGCGTACTTTTGAGGTATTAGATATTTTCCTAGATTTACAGCACTGAAAAAGACCCCAACGGGTGATTTTATTCTTTCTTTTATTTATATGAGAAAGAGTTGGACTTAGGAAATTATTAATTTTGGCTGTCCAGTTCCCTGATCCCAACTGAAGGACAACTATTTCACATTCTGTTCTTGGAATAGTCACTATATAAGAGGTAATACATACTTGAGGCTAATATTAAGCTTTAGAAATAAGTTTTTTTCTTTCTTTTTTTATTAGTAACTTTTTTAATGTTAATCAAAGGCTTTATAGGTTTGATAATGCTCAATAACAAGAGAGAGCATAGATGTTAAGACCCTCATCCTAGCTGCCTGGAAGCCATTCTTCTCCTAGCTGCCTTCAGAACAAGAGGTGGAACTCTCAGCTCCTCCAGCCCCATGCCTGCCTGGATGCTGTCATGCTCCTGTCTTGATGATAATGGACTGAACCTCTGAACCTGTAAGCCAGCCCAATTAAATGTTGTACTTTATAAGAGTTGCCATGGTCATGGGTATCTGTTCATAGCAGTAAAACCCTAATAAAGACATGTTATAAAACACTCTTGCCCACAGATGACATTGAATCTAGTTGACTTTCCAGATCTTACTACTAATCTACAGATAGCAGGAGTGAAAGGGAGGCAGGAAATGATTCCTAAGAATCAGTCCAAGACAGAATAGTAGATAGTCTTAAGAAAAAGGACCCAGTTTCTCCCACAACCTAGAAGAAAAAGAAGGATGAGGTATTTTAAACTACAAAACAGAAAAGTACCAAAACCAGAGTGTGGCTATGTTTGGATCCACAGTGAGAAGATCCCTGCATTTGTAGCACAGAGAACATTTATATTCAGGGACAAAGAGCATTAAACAACTTAGAGTCATCTATAATGATGAGTGACATTGGACAATATCAACAGCTTAACACCTGAGCTTGTAAAAAGTACCCTATCCAAAAATCAAAAAAAGTAAATATTTCAATATATGGTATTAGCATTTTGCTAGTTATTTAAATGTCTGTTTTAACTGTCTAGTGCTGTCCCTAGAGGTTGAAAAGTATATACAGCTGTGTTTCAGTGAAACCCGACTGACAAGGGCTGACAGAAAGACAGACAGGAGCCGGGATCCTCATTTCTAGCCTCCATTTAGTTGACTCTGACCAGGGTTTAGAATGGTCTGTCTCCTATCCATATCCTGCAGTATAAACAGACCAGGGAACAAACTATGAGTGAAACCAACCAATGTGTGATTAGTATAAGTTTAAAAACCTTGGCAATAACTACTTTTTAAAAAAAAAAAAATGTGTGTTTCCTATGGAGCATTTATAAGTCCTGTTTAGACAAGAGGTAATTAGCATTTCTGAGATGAGAGCAAAATGTAGGCACAGGCAAAAGAGATAGAATGCCCTCAGGATTTGAGACACCTCAGGATAAATGCTGTCGAGCTTATCCATTGGAGCGTTACTTCAGATTGCCACCTCTCTCTTAAAGCTCAACTTTAAGGTTACTTATTTCCGCCTCTCTATTAGGACAGATACACTCTTTGTTCTGGGTTCATCTCTGAGCTAAGCTTTCCAGCTCTAACCTTGTCTTTAATCAGCTCAGTGTGCGGCAATCATGAAGATCTCCTGCCTTCTGCTGCTGCTTGTCTCTCTATCCAGCTTCCAGAACAACCCAGGTAAGTACCAAGACCTGCCGAACCCCTCACCAGAGCTGGGTATACTGGGTTATAGAACAGGTGAAAAGTGAATTTGGAATCTGAAAAGCCTGTAGCTAACTGGCATCCAGGGTTTCAGCCTGTGTCCTAGGTATCAGGCAGTGAGCCTGGCCAGAATGAATAGCTAGTAACAGATTTCCAAGATCTTTAACCTCCTGTTTTTCATGGGCATCTAGAAAATTTTCTTTGTAGAAACTGTTTTTCTTTACCCCCAAGAAGGCACAGCTCACCAAGAGGCCAGATTTCTATCGGGAGACAGGCACCCACTCCTAAACGACCTTTCACAGGACCATTTAACACAGGACTGCAATACACTTGGCTAATGGGGAATATGAACTTGATGTTTTAAATTAGGTAACTTGGTGAGAGATGATGCATGTCTTAAAGGCCGTGTGTAGGAAGCACAGACTTAAAATGAAGTACAAGAGCTCGCATTTTAATTTATTCCTCACAGTGTCCCTGTGAATAAAAAGAGGAATCACAATCACAGGACCGGTGCTCAGTAGGTCAAGGCCCAATAGCCATGAGTTGTGATGTGGCTGTGTGGGGACCCTTGAGGTTTGGGTTACACAATGCTGAAAGTACGATGCAGAGAGGATCATAAAATCCAAGAAAATAAAACCTCAAGAATTGCTTGGTGTGGGATCAAAAGGCCACACACACATAAAGTTAGAGGAACCCTACAGGTTTTCAAATACTGCAGGGACAAAATGGAAAATGGCATTTTTAGAAACTGATGTATTTGGGGGGAAATTACAGGCTAATAAGCAGTGAACAAGAATTCAAAAGATGATCCACTTGTTATTCTCTCTGACAAATTGTTTGCCTGTCTCATTAACATGACTCTAGCAGAGGCATTTTTAAATCTGCAATTTTTTTCTTCCTTTTCCTAAAGGCTGAATATGCATATCATTAAGACTAGGTCCATTTTTCTCCCTTGAAAATGAGGCAGAGATGAAGATTCCAGGAGTCTGTGACACCAATTTCCACTTTCCCTGTATACTATGCGTCTCAACATGCAGTTTCCCCATGACCAAATGGCCTCTCTTCTACCTCTCTGACCTGGTCAGGCTGTCCTTCAGTTAAAGTTACTGTTTCTGACAGTGGAGGACTGGAGAGGAACAAACAATGAAGAAAGAAAATTTCAGGTCAATTGGTTTTTTGTGAGCTGATGCCTTGTGCCAAGAAGTATGCTATACTTTATTAAGAAGTATAGCCTTTATGTATAGTTTGCAGGAGGGAAATGGGAGAGTCAGCAGAAAGCTATCAAAAAATGAAACAAAGTTAACAGGAAGCTAACCAATCATTGTGACACAAAGGGAACGCGGAATATCTCAAGTGTGTCACATACTGAGCACACAGTGCCCTTGGGACTGATCAAAGTCTTGATTCATTGACGCTCCAGTCCCAGCCCCCAGTGCTGACTTTACTTTGGTTAAGAACATAGCTTTCCCTTTTATCACGGTCTCTTAAAAATCCTTGGATCATCCTGGCTCCTAACACTGACCTCTGAAATATTCACCAAGAATCTTGCACAGTTGCATTCAGAGTCCATCTGGACACCATATGCCAAATATGTAAGACAATAGCACTCCAACCTTCCATTGGTCAGGCCAGGGCAACTGCTTAGAAGGACAAGGGAAGAAACAAATGTTGTCCATTGTGACCCCCTAACAAGAACTTCTTTCTTCATTTCCAGTTGACTAACATCAATAGCCCGTCTTCTATACACAACTTTGAATCATCTGGTTAGGAATGGAAGGAAAATAGAATCAGGAGAAGAAGAGACATGGCACTTTGAGAGCCTCTGAATACAATATCAATATTTACCCCAAGTTTCATAACAGTAAGACAGATCTATCCCTTGTGCTAAAAATTGTTGGACTAAACTCTATAGAAAGACATCTGATGTCCACAAACTTTCCAAGAAACAAATATACTTTCCAGTTCTTTTTTTCTTCAGAAAACTAGATTTTAAACTCAGCAAAACATGGCTTTGCTTTTATAAGGTAATTGAAAAGCATTCAGTCTGTCTGAGTCTCAATGTCTCTCTGAAAATAAGGGAAAAGAGAATGATTCTTGGAGAACAAAAGACAAAAAAATATGACTAGTTGTCCACCAAGGTAAAATGATCAGAATTAGAATGTGAGAAATGGCTGAGATCAATCCAGCCCCTTCCTTGGTAAATCTGAGACACTGCAGCCCAAGCAGGCTGGGTGGATAACCAGCACCACTGCATAAGGAGGTTTGGAACATAGAATGTAGCTGAATTACATCACACCGTGCCCATAGCTATTTCTTTCTTGTGATTAACACAGTTCAGTAAAGTAAAAGCCAGAAGTTGATTCTTATGGGGCAGCAGGATGCGGTGCTCAGCCAGGAGTGTGCTCAGATAGAATGAGAATTAAAGCCAGGAGTGTGTTCAGATAGAATGAGAATTAAAGCCGGGCTGGGAGACTCCATCCTGGTCCGGGCTCTGTCTATGTGGGCTTTCTGCTCTGTAGAGACAATGAGCATACTTGTCATCTATTAGATCAGGGAGACAGGGAACTGCGTTCCAAGATTCTCCTTCCCTCTGAAATTGTCCTAGTCCATTAAACCTTTTCTGCTTAGCAATTGCCTTGGTTTCTTTTTCTGATGTGATAGAATATTCTGAAAAGAAAACAACAAATGGAGAAAGTCTTTCTTTTATCTCCCAGCTCAGTATATGATTCACTGTGGCAGGGAAACCAAGGCAATGGGAGCCAAAGTCGTTGGTCACATTGTATTCACCTGATGGATACTGTTGTCTACTTGACACAATCTAGAGTGGCATAGGAAGAGAATATCAATGACAGATTGTCTAGATCACCTGTAGGTGATTGTCTTTATTCCATTAATTGAGGAAAAAAAGACATGCCCCTTAAGAATGTCATCATTTTCTGGTTTAGGGCCTGGATTGTCAAAGACTGCAGAAGGTGAGCTAAGCACTGGCATGCAGGTCTCCCATCCCCCATTTCTCTATCATTTGTCTTCCTCTATCTGTCTCCATTTATCTCTCTGTCTTTCTTTATCTGTCTCCCTGTCTGTATTTGTCTGTCTCTGCCCCTGTCTGTCTGTCTGTCTGTCTGTCTGTCTGTCTGTCTGTATCTCTCTGTATACTATTGATTGTGGTCATGACTACTGAATTATTCAAGTTCCTGACACCTTGATCTCCTTGTAAGGATGGACTGAAACTTCCAATTATGAACTAAGCCCTTTCTCTCCTAAGTTGTTTTTGTCTGGACCTTTTGTCATAGCAACTGGAAAGGAAACTACAATAAATCATAGTCCAAAATTAGAGAGCAAAGAATTAGTACATGCTTCCTCTGTTTCTCCATTTTATATGATCCATAATGACTACCCAGGAAATAGTCCAATCCACAGGTAAATGGGTTATCCCATATGGACTAACACAATCAAGAGAATCTCCCACAGGTATAAAAGAGGTCCTTCTCCCCAGTGACTTTAAACCCTGTCAATCTGAAAATGTAAAAGAACCATTAAAAATGATCAACAACAAAGAGCAGAATATATATATATATATATATATATATATATATATATCAGTACTTAGATTAATGATGTCATTAAGAAAGCAAACACATCAATGTCCTTTTAAAACTTAATTTTCATTACTCTTCCTAATACCAGATAATCATCTGCAAATATTTCACCAGGGAACATAGATAGCATACTTAACACATTCTCTTAGAGTCGATGGTATCAACAGCACCACAAAAGGATACAAAACGGAGGTGATAACCTCTGGAAAGTCTGACTGGGGATGATCATGGTAGAGACCAACATTAAATTTAGAGCATTGCTCTTTCAACAGTCATACACAATGAAAGTAAGAACCTATAAAATGTAGAGAAAGGCTATGAGACAGAGCTCAAGAAGATGGACTTACTGTCAGCAAGTGAGTGAGTTAAGCTGTGACGCTTTTCTTGAGAAAGTTCTGAGGTAGGGAAAGCAGGGCATCACCCCGTTTCCTCCCACCACCATGGCAACACTGTTGCACTGAAGAGTTTGTGGTGATGAGAATATTCTTATGTTCTTCCTTCATTCCCAACATCTAAGAGGGTGAGGAAGGAGCCTTTCTGGGATTCAGAGCCAGCCTGATCTAAATAATGAATTCCACGCCAATAAGGCTTATAGATTGAGACCTTGTCTCAAAATAAATAGAAAAAATTATTCTCTATTTGTGCTTTCTAATGTAGTAACCACCGTTATATGGCAATGGGGATCTCTCTGGTTAGTGAGTTCAGAAAAATATGATTTCTATTAGAGGTCTTAAAACTCAATTGTGGAGATTTTTTTTAAATTATTTTTTTAATTGTATTTTATGTAGAACTCTTGTGCCTTCCTCAAACATTCTAAAACCACTACGGTTACAGCCAAGAGTTTGAAGGTTTTTCTCTTCTCTTCTTGCAGTTGCTGTCCTTGACTCAATCAGGTGCATTGAGAAGAAAGACACCTGTCACATTGTCCAATGCCCACAATTTCATGATGTAGTTGGCACCTGTTATGAAGGAAAGGGAAAGTGCTGCCACAAACGCTGTTGATGCATCAGAACTCGCAAGAAGAGTGTGCAACCACTGTTGTAATAAAGGAGAACACACCGAGGTGTGGCTTCTTCATAATAAAATGAGCTGTCTATAGATCTGTATTGAGTTAAGAAAATGTGGGTTATTTAAGGGCACCTGCAGTGACAGACAAACCAGTCCAAAATCCCTGCCTTGTCAAATAGAAATATGGCCATGAAATAAGCAAATATGATTGCATTTCATTTTTTCAAGAAATGTACTAATGAGGATCACTTTACTTTAATTCATCTCAAGTGGCAAGAGGACAGAGCAGGAGCATGGAGCCACTTCAACCTAAATTAGTTTATGCAGTTAGGGCTTGTTCAGACAAACCATCACAACCACCCTGCCACCTCCTTCATATTTGTAGTTTTCATGTAAGCCACAAGGTACCTGCCATCTTTGGATCCAATTATAATCCTTGTATTTAGGTTTCTGGATTCATTAGCCAGTATTCCCACCCCAAGTCGGGACCAACAAAAAGACGACAGCAACACTCTTCAGAGATACTGATAGTTTTATACCTTTAGTCTACTAACTTGTTCCTCACATGAATATGTAAAGACTATACATAACAGGCTTCCAGGGACATTGAGCAGAAAGTAATTCTGTGTGTTAATGTGAAGGGGAAAACAGATACTTTTAAAATGGTGACTACTTCTTAAATAGTGAAAACGCTGACCTTTGGATGTCCATCCTAATAACTACACAAAGAATCTGAGTCCTTTCTACATCACTAAGATACAACATTGAAGGTAAAAATATCCACTTGCTAAAACTACATTATTAAATTTCACCTGATTCAAATTTGCAGGCACAGATTCTTACAACCTTAAAATTCACACTGACACATTATATCTAAATTAGCTTCTATGAATCGGGGAGTGCCAACAGTGCTTTGAAAGACAATGCACATCCTCATAAGTAACCCTGTGTGACTCTTCTCAGAGCACTAGTTAGAAGTCAAGGCCTCTCTGAAGGCTGAAATATGGAGGAACTAGGGAGTTCCTAAGAAAACCTAGAACAATGAAGGACTTTGCCTAAAAGCTGCCATCACCATTTCCTTAGCCAAAGAAACGTAGGTTTCCTTAGAAGTGTTTAGATGTTGATTCCAGAGGCCTAAGTGAAGTGGAAATTTCTGTTTCATTGGCAACTTAATTATATCATATGATGCTTTGTTGGGGCACACAGGTGAAAGGATGTCTTCCTGAAGCAGACATAGGAAAGAAAGCTTTACTCTAGCAGATACAGGTGAGAGGATGTTTCACTGAACCAGATGTGTGAGAGGACACATGGTGTTTAGAAAGAATATAATTATGACCCCACAGACAGAAGGAGGGGGCTCTGACATTGGTTAGTCTTGTCGCATCTAGCTAGTCTTGGCTGCCAACACTCATATTGGTTCGGCTTGCATTGTATTACTGATCTTTGCTTATTGTCCCTTTGTAGAGTAACTCACCAAAGACCTTGTGATATTCCAGTGGTTCCTTGTGCCTTTCACGACTAACTCAGGCCAATTGATCACAGTTTATTCTGGATCAAACTACTGTGGCTGATTTGTGAATGGTGATGTACTGGACTGCTGACAAAGAAGAATGTAATAACCCCAAAGAACATCTCCTTTCTTTTCTACTACCTCTGGGTGATGGGCTAGAAGAGGGATTGAAGCATTTAAGAACACTATTAAAGCAGGTCTTGAAAAATCTAAACCTACACCTAAGTTTAGGAGTTTCAAGTTCCTAGTCTCAGAAAGATCAATGTAATGGCAGATCTTTTTGAAGGTACAAAGACTTAAACTTTGTAAACTCAACCACAGGGTTCATAATTCTACATTATGAATACATATGTGTGTGTGTGTATATATATATATATATATATATATAATGACAGGAGAAATATCACAAAATATGTGGCAGCTGAGTGAATATATGCAGTGATGAGACAATTGGGATAATGAATCTCAAGGTCACAGTCTAGACAATGATAATTGTCACAGTTTAGACAATGATAACAATGATGATAATATATACATATATACATATACATACACACACACACACACACACACACACACACACACACATATATATTGAGCCAAAAATTCAATGCAGCCTTTAACTCAGCCACTCTCACGGGCTAAAATCCTAGGCTTCAGTTTCAGCCCCTTGTCTCATATTATATACAAAAATCAACAAATAATGGGTTGAAGATGTCAATGTGAAACTCAGACTATAAAACAAGAAAGAAATATAGTACAAAATCTCTACAACAGTGCTCAGACAGACAAGTCTATGAATGTGAGGCAAATATAATAGGCAATTATAGCAAAAATAAGCATATGAGCATATACCAAACCTAAAAATGTTTTTGTACAAGAAAGGAGACAACAGAGTAAGAAGACTGCCAGGAACTAGTGAAAAGTAAGTAATGCATATATCTAATAAGTGTGCTGCGTCCTAACTATAGTAGGAAACAAGACAATACAGAGAAACATAGAAAGGAACCCAATTAAAACAATGCCAAAGAACCTGGACATATTTATTCATGGACTGATGTTCAAATGACAGCTGTCAATGAAACAGTGTTTGGCATCATTTATCACTAGAGAAATAAATATTAAAACCCAAATGATAGGTTACCTCACTTTTATTAAAAAGACCAACGTCAGAGAAAGAGGGTGATACTAGAAGAAGATGCACAAGGTGATGTGGTCATTTTCACTCTGTTCCTGGCAGGGAATATCAGCACAACTATCTAATAATGTAAACTAACTAACTAATGTAAACATTAGCTCTCACGTGGATGTCCTCAAGACAACTTCTGGGCTATATGCCACTGTCATAACCTTGAACCAATACATACCCAAAAGAGCTGAAAGAAAAGATGCCCAAAATATATCTACATTCATTCACTAGATCATAATAATTCATAATAATAAAAACATGTACTCGACCTCAGTGTAGCTTGATTGAATAAGGAACAAGAAAAATGTGGAATACATATGTGCCCAAATACCATTCCAACATTAAAAATAATAGATTTCTGCCAGTGCCAAGCAGATGAGTGGTTCTGAAGTATATTAACCTAAATGAAATCTGTCAGATATTACACACACACACACACACACACACACACACACACACACGCACATGCACACGCACACGCACACACGCAGACACAACCATAGGAAGGCATTCACATATAGAAATGTCACACTCATAGAAACGATTAATGAGAAACATTAGTTACTAATTGCAGGGCTATGTAGAAAGTGAGGAGCTAGTGGCCATAAAAATGTAATCCTTAAATTAGACAGGAGAAATATCACAAAATATGTGGCAGCTGAGTGAGTATATGCAGTGATGATACAAGACAATTGGGATAATGAATCTCAAGGTCACAGTCTAGACAATGATGATAACTGCTACTGTAATCTTGATTTAATAATTAATTCTGTATTACAAATTTATATTAAACTATTGCATCCTTCCAATCAAGTATGCACTTCTGAACCTTTTGATTTAATGCATGTATATTATAAAATATGGTCACACCTACCCCGATCAATCCACTTCTAACTGCACTATACCTGCAAATCTGAGCCATAGGAGATCTGATACCAAAGGCAAGTCTTTTGGGGGTAAATACTGAATATTACCATTCAGTTCTGCAAATATTTACCTGGAATATGGGTTTTCCGAGGTGATGTTTTCAGGTTTTTATTTTGATACATGAACTAGGAGCAGGCCTCTACTCTTCTTACAAGTCTTCCAAAGTTATGAGATACTTGGTCATCACATACCGACCTCCTTAAGGTATTAACACTGGTCATTGCTCTGCACACCGCTAGAGCTGTGTCAGTTTTCCCTAGAGTCCTTGACATCTAGGAATTCATCAAATATAGATAATTCAAGAGGTTTTTTTGAGACAATACAGAAAACTCATCTGTAAAAGATTAAGGGGAAATAATGGAACAGGGAGGTTTAAATTGGGTTAGAAAACATAGAGCAGGATAGAGGAGGGATATGGAAAGGATAAAGATTTTTCAGAGAACTCAGGTGCAAGCCTGCAACTTCAGAAACATCACTCTGCATCTCTCTGCAGCTACAGATTTACATACAGGTAGTAGGAGCTACCAAGAGAACCATGAGATGGTTAAAGAGAAGTTTCAAGGATGAGTGAGGGTTGATTAAAATGACACATACTGAAAGTGGAGTGGTAAAGAAAGTATTACCCGTGAAAGGTTATGAAGGGAAGAAAGGCAGAAGAGAATCGACCAAAAAAAGTGTGCATGACAATGATGTCTTTGTTAGGGTTTTATTGCCGCAAACAAACACTATGACCAAAAACCAAGTTGAGGAGGAAAGGGTTTATTTGGCTGATACTTCCAGATCACTGGAGGAAGACAGGACAGGAAATTAAACAGGGCTGAAACCTGGAAACGGAAGCTGATACAAAGACCAACTATGAAAGCATGCTACTTACTGGCTTGCTTCCCATGGCTTGCTCAGCCTGCTTTCTTACAGAACCCAGGATCACCAGCCCAGTAATGGCACCACCCACCATGAGCTGGGCTCTTTCTCATTGATCACTAACTGAGAAAATGCCTTACAGCTGGATCTCATGGAGGCATTTTCTCATCTGAGACTCCTTCCTCTTTGATTACTCTAACTTGTGTCAAGTTGACAAACAAAACCAGCCAGTACAACTGACCCGTTGTCAACTTGAAACACAGACACGTCACTATTGAGCGACAACCCTTCCTTTCTTATTCATCCCTAAGTTCTCACATTAAAAACATAAAATAACCTTAAAAGTCTAACAGCCTTTACATATTAAAGCATATTAAAATTTCAATCTGTTTAAAATATCCCACGTCTGTAACAATCCAAAAATCTCTTTTAAAAGTTCAAGGTCTTTCAGCTGTGGGCACCTGCAAATGCTAAGATTGAATTAAATACCTTCTTCAAGACGGGAGGTCCAGGGCACAGTCACAATCTGGACCAAGCAAAATTAAACTGTAACAGTATAAATAAGTCAATGTCCAATGTCTAGGATCCAGGATCCACACATCATCTTCTGGGCTCCTCCAAAGGGCTTAGGTCACTTCTCTACCTCTGCCCTTTGCAGCAAACACACCTTGTGTTTTAGGCTCCAGAGGTTCCACTCCAGTGCTGCTGCTCTCTTAGTGGTCATCCTGTGGTACTGGCATCTCTGCAACACTGGAATCTTCTGCTACAACTAGGCTGCGCTTTCACTAATATCTTCTCTTCCACATGTGTCATGGTGCCAAGCCTCGCCTTCAACTGCCACCGAGGCTGTAACTTCACCATTGGCCTTGCCTGGCCTCTCCCCAGTGCCAAGGCTCAGCTGCTCTCCATGATGCCTTCATACCTTCAAAACCATTACCACCTGGGAGATTCTTAAATCACCAGGCTACGAACAAGATGTTTATCTCTGGAACACAGCTTCTCTTTGCTCTCAGATAACACTTCCCAGAAAATTTCATGTCAGTGTTGATGGTCTCTTCTTAATCACTGCTATTTTTTTTTTTTTTAGTTCCAGCTAACCAGCATCAATTGTCCCAGTAACCCCTTCTACTCTTGACTTTAAAGCAAGAGCCACATGACTGAAGCTGTTTCCTGGGGCTGGACCATGCCCCCCCCCCATGGTCTATTACATCCTCACCAGCTTTCTGTTTTCACTGAATTCTTCACTGCCTAAGCTTTGTTTTCCTGGAACATACTCTGTAGACTGACTTTGAGCTTGTGAGAAATCTGCAGGCCTCTGTTTCTACAGTGCTAGGATTAAAGGTTCCTCACTTGAACCCAAATTTTTCTTTAGTTTCTTTTCACAAGGTCTTTATAAGCATGGCCCCTGTGCTTCAAGATCTGGATCACAACTGCACCCTTCGTTTCTGGATCGCAGTACATTCCAGATGTAGTCAAGTTGACAACCGAGACAATCCATTACAGCAGTACATACCTTGTCAATCTCATAGGAAATCATGAGATTTCATGTTTCCAAATGAAAACAATAATCATGTCATAATAATGCCTAACACGATATAACTATACCTCATAAAGCTGCAAAAACATAAGCAATAAGCCTACCTGGGAAGGATCTTGCCCCAAGGTAACACTCTCTCAATTCTTTTTATTTTATCCTTGTATGTAGGATTTTGCTCCACTCCACTTCCTGGTGCCCCATTACTTGAACCACACATTTTATATTTTTCCTTTCTAAGTTTGCTATGTTTGAGCAAAATGCTCTTCATAACATTGAACCACAGGCCAAGAGTCTAAACCAGGTTACTTTGAGATTCCCTTTGAGATTGCAATTAACCTAACTCTCTTCATATTAACTTCAGGCAGACTCTTTGGACAAGGGGGAAAGCAGCTACATTTTTTTCAAAATTATCACAAGAACAATCTCTAGGCAATGTACTAAAATACTTCTTGAAAACCTCTTGAGCCAGGCCCCTCCACAATTCAAATTTCCCCCAACACCACTGCCTTCCATGTTCCTACTAAGATAGTCTATTAAGCCTCACTTAAATCACTCAAGTGATTTTCAAACCCACAGTTCATATTCCTCCCAATAAACACATGGTCAGGCCTGTCAAAGCAATACCCCAGTACCTGGTAACAACTTCTGTCTTAGTTAGTGTTTTGATGCTGGGAACAGACACCATGACCGAAGCAACTCATGTAAAAGCCAACATTTAATTGGAGATGTCTTACAGTTTCAGAGGTTTAGTCTATTATCATTATGGTGGGAAGTATGGTATCATGCAGGCAAACTTGGTGTTATGAGAATCAAGAATTCTACATATTGATCTGAAAGCAGCTTGGAAAAGACTGGAATTCCACACTGGGCAGAAATTAAGCATAGAATCACACAAAGTCCACCTACACGATGACAAAAAGTCTTCCAATAAGGCCACACCTCTTAAGAGTTCCATGCCCTGTGGCCAAGAATTTGAACACATGAATCTATGTTGGCCAAAACAATTCAAGGGGGCAAGAAAAAAATGTAAGAGTAAAGGTAGAAGACATCTGCAGGAAAAAAAGATATTTTCTTAACATGACAGAGCCTCTGACAAACTCACAGAAGCTATGGATGAAGGCCTAAGATAAGATCAAGACTGTCAAAATGTCAGCATGGAAATGGCTCCTGTAACCCATGATGTGGTGGATGGCCCTATACCTGTATAGTGGGTTTGGCCTAATACTACTTGTATTATAATGTTAATTTGGGCCTCCAAAATTGCTTACATGTCTGTCTGTATGTAAGACACTGAAGGACTCTGCCTCCAGTTAGTTCTGATTGGTTAATAAAGAAAATGACATCCAATGGCTGGGCAGGGGAGAGGCAGGACTTTTAGGAATCCTGAGCTTATGACACAGAGGAAGGAAGAAGAAGGAGATCCACTATGTTGGGAGAAGGAAAAGAGACTCCATGCCAGAAAATAGTGGAGGACAGGGAAACATAGCCTGCATGTGAAGGAGCCAGGAGAGGGCAGCCCAGTTGGGCAGCCCTCTAGGTCCAGGACAGCCAAGGTAGAATATAGAATTTAGTTTAAGTAATAACTCAGGATTATCAGTGGGAGGTGAATTAACTACAAGGTTAGGAAGTGGCCTAGCTGTTACACTGTTTAAGGCATATCAAAATATAAAGGGTGTGTGTGTGTGTGTGTGTGTGTGTGTGTGTGTGTGTGTCTTTCATTCGGGAACACAAAGCATTGGGGTGGGTAGCAGAAACCCCATGATGGAATTTTATTTAAGTATTTAATTCTACATATCCGCATATACACAGAGGCAACACTAAGTGAACTCAGTCCATTTTTTTTTAATGAGCACACAAAGTTGGGAAGGCAAAGTGGTTGATGGGTTGTAAGAGGAGTTCAAGGAGAAGGAATTTTGAGTAGATTTGATCAGCACACATTACATGTGTCTCATAGGTATTGTTGCTAGGTAGAACTATTGACCAATTCCCCTTGACAGCTTGCATAACACTTTGTGGTACTATGAAGACGAGTTTTGAGAGAGGAGTCTCAGGTTAGGTGCAGTCTTGAAAGATACTGCTAAAGATGTAATAGTGGCACGTATATCATGGTGGTAACCAGAAGCTCTCTAATGGAACGTAAAACTGAATCAACTGGAAGCAAGTCATGCCACATACTAGAAACCTAGCAAACTATCTGGGCTATTGAGGTCATGGATCTTAGAGGAGTACCTACGTCTGCCAATTTATTGAGTCAGCATAATTTCTGATTGCATTTTGTTGTGGATAGCCCCAGCCTCCTGTTTTGATGGTAGTTTCACTCCTGGGAGGGGCTGCGGAGGAGAAGTGAATCTTGTAACCTTCTGTCCAGTTGAATTTGTAAAATAAAAGCTAGAGCCAGTGATTGGACAGTAGAAGAGGAGGTGGAGAAAAAGGCTTAGGGGAGGAGTCGGAAGAGGAGGAGTCAGAAGAGGAAGTCAACAGGAGAGAGACTACAGAGGCGATGGAGAGGCAGAGGAGCTGGAGGAGCTGGAGGTAGAAGGACAACAAAGGAGAAGAACTTGGCCTAGAAAAACTGCAAGTTGTAAGGGATCTCATAGCTGAGGAATAGAGTAGTGCAATGATAAATATACCCAATCTAGGCTTGCAGTTTATAATCATAAATATTGAGTTGTGTTTTTCTTGACCAGACTTGTTTGGGTCGGAGATTTACCACAACAAATTGGTGCCCAACTTATTACATAGGACTCAATTAACCTGAGTTAAAGTTCATTGCCCCCGCCCCCCAACCCCTGAATACGGCTTGGGTAGCCTTCTAGGCTGCACCAGCATGTATTGAAAGCTGAGAGGGTCTGAGGGCCTACAAAGAACCACAGAGAGGCTTCCTCCCCCAACCCCCAGACAGAGAGCTATGGCCAGGATCAGGAGCAGCACTCAGCCTGCAGCTGGGCTTGCTCAGTGCCCTGTAAAAACTGCAAGAAGGGACTGGTGATCCTAGAACACAACTGCCTGCAAAGTAGTTCTCAGGCAGAAACAGTGAACTGAGAGCTCCGGACCAAGTAATTCTTTGATATAAAAAAGACACATAACCCTTTGATACTTAAAGATGATAAAAAAACAATGGATATCTTTTGGGCTTTATGTGATGATATTTCAAGTGGTTTGACAGGAATCAACTTAGGGAACATAGACACCTTATCATTTTTCAATATTACAATATTTATTCTCTTGATTTACTATGTCTTCTCAAAAGATGGGGCCCTAGATAAAAAATTCCTTGCCTTGGAAAAGAGATTACAAGTAACAGTAGAACTAAAGGTACAGGATTTTATTGGTCAAAATAAGCAACAGCAAGGAGATAGAGATAAAATTTGGAAACAAAGTCTAAAAGATAATTTACTAAAGTTAGCAAATCAAAATAAGGCAGACACTGCAATATTACAATTACAACATAAAAAGAAATTAAGATTACGAAAGCAGGGCTTAGAACAGAGGATACAGGAAATTATAGAGCAGCATGAACATCAGAAAGAGAAGCTTATGACTTGGCAACAAAGCTTAAAGGAAACAGTAGAATTGAAGACACAAGAAATTATAGATCAGAATAAAAAACAGAAAGATGAAAATGATGGTTGGAGACAGGAGCTTGAAAAGATGATGGAACAGAGGATGCAGCAGCTCACAGATCAGACTGAGCAGCAGAGAGAAAATAATGAGGAATGGAAGCAAGAATTGGAGAATATTCTTGTAAAATTAATCAATCAAAATAAAATGGACAGCAAACTATCAGAGTTACAATATAAGGAAAAATTCAAAATTTTGAGGCAGAACCTTGAACAAAAACTACAGGAACTCAAGGAACAGGAAGAGCGACAAAAGGAGAGCTATGAAGCGTGGACACAGACCTTAAGGGAGGAATTTAAATTTTAAGTTAAGGAAAATACTCAGGTAGAGACAGAAGAAACTAGAGAAAATCAATCAAGGGTTATTAGAAAACACACTTTAGTCTATCTGGTTAATATACAACAAAGACCTCCAGACATTGTTTATCCACAGGGTTATGAGGAATTTGAATGGCAACTCATGGATGTGTTAGATCTGAGAAAATTTAAGGAAAGTGTCACTAATTTTGGAAAGCACTCATCATTTGTAAAACAAATTCTGACTTCTTGGACTATTAAAAATAGAATAATTCCCCAAGACTGGAAAGATATGGCAAGAGCAATACTAGAACCTGCTGCAAATTTACAGTGGGTTGCATGGTGGAGAGATGAGGCAAGAGAGATAGCTCGACAAAATAGAGTTAGGGGAAGAGAGATTTCCATAGACCAACTGCTTGGTGAAGGTTGCTTTGCTGGAATAGAGGTGCAGGCTGTATATGATGAAGAAACTCTAGCATTGTGTAGATTGTCAGCCTTAAAGGCCTAGGACAAAGTTGCAGAATCTGGGAAGAGACTTGAACCATTTATTCAAGTTATACAAGGTCCAAAAGAAACCTTCCCTGACTTTTTTACAAAGGCTAACCTCAGCTGTCAAAAGCAGTATATCGGATTCAGTAGCAAGAAAGGTAATAATTGAGTCTTTAGCCTTTGAAAATGCAACTGCTGAATGCAACGAAGTAATCAGACCACTGAGGGCAAAGTCAGCATCAATAGATGAGTGGATTAGATACACACCTGATGTTGGATCTTGCTCAGCTGATATGACGGTAATAGAAAAAGCTGCCACTAGACACCTAGAGATGACCCAAGATTTCAAATGTTTTAATTGTGGTAAATGGGGTCATCCCAGAAATGACTGCAGGAAAAACCAAAGTAATACAAAATGGGGGCCTAGGCCTTCTGGAATATGTCAAAGATGTGGCAAAGGCCAACATCTGACTAGGGAATGTAGAGCAACAACAGACAAATGGGGCAATAGCCTGCCAAAAACTTTCGGGGGGGTGCCTCTCACAGGCCCCAATGCCAGGCAGGGAGAGTTCTCTTCCTCAGGACAATTAAATGTCACTGCTTCAAAAACAGATGTTCTGAGACCAGATAAGGCTGAGGAAAGTCTTATAGACAATTCAGAAATCCTCTCAGGGAGCCAAAAGCAAATATTTTGGCAAACTTCTATAGAAGATCAAAGACCAAAACTAAGTATACTAGTGAATAATACTGAGATTGAAGGGGTGGTTGACACTGGAGCAGATGTCACCATTATCTCTCCAAATTCTTGGCCTGAAAGTTGGCCACTTCAAGAAGTAGACATACAGTTTCAAGGTCTTGGGACTTTATCCAAAATAAAACAAAGTACCAGATGGCTTAAATGTATAGGACCAGAAGGTCAGGTAGGAAAACTGAGGTCATACGTTGCTGATATAGTTATTAACTTATGGGGAAAAGATCTATTACAACAGTGAAAAACCCAAATTAATATCTCTTCAGTGTCAGTGACTAGTCATGAAACCCATCAGGCTCCTAATAAAAATTTAAAAGTAGTTAGGAAACATTACCAAAGGCAGTCACAGACTGTCCAAGCTGTCCATAAACAAAATACAGCAGAGGCCGACAATTTAGCTCTACCCCAAGGAGCCATTGCTGCCAAGACACCAATAGCCTTACCATTAAGGTGGTTGACTGATCAACCCATTTGGATTGAGCAATGGTCTATGACAAAGAAAAATTACAGGTATTAGAACAGCTAGTCCAGGAGCAGCTGGAGACGCAGCATATAGAAGAGTCTACCAGTCCTTGGAATTCTCCAGTATTTGTCATAATAAAGAAATCTGGCAAATGAAGGATGTTGACAGATCTCAGAGCAATTAATAAGATTATTCAGCCTATGGGTTCCTTGCAGCCTAGTATCCCATTGCCTTCTTTGCTGCCTAAGGAATGGCCCATCATAGTGATTGATCTGCAAGATTGTTTCTTCATGATTCCTCTACATGAATGCAATAAGGAAAGGTTTGCTTTCTCCATACCTACCTTCAATAGAGGTCCCCCAGTAAAAAAATATCATTGGAAAGTCTCACCACAAGGAATGGTAAATAGCCCTACCTTGTGTCAATACTTTGTACAACAGCCATTGGATATGATTCGCAAACAGTTTCCCAAATCCATTATCTACCATTATATGGATGATATTTTGTTGGCTGATCCAGATATTAATATCGTGGAAAGAATATTTGATGAAGTAAAGAAAACCTTGCCTTGTTGGGGATTCCAAATAGCCCCCGAAAAAATACAAAGAGGGGATTCTATTAATTATCTAGGGTATAAAATAAGTCTACAAAAGGTTAAGCCACAAAAGGTACAAATCAGAAGAAACCAGTTAAGGACCCTTAATGATTTTCAGAAGCTACTTGGAGATATCAACTGGCTGCGGCCAGCAATTGGCTTGGCCACTCAAGAGCTGAGTAATTTACTTCAAACTTTACAAGGCGATAAAGATTTAAATAGCCCAAGGAAACTGACACCTGAGGCTGAGAAGGAGTTAGCCTTGGTAGAAAGAAAATTGCAGGATACACATCTAGATCGTATTGATCTAAAGATGGCCTGCATCTTAGTTATCTTACCTCCTACTCATTCTCCTACAGGAATTCTTATGCAGAGAGAAGATTATATCTTAGAATTGATATTTTTAGTGCATAAACAGAGTAAGAAATTGAAAACCTACATTGAGAAGGTCTCTGAATTGATACTAAAGGGAAAAATGAGACTTCAACAATTAGTTGGAATGGACTCAGCTGAAGTTGTTGTACCTTTTACTAACGCAGAAATTGCCTCATTATGAGCACAAGATGAACATTGGCAAAGAGCATGCAGTAACTTCTTGGGAGAGATTAATAACAGATACCCTAAGAGCAAGCGGCTGCAGTTCATAAAAAGAACTAATTGGATTATCCCTCGTATATTAAAGGGAACTCCAATATCTGGAGCCCCTATGTTTTACACTGATGCTAGTAAATCAGGAAAGGCAGGATATAAATCAGAAGACATAAGTAAGGTGGCTGAGAGTCCCTATAAGTCAGTTCAAAAATCTGAATTATATGCAATAATCATGGTGTTGTCAGATTTTCAAGAGTCCCTTAATTAGTAACTGACTATCAATATGCAGAAAGGGTTGTTTTACACATAGAGACTGCTGAACTTATTCAGGATGATTCTGAATTGACCTCACTATTTATTCAACTACAACAAATTATCAGAAATAGGAGTAACCCACTATATATAACACACATAAGATCCCATACAGGTCTGCCAGGCCCTCTAGCACAAGGTAATAATGACATCAACCAGCTATTGATAGGAAGCATGCTAGAGGCTTCAGAACTCCATAAAAAACATCATGTTAACAACAAAGGTTTAAAGAAAGAGTTCTCTCTTACTTGGCAACAAGCCAAGGAAATTGTGAGGCAATGCCCTACTTGCTCATTATATAACCAAACTCCCTTGCCTACAGGAACTAACCCTAAGGGTACCCAAAGAAATGACATTTGGCAAATGGATGTCTTTCATTTTATAGAGTTTGGTAAACTGAAATATGTGCACCATACTATAGACACATATTCAGGATTTCAATGGACAACTGCCTTGGCATCAGAAAAGGCTGATTCTGTAATTACACATTTGTTAGAAGTCATGGCCATTATGGGAATACCCATACAAATTAACAGACAATGGTCCAGAATATATGTCTAATAAGATGAAGAAGTTTTTTACATATTATAATATAAAACATGTTACAGGCATATCACACAATCCTATGGGACAAGCAGTTGTGGAGAGATCTAATTGAACTCTAAAGGAGATACTTAGTAGGCAAAAGGGACCAATAAGAACCCCCAAAGATAGATTACATAGTGCTTTATTAACCTTAAATTTTTTGAATGCTAATGAACAAAACACCACAGCTGCTGAGAGACATTGGATGGTGAAAAAAACTACTGAACTAAATCAATCTGTTTATATTAAGGATATTCTGACATCAGAATGGAAAGTGGGAAATGTGTTACACTGGGGGAGAGGTTATGCCTATGTTTCCACAGGAAAAGAAAAGTTGTGGGTTCCTTCCAAGTTGATAAAAATCAGACATGACAAAGGGAGACCTCCTGAAGACCTTGTTGACACAGAAGAAAAGGGAAACTAATACAACCAACCAAATAGGTGATGTATATATGGTGTTGTTTATGTCTCTTATATGGAGACAGCTGTGGAACCGGCTGGGACTAAAATGTCTATACAAAGCCAAGAACTCTTAATTGGGTACTAATTTCTCATGACTTAATACATGCCATCCTTTATGAGGGCATGTATACAAAGTTATATTATAGTTTGATTAAGTGATCAAACTAACCTGAAGAAGGGCAGTTGCCTTTCTTTATTGATCTTCATTGACCAAGCTGTGTGCCCTGCATGCTCCACATGAATGTTTTTATAAAACTACCTGCTGCTTTTAAGTTTTATATGTTGCAGGATGAAAGAAGAGAAAGACAGCCCTAGCAAGATTCATACTCAGGGATGCTGAGACTTCGGGACCTTCTATTCCAGCTTCGTGCTTGATTCTACTGCAACTACATCGAAGCTACTTCTTTTAAGGACTTGCTTCCAGAACAGCTAGCTTGCCTGTCCAGCCTTTCTGACTGTCACAGTCATGGTGTCAGCTAAGCAATGAACTCTCTCAGCACATAGTGACTCCAAGGCAAATGACACCCGCTAGCTCTCCTTTGACTAAGCCAATTTTCCTATTTCCCTTTGGGCCCCCAGATGGGAATTCTTCACCCCAATTCAGCTGGAAGCAGACAAAAGGAGATCATTATCCCAGTTCCTTATGTTGGGGTGGATGGTTCTGGTTACTTGGGAAATTATACATGTATTGTCATTTAAAGGATACTTTATAAATGTAGCTTCGGAGAGGGGGGGAACTAGAGAGCTTAAACTCAGGGATTTCTACCTTTCCTGTCCTCATCTCTATCCTTCCTTCTTAGGTAAAAGGAAGGGAGGAAAGAAAGGGGGAGACATAGTAATATCATAGAAATAGACAAATAGGGTTAGGTTAGCAAATTTACACTTAAGAGAAACATTACATAGGTATAGCTTACATTGGTAGAAATTTTTATGATTGTTACAAGGTTGAAGTTATAATCTCTTATATTGGTATAGAATTTATTTTGTACAAATATAGAGTTTTCATTGGTGTGAGTTTCTTGATATAAAAGTGGGATTAATATTTTTACTCTCATATAGGCATTGTGCCTGTATAACTCATTTAGAAATACAAGGCTTAGACCCAGTCCTTTTTAAACATTTTTTAAACTGATTTGAGCTGGTTGGCTTGTGAGTCAGGGGCCTACAGCAATTGCATGGCTCAGAGCTTACTGTTAGGGTGTTTTCTAGATTTTAATTAGAAATAGTGGAAAGGAATTAACAGACAACAATTCAGATTGCTTTACATAGATAGTTGGTTTTCAAAAACGTCAGAAATCCACAGAATTGATGTTACAAGCATTCTTGTATAAACGTTCATTTTATTGGAGACCTGTCTGCTCCTGACATCTTCCCTGTCCTGGATTCTAAGAAGAAATTGAGCATCTTTGGAGTTACTCCAGTTGTGGTGAGACAGCCACTAGGCAAGAATTGCCTCTTTTCATCTACAGACGAAATACTGTGCAGAAAAAGCACACACTTGTGGAATAGTCACCTGATTATATCTGCCAAGACAGAGTAATCTACCCTTAGTAATTCTGCATTACGAGGTCTGTCAGATGATCCTGGGCCAGAAGGCTAAAGAACAGATGCTCCAATGTTTTGAAATAAGGGGCTGTCTAGGTGTTCAGTGGTCTATTTAAATTGGCTAAGTTTTAGAAGCCACGCTTTGTGCTTTCCATATCTTCAGTTAATTGAGTCATTATGGATTTCTGATGGGGTTGAAGATTTATAGTCTCACAGCCAACCCAGGCTATTTACTTTGAGAGGATGGTTTTCAGATGCTATTCATTCTGAGGACAGGACATAAGCCAGGTTCAGAATTAAGTCTTTTAGTTGAGAGAGATGGCAGAGGTTCTATTTAGTTAACAAAAATGATGGACTGGGTATTATAATTATCTTGTACTTTACCAATTATAACATGGTAATATAGTTTGTGTTCAATTTATATCTGCGAGAAGAGTCTTTTAATTGGACAGAAAGGGTAGTTTCACTCCTGGGAGGGGCTGCGGAGGAGGAGTGAATCTTGTGAACCTTCTGTCCAATTGAATTTGTAAAATAAAAGCTAGATCCAGTGATTTGATTGGGCAGTAGAAGAGGAGGTGGAGAAAAAGGCTTAGGGGAGGTGTCGGAAGAGGAGGAGTCAGAAGAGGAAGTCAACGGGAGAGAGGCAATGGAGAGCCAGAGGAGCTGGAGGAGCTGGAGGTAGAAGGACAACAAAGGAGAAGAACTTGGCCTAGAAAAACTACACATTTTAAGGGATCTCATAGCTGGGGAATAGAGTAGTGCAATGGTAAATATGCCCAATCTAGGCTTGCAGTTTATAATCATAAATATTGAGTTGTGTTTTTCTTGACCAGAATTGTTTGGGTCAGAGATTTACCACAACAGCATTTTATATGCTATCCTTATATCCACAGGTAAGTGCAGCTCTTAGTCCTCATAAAAGAAGCTTCTCTTTGCAGCAGAGATTATCTCAGAAAACATCAAGTAGTCAAAATACAGGGGACAGTTTATTGTGGGATTTTTAGCATCAATAGGATATATCTATAGCACAACTCCTATATCTACAGCCCTGTGATCATTGCAGTAGATTGCTAAAGCCCAGAAGTTGACTGATAGTATCTTCTAGAAATGACCGGCAAGCTACACTTATGATACCTCAATCATATGGCTTTCCAAAATCAGAACTGGACAATGACAACATTAATAGATATACTAACATGGAAGAGGAAAATCTTAAGAGACTCCACCCATGTACAAAGGATTACAAGCTCATAATAATTACAAAAAGATGGAATATTATGCTTCCTCAGGGATGAGCCCAAAATTGGTTATCCGGTACCAAGTAGGAAGCCCCAAAATTATGTACATACAAATAACACTAAATTAACTCACTAGGCTGTCTTTACATACTTACGCATTATTGTTGTTTATATGTGTGTGTGTATGTGTGTATAAGATTGCTACATATGTAACAAAAACAACAATTTAGAAATATAGATGAATGTATAATATTCTCAACAATAAAACAAAGTGAACAAAAATAAAACATTAATATTTGGGTAGGGCATGGTTTCATTGAAAATACTTGTCATTTTGCTTTGATTCAAATTTTCACGTAAGTAAATGAAAAGTACTACTGAATGTAAGGAGAACTTGAGAAGGATTGGTTTTAGTTTTTCCATTGACTCATTTATTTCTTTCTTACCTATAGCCTCCATTTACTGTTGGGTTTGCCTTCCTCATACAAATGTGCTGTGAGCCCTTAGTGACACTGAAACTAGTTGACATTCCAGATCTTACTACTAATCTACAGATAGCAGGAGTGAAAGAGAGCTGGAATGATTCCTAAGAGAATCAGTCCAAGAGACAGTAAGAAAAAGTCTTAAGAAAAATCACATAGTTTCTCATACAACCTAAAGTTAAGAAAAGGGTGAAGTATTTTACACTACAAGACAGACAAGAGCCAAAACCAGAGTGTGGCCATTTTTGATCCACAGTGAGAAGGTGTCTGATTCTGTGGTCAGTGAGAACATTTATACTCAGGGGCCAAAAGCATGATGAGTCTTCATCATCTGTATTGGACAATATCAACAGCTGGCCACCTCAGTTAGTAAAGAGTATCCTATAAGGGAATCAAAAATAAATATTTTAATATTTAATATTTTGGTACTTTCATTTTTCAGTTACTTAAATATCTGTGATAACTGTCTGGTATTGTCTCTGCATAGATAGCTTTATGTCAGTGACACCATAGAAACAAGAGTTGAAAGAAATGTAGGCAGGATCCAGGCTCCTGGTTTCCACCTTTCCTTTAGTTGGCTCTGATTAGGGTTTAGAATGTTACATTTGTAGCAAATTCTTGATAGACATGGACATTTTTCATGGTCTGTTTCCCTCTAAAAGTTTATGATATGTCCACCATATGTTTTAAATGATGGCATTTAAATCATAAAAACATAAGAGTCTGGGGAAGACATCTCCCTCTGTCTCCTATCCATGTCATGCACTGTAGAGCAACCAGGGTACAAACTGTGAGTGAAGCCAACCAATGTGTAACTACGATAAGTTTAAAAACCCAGAAATGAACAGAGTTTAAAGAAGTTGTCTGAGTTTCCTATGGAGCCTTTATGAGTCCTGTTTAGGTAAATAGAAATTAGCATTTCCAGGATGAGAGCAAAATCTAGACCCAGGCAACAGAGATAAAATGATCTCGGGAATTGAGATGCCTCAGGATACACACTGTGGAGCTTAGCTATTGGACAGTCACTCTAAATTGCCATCCCTCCTTAAAGCTCAACTTTGAGGTCACTTATTCCTGCCTCTCTATTACTACAGACGCACTCTGTGTTCTAAGTTCATCTTTGAGCTAAGCTTTCCAACACTAGCCCTGACTAATTAGCTCCGTGTGCAGCAATCATGACGATCTCCTGCCTTCTGCTGCTGATCGTCTCTTTATCCAGCTTCCAGGTCAACCCAGGTAAGTACCAAGACCTGCTGAACCCCTCACCAGAGCTGGGTACAATGGTGAAAAGTTAGTTTTGGATCTGAGGAGACATCAGTAGGACAGCATTCTAAGACTCAAAAGCCTGTAGCCAACTAGCAACAGGGACTTCAACCTTTGCCCTAGTTGTCAGGCAATGAACCTGGCCAGAATGAATAGCCAGTAAAAGAGATTTCCAAAATCTTCAACCCCCTTCTTGTCATGGTCATCTAGAAAATACTCTTTGTAGAAAAGATTCTTTCTTACCCCCAGGAAGGCATAGTTCACCAAGAGGACAAATTTCTGTCAGAAAATGGGCACCCACTCCTTAACGACCTTTCACAGGACCATTTAACACATGACCACAGTACACTTGGCTAATGAGGGATATGAACTTGATGTTTTAGATTAGGTAACTTGGTGACAGATGGCATGCCTTTATAGGCCATGTGCAGGAAGCATAAACCTTGAATCAAGTACAAGGACTCTTGTTTTAACTTATTCCTCACAATGTCCTTGTGAATAAAAAAGAGTCGCAGTCACTATTTCTTGGATAAATAGTTTACCCCAATCATATGACTAGAGATCAATAAGTCAAGAGCACAGTCCACAAGATCAGGAGTCAAGTTAACCATCATCACTGCATAAGGAGGTCTTGAACTCAAAATGTAACTGAATTACTTCCAGGGAAATCCCCTAGTCACTTCTTTCTTATAATAAATACAACTTGGTAAAGGAGAACCAGAAATTAATTTTTATGGAGTAGCAGGATCCAGTAGTCATCTAGGGGTGTCCTTGGATAAAATGAAAATAAAAATGGAGCTGAGAGAATCCATCCTGGTCCCAGTTCTGTCTTTGTGAACTTTCTGCTCTGTGAAAAGCAATCAATGGACTTCACATTTGTCTTCTGTCAGATCAGACATTGACTGAACTGAGCTCTGAGTCTCTGCTTAGTGTAAAACGGTCCTACTATGTTCAATCTTTCTCTGCTTAGCAATTGCCTTCATTTATTTTTTTATATGATGTAATATTCAGGAAAACAACAAAAAAGAGAGAATGTATTTATCTCCAAGCTCAGTATATAGTAGATTGGCAGGGAAACCAGGGCAATAGGAGCTTAAAGTAGTTGGTCACATGGCATCCACATGCTACTGTTGTCTTCTTGGCACAATCTTAGAACATCATGGAAAAGAATAGCAATTAGGGATTGTCTAGATTATCTATAGGTGTGTCTTTGTTGCATTACCTGAGGTTAGAAAACATGCCCATTTCCAGGGTTTAGGGCCTGGACTGTAAAAGACTGCAGAAAGTGAGCTAAGCACTGACATGCAAGCTCTCTCTCTCTCTCTCTCTCTCTCTCTCTCTCTCTCTCTCTCTGCTTTTGATTGTGGTTGTGACAACTAACTTCAAGTTCCTGTCACCCTGATGTCCTTGTAATGTTGAACTATAACTTGTAGTGATGAACTAAGCTGTTTCTCTCATAAGTTGTTTTTGTCAGAATATTTCCTCATAGCAACTGAAAAGGGAACTACAATAAGCCACAGTCAAAAATCAGAGAGTAACAAATGAGTGCAAGCTTCCTCAGTTTCTCCATTTTGTATATTCCATGATGCCTGCCTGTAGAATGGTCCCATCCACAGTTAAAATGGGTCATCTCACATCAATTAACACAATCATGATAATCCCCCATTGGCATAAAAGAGGCCCATCTCTCAAGTGACTCTGAATTCTGTCCAGTTAATAATTTAAAACAACAAATACACTGATCAAAAACAAAGAGTAAAAACACATATAGCAATATTTAGATTAATGATGTCATTAAGAAAAACAAACAAAGTAATGTGGCTCTCTATCAAAGAGCTTTCAAAACTTGATTGTTACTGCGTGTTCTAGTACCAGACAATCAGCTGCAAGTATTTCACCAGGGAACACAGAATACGCTAAACATGCTCTTAGAATCTTCTCAACACAGACAGCACCACAAAAGGAAACAAAATCTGGAGGTGGTCACCTTTGGAGGGTCTGACTGGGATGATCATTGTAGAGGCCAATGTTAGATTTAGGTCATTGCTCTTTCAACAATCATACACAATGGAAGTCAGAACCTATAAAATGTAGAGAAAGAGTATGAGACAGAACTCAAGAAGATGGATTTAGTGTGACCAAGTGAGTGGTTTAGGCTATGATACTTCTCTGAGAAAGTTCTGGAGTGGAAAAACAGAGCATCGCCCCATTTCCTCCCACCACCATGGCACCACTGTCCCACTGAAGAGTTTGTGGTGATGCGGATGTTCTACAGCCAGAGATGGTGGTCCATCCTTTACTCCCAGCATCCAAGAGAACGAGGAAAGAGCATTTCTGTGATTCAGAGCCAGTCTGACTGAAATAATAAATTCCAAGCCAGTAAGGCTTATAGAGTGAGATCCTGTCTCAAAATTAGTAGAAAAGAAAGTATCCTCCATTTGCTCTTTCTAGTGTAATAACCACAAATCTACATGGCTATTGAGCTGTGGGACTCTCCCTGGTAAGTTAGTTCAAGGCAGCTCATATTTTATTGGACATCCAGATTATCAGTTGTGGAATTTTTTCTTTAAATACTAAAATTCATTTTCTTGTGCCTTCACCAAGCATGCTAAACACCACTGCTGCTGTAGCAAGAATCTGAGGGTTTTCTGTTCTTTTCTTGCAGTTGCTGGCCTTGACACAATAAGATGTCTCCAAGGAAAAAACAACTGTCACGTGCACAAATGCCCATGGTTTTTACTTCCAATCAGCACCTGTTATAAAGGAAAAGGCAGCTGTTGCCAAAAACGTCGTTGGTTTGACAGAAGTAATGTGGACAATGAGTAATCATTGTTTTAATAAAAAAAAAAAAAAAAAAAAAAAAAAAAAAAAAAAAAAAAAAAAAAACACCCTGACATGTAGCTTTGTCATACTAAAATGAGTCTTTTATAAATTTGCATGGTGTTAAGAAAATGTGGGTATATCTGGGAAACTGCATTGAAGAACAGGCCAGACACCCCTATCTACTCAAGAAACCAATATTGTCAAGAATTAAGCAAATGAGATTCCATTTGATTTTTCAAGAAATGTACCATTGAGGACCATCTTACTCCAAGTAGGAAGTTAATTCAGGTGACAAAAGTAGAGAGCAGGAGCGTGAAGCCACTTCTACATAAATTAGTTTATGCTGTCAGGGCTCATTCAGATGAATCCATCACAACCACCCTGCCACCTCCTTCATATTTGTATGAAGCCACAAGGTGCCTGCCACACTTGGATCCATAGACCATCATTGTATTTGTGCTTCTGAGTCCAGCGGCCGCCATCCCCACCCCAAGTTAGGACCAACAAAGATACTCTGGCAACTCTTCAAGATACTGATAGCTTTATACTTTTAATCTACTAACTTGTTTCTCATATGAATCTGAAAAAAAAACCAAAAACTTTATACATAGGAGGCTCTCAGTGTCAGTGAGCAGAGAGTAAGAGTAATTTTGTGTGCTAACGTGAAGGGGAAAGGACATTCTGCTACTTTTTATAATGTGAATACTCGGGGATTTGGAGGCCTATCCTAATAACTACACATAGAATCTGAGTCCTTTCTACATCACTGAGGTACAACATTAAAGGTAAAAATATCTATTCACTAAAACTATATTATTAAATTGTACCTGATCCAAATTTCCAGGTAAGGGTTTCAACACCCTACGCCCTTAATATCCACTTCCACATATTATATCCAAGTCAGTTTCTATAAATCAAAAAGTGAAAACAATGTTCGGAAAGACAGAGCACATCTTTATGAGTAACCCAGTATGATTCACCAGTTAGACATTGATGTGCCAGTTAGACGTTGAGGCCTCTATGTGTGCTGAAGTACAGGGGGATCTGGGAAGGATCTAGGAAACCCAGGACAAGAAAGGCATTTACTTAAAAGTGACCATTACCATTTAGTAAGCCAATGAAAGGTAGATTTCCTCAGAAGTGGTTAGAGGGTGACTCTATGGGCCTATATACGCCAAAAACATGGACGTACAGGTAAGCCTTTTTTGAGGTATGAAGACCTCAAGAAGCCTTTGTAAACTCACTGAAGGTCTTCGTAATTTAGATACAGAACAACTCCACCTACCTCAGGTCTAGTATTAGGATCAAATTGCTTTCCAATTAATACCCTCATTGTGATCATAGACATTTTATGATCCAACAAATCAATCTAGCCTTAACTCAGCCACTCACAGGATGAAATCCTAGGTTCCGTTTTCAGCTTCTTGTCTCATATTCTATACAAAATTAACACATAATGGATTGAAGACTTCAATGTGAAAACTCAGACTGTAAGGCAAGAAAGAAATACGGGACAAAAATCTCTGCAACATTGCTCAGAAAGACAGTTCTATTACAAGGAAAAATGTGCATTTATACCGAAAACAGGCAAATGAGGATAAAGCAAATTAAGAAGCTCTTTCACAAGAAAGTGGAGAACAGAGTAAGAAGAATATCAGGAACTCGTCAAAAGTAAGTAATTCATATATCTAATAAGTGTGCAGCATCCTAATTATAGTAGGAAATATGACAATACAGAGAAACGCAGAAAGGAACTTAATTAAAACTGTCCCTGCCCAAGCTGCTCCACACTTGGGGGCCAAAATGTCCCAGACTGCTTTGCTGCTCCAGTTCTCGGGTCAGGGTCTAGCAAGAGAGAGAGTGGGGGGGGTGAGAAGGGGAAGAGACACGAAGAACAGAGACAAGCCAGAGGGTCTGTAGTCAAGTCTCATTTACTGTCTCCCATTGACTATATCTATTGTCTCCTTTATTGCCTCCTATTGCAAGGAAATCCTGGGTATTTATAAGCACAAGCAGGAGAACACAGCTGAAGACACTTTACCATGTGCACCATGCAGCTGGGGTCACTAAACAACAAAACAAGCTACGTGGGATAAACAAGATGTTTATCAGAGTATGCTTCAGCTGTTATAGGCTGTTGAAAAATAAGTCTCTTATCAGGTATATGGCTCCAGATGACTGCAAAGTTGATCTAGCCTCTTTCTGCTAAAAGTCAGCTCCCAACATAAAACAATGCCCAAAACCTGGACATATTTATTCATAGGCTGATGTGCAAATGACAGTTGTCAATGAAACAATGCTCAACATCATTATTCACTAGAGAAATATAATTCCCAAATAAGATGCTACCCCACTCTTACTGAAAGGACTATCATCAGAAAAACAGATGATAGCAGCTGAAGATGCAGAGATAGATGATATTTTCATACTGCACCTGGCAGGGAATAGCAACAGAACTATTGTATACACATTACAAAAAAATACTGTGATTCTGAATAGTCCTTTTTTGAAATTTTTTTTTAATTTTTAAAATTTAATACAAATATTAATAAAATATGGTCACATGTGAATGTTTTTCAAAACAACTTCTGGGCTATATGCGACTGTAACCTTAAGCCAATAGATTCATACCCAAAAGAATTGAAAGAAAATGTGCACAAAATATATCTGCACTCATTCACTAGATCATATTAATTCATAATAACCAAACATTTAATCAACTATCATGTAGCTTGACTCAATAAGTAACAAGGAAAATTCAGAATACGTATATACCAGAATACCATTCCAACATTAAAAATAATAGATTTCTGCCAGTCTCACGCAGGTGGATGGTTCTGGAGTATATTAATCTAAATAAAATCCATCAAACATCACACACACACAGAGACATACACACAACCATAGGAAGACATTCACACGTGGAAATGTCACACTCAGAAACAGTGTAGAAGAAAAGCTGGTTACTCATTACAGGGCCTTGTAGTCAATGAGAATCTACTGTCCATAGAATACGTACTTTTAATTTGACAGGAAGATCTCAAAATATGTAGCAGCTGAGTGACTATATCTTGTGATGATATATAAGAAATTGGGATAATGAATCTCAACTGTCATATCCGAGATAATGGAAATGACTGCTTACTATAAGCCAGATTAAATAATTTTATACCATGGATTTCTATTTAAATATTAAATTCTTCCAAATAAATAATGTGATTCTGAATAGTCCTTTTTTTGAAAATGTTTTTTAATTTTTAAAATTTAATACAAATATTAATAAAATATGGTCACATCTACCCCCAACTCTTCCCCTTCTAACTGCAGTATGCCCCCAAATCTGAGCCAGAGGAGATCTTAGACTGGAAGCAAGTCTCTTTGTGGTAGATATTGAAGGTCTCCATTCAATAATGCAAATATTCACCTGGAAAGTGGGTTTCCTGAAATGATGTTTTCAGGCCTCCATTTTGACAAATAATACAAGTAAACCACTACTCTTCTTACATTTGCTAGTTTGAAAAGTATTCTAAAATATGAGATACTTGGTCATTACGTACTGGCTTCCTTCAGGTATTATCACTGGTCAGTGTTCTGAACCCCACTAGAGCTACATCAGTATTCCCTGGAATCTATGAATTCATCAAATACGGATAATTGTGGAAATTTTTGAGACAACACAGGAAACTCATCTGCAAAAGATTAAGAGTGAATAATGGAACAGAAAGGTTTAAATTGGGTTAGAAAATATAGGGCAGGGTAGAGGAGGGATATGAAGAGGGATAAAAATTTTTCAGAGAACTCAGGTGGAAATCTGCTACTTTAGAAGAAGGTCCTGAAGGTGATGGAACTCCACAGGAAGAACAATAGTCAACTAACCTGGACCCCTGGGAGCTCTCAGAGTCTGAGTCGCCAGCCAAAGAGCAAATGGGCTGGAGCAAGGACTCCAGCACATATGTATCAGACATGCAGCTCAGTCTCCATGGCTGCCTTGGCTGGCCTCAGTGGAAAGTGATGTGCCTAACCTAGCAGAGACTTGAAGTGCAGGGAAAGGGGATACCCAGGGAGCCCTAGCCTCTTAGAGGAGAAGAGAGGGAAGGCGGAACTCTGTGAGGGAGGGACTGAGAAAGGAAGCAGTGTTTTGGATGTAAATAAATAAATCAGAAGCATATACATATGGTTATGTGTTTAAGTATAGGTTGTGAATCTTGAAAGAGGACCATGACATGGTAAAAGAGGAAATTCAGGGATGAGGGAAGGTTGATCAAAATTAAACACACTGAAAGTGAAAAGGCAAATATTAATGGTGAAAGGCTATGGAGGGAAGAAAGAAGGAAGAGGGTCAGTCAAAAAAGAAGTGTGCATGACAATGGTGTCTTAGTTAAGGTTTTATTGCTGCAATGAAACAACATGATCAAAAGCAAATTGTGGAGGAAAGGGTTTATTTTACTTCCACTTCCAGATCATTGGAGGAAGTCTGAACAGGAATGCAAGCAAGCCAGGAACCTGGAGGCAGGAGCTGATGCAGAGGCCATGGAGAGGTGCTACTTTCTAGCTTGCTTTACATGGCTTATTTAGCCTGCTTTCTTATAGAATCCAGGACCACCAGTCCATGGATGTTACCACTCACCATGGGCTAGGCCCTCTCCCATTGATCACTAATTGAAAAAACACCTTACAGCTGAATCTTATGGAGGCATTTTCTCAACTGAGGCTTCTTCGTCTTTGATGACTCTGACGTGTATCAAGTTGACACACAAAACCAGCCTATAAAAATGGCATGAAGAAATTTATTATTGTTCATGTTAATTAAAAATAAAAACTAGAATTATGCACTACATTGAAGCTTTCCACCCCACCAGGCCATCCACATACTTCTCCAGTGGATCAGAGCAGCAGCACAGGCCAGGACATTTTGGCCCCCAAGCTAGGCAGAGTACAGGTCACAACACAAACCTAGAAAATCAGCTCCTACACCTATAATTATGCCAACCTCAGATGCCCAAACATCAGCCTAAGAACAAAATCAACAACAGCCAAGACAATATGGCACTACCAGAGCCCAGCTATCCTATGACAGCAAGACCTGATTGTTCCAATGCAGCTGAAGCATAAGAAAAATGGCCTTAAAACCAACTTTCTGAAGATGATAGAATTCCTTAAAGAATAGATGAAAAACTCCCTTAAAGAAATTGAGGAAAAGACAAACAAAAAATTACAGTAAATCAATAGATCCTTTAAAGAATGCCCAAAAGGTCAAGAAAAAAACAAAAAACAAAACAAACAAACAAAAATAAACAAAAAGTTGTGGGAAAATGTTCAAGGCCTAAAAACAACAATAGAAGCAATAAAGAAAACACATACTGAGGGAATTCTGGGGATGGAAAGCCTTGGTAAACAAACAGGAACTACAGGTGCAAGAATCACCAACAGAATACAAGAGATGGAAGAATCTCAGACATTGAAGATAAGGTAAAAGAAATAGACTCATTGGTCAAAGAAAATGCTAAAACTAAAACTTCCTAACATAAAGCATCCAGGAAATTTGGGACACTATGAAAAGGCCGAATCTAAGACGAATACAAATAGAAGGAGACGAGTCCCAGCTACAAGACCCAGAAAATATTTTCAATAAAATCACAGAAGAAAATTTCCCTGACATAAATAATGACATGCCTGTTAAGTGACAAGAAGCTTCCAAAACACCAAATAGATTAGACCAGAAAAGAAAGTCCTCATATCACATAATAATCTAATCACTAAACACACAGAACAAAGAAAAAAAAAAAAGAAAGCTGGAAAGGAAAAAGGCCAAAAAACACATAACATAGATCTATCTGAATTACACCTGACTTCTCAACATAGACTCTAAAAGCCAGAAGGGCCTGAAATGATGTCTTGCAGACTCTAGGAGACCACTCATGCTACCCTGGATTACTATAGCCAGAAAAATTTTCAATCACCATAGATGAAGAAAACAAGATATTTCATGACAAAGTAAATTTAAACATCTATCCACAAATCCAGCACTACGAAAGTACTAGAAGGAAAACTCAAACCCAAGGAGATTAACTACACCCAGAAAAACACAGGCAACAAATAATCTCATACCAGCAAAAGTCAAAGTAGGGACACAGACATACACAAACACTATCATCACCACCATCAACAACAACAAAATAATAGGAATTAACAGTCATAGGTCATTAATATCTCTCAATATCAATTGTTAGTCTCTTTGTGTGTTAACAATGGGTAGAGAGAAAAGGTCAGGAATGACCACAGTCGCCTAGGTCAGTGGTTGTTGTGCTATCGTTTGTTGTGCTCTCGTGGCAGTGTGTCTATTTTTGTGTTGTTCATTGCTGGCGTGTTAGAAATCTGTTAGACTTGGTCCAGCATAGGCTGGCCAAGTCATCTGAATCTGTTAAATCTGAATCTGTGAAGACTGACCGCATTGTCTGGTTACTGGAGTTTTACTTGGGAGGCAGAGGCAGGCAGATTTCTGACACTCTTTCTATGCCCTTATTGTGTATCTTGGTCTCTGCACCCGTGGCAGGGGCAAGAACTGTCTGTATCATCTGGTTTATGTGCTGCCCATGAGAGGGATGAGCTATCTGTGTTGTTTTTTTCTGTTTTCTTGGCAAATTGTCTGTGTGTTAGCCACTAATCTACTGTGTTAAACATCCTGAGTTAAAAAGAGGTGACATGACCACCGGCAGAAAGCCGCCGGTACAAGAGTGCTGCTGCAGAGCAGAGAGGCGGGCAGGTCCTTTAGTAAGGGGCACCACCTGCAGTTCAGGTTCAGACAGCCTGCCCACCGCATGTAGGGTGCTCTCCAGGTAACACCACATGGAGGGCACCCTCACCCAGCCCGCACTTGGCGGGAGACAGCTCATAGCTCCCCAGCACAGCCCCCTTGAACCATCCAGCCACGCAAGTTGACCACCAAGAAAAGAAAGCTCTGTTCCTCTGCTGTTAGCGGAGGCTACAGAGGGGACAGCATGCGACAGCAACCTAGTTTGGTGTGTGTGGCTGTACTGGGGACCTCGAGGTCACTGCTGTAACAAATCAGCAGCTTTCTGCCCGCCACCTATGAAGATAGGTAGGGCCCAGGTGATTAAAACCTGACAGAAGAGCCAGGACAGCTGGACAAAACAGCCCCAGCAAGATTATTCACTTGAGAGTTATTTTTTTATTTAAAAAATAGTGAGTGAATAGAGCTGAGATTTTGAAAAAAAAAAAAAAGTGAATAGGTAGCGCTGAGACAAGTCACATGACTCTAGCTTAGAAACTCTGAACCAACAAAGCTGCTTGCAGGCAGGTCAGATAGGTTTGCCTGCTACAAAAAGTTACGGGCTGTCCTGAGTCAGAGAGCCAAAAATAGGCCTCCATTTTGGTACAGATACAAATTTATAATAAAAAGTAAGTTAGTTATCAAAGCAATAGATAGGCCAGGATCCCTCAGGCACCTAGATCTAGTACCCAATATAGTCACCTAGATAAATCTAATGGAAGAATACCCTCTCCCCCGCCCCATAAAAGCCTTTCTTCCACAAGACCCTTGTAGGTTCTGGTCTTCAGGAGTGAAGAGCAAGAGAAGATACCGGGGAAAATGTTCCCTCAGACATTGTGACCCCATCAATTGATCAGGCCATGATCAACAGTGGGTTACTTCTGACCAGATGCGACTGAGACCTTCATGTGACAAAAGGTAAGAGGCACCTGAAGACCCACACCAGATCTCACTGGCAGATTTTGAGAGAGAGCTACATGAGACCCCACTAATTTTGACCAAGGCACATGAGGTTAAGCAGGGATCAGATGAGTTGCCCAGAGCCTTTCTAGACTAGCTCACAGAGACATTCTGTCAGTATAGACAAGGCTTCAGAGGCTAGAGAGACTATAAGATAAGTCATTAAAAGGTTTAGTGTAAGTTGCTGAGACAGTCTAGAGGAAAGGAGTGGAGAAGATAAAAGGTTTAGTGTAAGTTGCTGAGAAAGTCTAGGGAAAGAGGAAGAAAAGGAAAGATGACAGGAAAGGAATTTACAGAAAAGCTTGGCTATAATAGAAAAAAAAAAAAAAAAACAGAGAAGAGGACTCCAATCAAAGGGGGATAAGAAACTCCTTGAAAAAGACCAGTGTGCACATTGCAAGTGAAGGAGCCAGCTTCGGGGTCCAAGACAGCCCTAACAAATAGAAGCCAGGGTCAGAAAATCCCAGGCCTTGAAAAACACCCCAAATGTCGAAGATATTAGCTCTGTGTGAAGACAGCGATTAAGATAGATGGGGCTTGGAGCCACCCAGCTTTTGATAGACACAGGGTCCTCCTCCAGGCCAATGGACCAAAATATATTCATGGACTACCCGAAAAAATGGTAGACTAAGAGATGGGCTGAGTATCCCATTCATTTAGGGTCATCCTAGTCTGTCCCTACCCTCTGTCGGGTCGAGACTTACTCCCCAGGATGGGGGCCCAGATACACTTCCTACCCGATGGGCTGCAACTAACTAACAAGAACTCACGGGTAGAGGAAAGGCTTCTCCTACTGACTCTGGCCGGGAGCCGAGGTAACCTGCTTTACAGACGGGAGCAGTTTTCTCCATGCTGGTCAGAGACAAGCCAGTGCTACTGTGGTGGACACAAATGTCATCTGGGCTGACTCCCCATCCCTGGGCTCGTCTGTGCAGAGAGCAACCTTGGAACTTGGGGCCGACAAGAAAATCAACATCTGCATGAACAGCAGGTATGCCTTTGTCACAGCCCATGTCCACAGGACTGTATACTAAGAGAAAGGACTACTCACATCAGAAACTCAGATCTCTTAGATGCCCTGATGAAGCCAGCCGCTGTAAATATTCATTGTCCTTGGGAACTGGCGCTGGCTGGAGAGTGTCCCTTGTCCCTGTTCCATACCCAGAATGTCCCTCTTGTGTGAGAAATGATTTTTCAGGCTACTAAGAGACTGTTCCTGGCGTTGACCATCCGACCTCCTTGAAGTTCAGCAACACCTGTGCCTGATGCCAAATGGAGAACAGCCAGATGCCTGAACAACCCCCTGCTGTTTAGCTCAAGGTCACCTGCTATTCTACAAGGCCAAAGAGCAGCAGGCCTTGACTCCTGAGACATCCCCACCCTAGAGACACAGGGGTAATGCAGCCTTAGAGGATGGGGATTAGGGTGTGTACACCCAAAGTTAAATGACAGCTTGTGATTCCAAGATTGAAAACGAAATGTGAATCTAGAGTGATATACATTTGTTCCTTTTGCGATTTCTCTTTATTATGTATGTGATTATATGTGTATGTAGACAACTATGTGCCACAAAATATGTAAAAGTCAGAGGACAACTTTTAAAGTGTGTTTGAAGGAAATAGAAACTTTTTGAGACCCCTAGCCAATAAAATAGAACTCGAGGGAAAAAAAATGGATACAATAAATCTCATAGACGAGAAAGTGGAGAAACTGCCTTGAACTCACTGGCACAGAAGACCAATTCCTGAACAGAATACTAATAGCTCGGGCACCAAGATCAACTATTAGTAAATGGGACCTTATGAAACTGACATGCGTCAGTAATGCAAAGGACACCATCCAAAGGACAAAGCAGCAGCCTACAGAGTGGGACATGATCTTCTCCAACTGTACACACATCTGAGAAAAGGCTGGTATCCAAAATATATAAAAGAGCCCAGCAAACAGCAAACCAAGTAATCCAATTTTAAAAATAGGATATAGCTCTAAACAGAGAATTGTCACCAGAGGAATCTGTAATGGCCAAAAAGCACGTAAAGAGATGTTCGTTCAACATCCTTCGCCATCAGGGAAATGCAAATCAAAATGACTCTGAGACTCCATCTGACACCTATCAGAATGATTAAGATCAAAAACTCAAGCAACAGCTCATGCTGGCAGGAATGTGGAGCAAGGGGAACAGTCCTCCATTGCTGGTAGGAACCCAAACTTGTACAGCTACTTTGTGCATGACACCATAGAATCACCTATCCGGTCGTTTTGTGAGTCTTGGTTGCTCAACTGCTACCCCAGAAAGTGTGTTGACAGAATCCACTTTAGGCCTCTCGCTGAACTCCAAACCACCGAAGACCTCCTCGTATACATGGGAGCAAAATGAGTGCTCTAGAATCAATGATGAAGGAGTTAATAACCTGGACAATAATAAACTTTCCAGCTTGGTTTGGTTCACCAGACTTGAGTTGTGTGTTTGAGGAACTTGCTATTGTAGAGCTCGGGAAAGACACACACAACCTCTTAAGGTACTGAATGAACACCAAAGTTCTTTTTTTCCCAGACTCTCCTGTGATCTAACTTGTGACTGAGACTCCTCTCCTCTACTATTAGGCCATGCATTGAGTTTAGTCAGGATCACGAGGCCAAATGACAGGGTTTTTTGTCTTGTTGTTGTTGCTGCTGCTTAAAGGACAGAGCCTGCAGGATAGATCAGCAGGTAAAAGCACTTACTGAGGAAGCCAGACAGCCTGACTTTGATCTATGGAATTCACAGCGGAAGAAGAAAACCCATGTCCAAAAGTGGTCTGTGATCTCACACATGCACACCTACAATCATACTCACACACATAAGAGGGGGGAGAGGGGAGAGGGAAGGAGAGAGACAGAGAGAGAAAGAGAGAGAGAGAAGGAAAGGAAAGAATGTCTCCATTGCTCAATCTTTGCTCTTGTATGTCTGCCTCACTCTTGTCTTGGTGAATCTGTCTCTACAGTTCTGGGCATCAGTCTTTTTTTTCAGTCCATGTCTCTATTTCCATCCGTGTCTCTTCAACTCTTTAAATTTTTCCTCATCCTTTTCTCTTTCTGGGATCTCATTCTCTCTTCCTCTCTTTTTCCCGTCTCCTTCTCTCTCTTTTCCTCCTTCCCTTCCTCCCTTTCACACTGGTATAATGAATGTATCAAAAGATCTGAAAGCTACACGCCTTGGTACAGAGTGAAATTCAGCTGGTGGTAGCAGCGTTTGCTGTTGTATCTGTTCTGGTTTCTCATGCAATGGGAACTGCGTGAGAAATCAGACTCCTCACTGAACCAGTTCTAAGGCACAAGTTGAACCTTGTTCCTGCCAACTGGCTCCAGCAGCTTTTATGACCTCTTGATGACTCTGGGGGCTGTTAATGCCCTTTACACACTCTCCTGTTTGTTTCCCATAACGAGGAATTACTGATTGATACTGATAACCTAAAATGTTATTTACATAATCGTAGTCATGTTTAATAGTGGGAATCACATTGTGAGCTTCATTGCCAGAAAGCTTTTAGTATCCTCTAACTTTGAGAACAAAGTAAGCCAGGCATGAGACACCAACTCAGAGTACCCAAAATGACAGAAAATCTCTCCATATTCAAATAAAGACACTGTTCTCACAAGACTATAAACAACTCATGACAACTGACAGGAATTTTGATCATTGGAGATATACTCTGGATTTCAATATCACCAAATCTTTGGTGGCATACAATACTTTATGGCCACAATCAGGCCTTGGTGTGGCACTGGTTACTCATCAGCCTAGAACTTCCATCTTCTCGAACTCTGGCCCATGCGGAAATTCTGCTGTTCTGCTGTTCCAAGATCATGCTAGGTATGCCTCTACAGAAGCTGAAAAATGTATCAAGGCTAGAAATACAGGGGCTGAGGGTAGCTGATGCTAACTAGTCCTAGGTGTGAGGGAGCAAAATAACAAGATAGCATCCTGTGGGTAAGTGGTCTAACCTAGCATTCTTCAAAGGTCTTCAGTATCTACCTCTGTGTGCCTGCCTCAGTGTGCCTCAGTGAATCTATCTCTATATATATATCTGAGCATCTGTCTTTTTCTGTCTGTGTTTCTATGTCTATACATGTCTAGTAAAGACAGAGATAAAGCTGGAAGAGATGCTGGGTTAGCCTCAGACAGTTCTTTGCATCTTTCATCCCCTCCTCTCTGTTGTGAATGTGACATTTTCGATGTGGAAATGGTTCTCTTCAGCCTACAGGAAGGTTCCTCACACTGAAAGGCCAGCTTTCTAACCAAGGCAAATTACCCACAGTGACTTGAGAGTCACAGGGTTAGGGATAGTATCTCAGAAGGCAGCCTGCTGCAGGCAAGGTGCCACTAGTCCGAATCATCAAATCAATTCATCCATAACCTAGGAAATAACATTACATCTGTATCACCTGCCATTACTGTATGCTTTATACATCTTCTAGACATAGCAAATTGAAAGACCTAGCTCCTCTCCAGGGAGAAGTAGAGAGGCTCTGAAGGCCCCAAAGGCTCATGGGCTACTGATGTCTGAAATGTTCCAGGTTGGCCTAGGGAAGAGCACTGGGACTCATGTGCTGGTCTGAACCTTGCTGTGGGAATGAACCTTCCCATTGTTTTCTGAACTAAACATAAAGGTTTCTACTGAGTCTCAAGGACCACTATGTAGGCATGCAATCAATTTTAATTTCCCAACGCTTGTTGAGTTTCCAGTTTAATTTTCTACTAAAGTATAGATGATACATAAAAATATTCATGAGGTATGCACAACGTGAGTTTTGGGGTATGTAGGCTCTGGTATGGTTGAAAAATCCAAACAAGTCTGACAGCTTGTATATTTACTGTTGCCCTCAATGCTCAATATCTACTTTTTGCAGGCCTACATTCCCTCCCCATCCCCACTTCATCCCCTCCCCCTCTCCCCTTCCCCTCCCCCTCTCCTCCCTCTTTCTCTCCCTTGACTTGTAGGGTCAGGTACTGAGATAGCCATGCTAATTGTCTTGTATGAAGAAAGAATGAGCTCAATAAAGCCACTCAACTGATGGTTTACAAATTCAGAGGACAGTGGCTGCCAATGAGCTAATTGAAAAACCACTTAATTAACAACAACCCTGATCAGGCATTGTCTCTGGGTGAAAGAAGAGCCAGGAAAACAGAGGCCCTCAAGCTTAGGGCCTCTCCTCCAAGAAGCACATAAAAAAATAAATTAAAAAAAAAAAACCACAACATACTCACTGATAGTCTTGCTACAGCTAAAATGGAATAAAATGGGAATCAGTTGTGTTCAGTCACCAGAAGAACTTGTAGCAGGAAGGTAATCTAGCTTTGTACATTTGGAAAGGCTAACGTGCAAGGGGAGATGGAATTTGCCTGATGAAATATGTCAGCTTAAATATGTCAGTCCTTTCTCTACATCAGTCATTGATACATATTATCTTAGATAGGGTTTTATTGCTGTGAAGAGACACCATAATCATGGCAGCTCTTTTTTTTTTAAAAAATTTATTTATTTTATTTATATGAGTACACTGTAGCTGTCTTCAGACACACCCGAAGAGGGCATCGGATCCCATTACAGGTGGGTTATGAGCCACCATGCAGCTTCTAGGTATTGAACTCAGAACCTTTGAAAGAGCAATCAGTGTTCTTAACTGCTGAGCCATCTCTCCAGCCCCCATGGCAACTTTTACAAAGGAAAACATTTCATTGGGACTGGCTTACAGATTCGGAGGTTTAGGTCATTATTGTTATGTCAGAAAACATGGCAACATGCAGGCAGACATAGTACTGGAGGAGGAGCTGAGAGTTCTACACCCGCCTCAGGCAGCAGGCAGAGAACCGGTTTAAGCTTCTAAGACCTCAAAGCCCATATCCTAGAAATACACTTCCTCCAACAAGACCACACCTACTCCAACAAGGCCACTCCCATATTGGCATTCCTTATAGACCAAGTATGCAAGCACAGGAGTCTATGGGGGTCATTCCTATTCAAACCACCATGTGTATCATTTAAAACAGTTTTTCCTTTTCTTGAAAACACAGAAGCTTTGATGATATTCCTACCTGGCCACAATGAGCTACAGCTGACCCGGGTCTGCTTCTCCACTCAGAGACCCTGACCCCAAAGCATAGAATCCGTGTCATTATCAGCCCAGTAGATGGATAGTATATATACTTGAGTCACTAATCAGTGATATTGATGTGTCCCAGATTCATTTATTTTTATTTTTTGTTGCTGTGATAAAACACACTTACTGGATAAAGGCAACATAGGGCAAGGGAGAGTTTATTCAGAGGACAATTTCAGGTCTCATCACTGAAGGAACTCAAGACATGAACACAAGACAGGAACTTGAAGGCAGGAACTTCAAGTATAATTCTACTTAAAGTAGAATTATAAGATTTCTTATAATTCTACTCAGCATTGCCTCCAACCGAAGAACTCACTTCACAGCAGAAGAATTTCGATAGGAACCATTGTGCTTGGTAGCTGGCATACCTTGTTTTATATAGTTCAAGGGCACCTGCTCCAGGAATGGTGCCACCCACAGTGAGCTGAACCTGTCTGCACTAATAAATAATAAAGAAAATCCCTGAAAGACGTGCCCCACAGGCCAATCGGATAGACACAATTCCTCTATTAAGACTATCCACTCGAGTTGTTCTAGGTTGTGGCAAGGCGACATTTGAAAATAACCATCACATACCACACTGCCCTAACTAAGTAAACTTCTGACTTGTAGGAATGGGTAAAAGAATACAAACAACAGGACATTCTATTACTCCCTATGATGCCCCAGGGATGAACAGTAAGTATAAACAGCAAGCCCCACGTCACATGGCTGGTGATTGGCAGCTCCAGGGATGGATCTTGGCCATGGACTCCCATGGAACCAGCAGAAATGCTTAACATCCAAACTATGGTGGGGTTTGGAAAGGAGACAGTCTGAGATGGAATTTGAATATCAATAAGTTTAGTGAAGATCTGTGGCTAAACCAAGTGAGGCCTGAAGCAGGATGCACTTTGGAGCTGAGGGAGCCACGCAAATACAAGCTGATTTAAAAAAAAAAAAAAATGAGGAGGAAGTGGCCTTTTGAAAGGATACCTTGTCTAGAGACTGATTAGTTTGTATAAAGGTTAGTTCAAAACTCACTGGAAGTGACCAAGTATGTGGTCACAGTGCTCAATAGGCCTCCTTCTGTGAACAAAGCCACATCTTCTCCACTTGTTCCAGTCCCCTGAACACCAACTCTAGAGCATGAAACAGTAGCCCACTGATGCAGACATTCGTATCTCCACAAACCCCTTCAACCTCTCCCTGCAGATCCCATGCTATTCCTACTGATTGGGGTCTATTTCCTATCTTTAAAATAAGATCCAGGCAAATGCCTCAAGATCCATGTATTCCGTAGCCACCATCCCTCCACTTCCCCAGCCCACACCCAAGTGCTTCCCATAGGAGTCCTCACCCTGACCTACTTGTACCAAATCCTTCTCTCTCACTGTTTGGTTGGATAGTATGAGGCTGTTGATATTATAAAGAATAACCTATTTGTGAGCCTCCACTGCCATAACTGTTGCATTTTAGATTGTTCCTTGTATATATTGTGAGCTTCTGAGATTGTAAACTCTAAGAAACCAAAAAAGCCTTTCTAGAGAAGGATAAAGTTCTTCCCCTACAATCTTTCACTTCTTAGGGGGAGCTCAGGGCCCCACAAGAGGTCTGTGACCTGAGGAGTAGCCAGTGTGGAGCCTCTTTCTTTATCACACCATACAGCCTACATACCAGATTGCCCTGCCTTGCTCCCCAGGACCAAGGAAACAGGAGCTAATCTGCACCCCTTAAAGTCCATAGAAACTACCTCATCTGGTTCCACCCCCAACAAACTATGTCCTGCTTTGTTTTCTGAGAAACCATGCCCTGGCTTGGTCTTCTGTCTCCGCCCAGTATTCCCCAGTGTGACCACCAGCATTGTGTTATATCCCTGTGAGAACAGTACATTTGCTTTCCAAACCTGTCCCCCGCCCTCACCATCTAACTGAACGATATATAAGGTCAGAAGTTAACATGACACATGGCCAACCAGCAGGGTGGTAAGACGGACTGAGAACCAAGACAGATACAAGAGACTGCACCGTGGTCCTGGCTCTGCCTTTGTGAACTTTATGCCCTCTGAGCTCCAGGGAACCTCTCATTTATCATCTAGAAGAGGCTCAGGAAGATGCTGGATTAGACTGCCTCTGAAAACGTGTGTGGCCTTCTCAGACTATGTATTTAAAGTCTTATACTTAGCCTACACAAACAAAAAGAAGGAAGGTACATACGAATGTGCAACCTGGATCGGTTGGGTTATTCGGGAAAGGAAACAACACAAGTATTGAAGAACCACACAATAGCAACGCACTTTCAAACGTTTCATTTGTGGGCTCTTCCCAGAACCAAATCATCATCGAGAGTATTCTATTGTATGGTTCAGGATGCTCTAAACATCTTCTCTGTATCCTGGCAGCATGGGAAGTTTCCACAAAAGAACACAAAAGCTAGAAGTACTAGCTTTTGGAGTGACTATGATCCTAATGAGGTCAACATTCCTCTCACTTAGGGCAATCATAACAAACATGAATCCAAACAATCTAGACAAAGGATATAGATCTGGGTGTGTAGGTGAATGTCTGGCAGTCTGCGAACAGGTGGGTGGCCTTGGCCTATGGCACTGCCCTGTGTAAAGTGTGAGATGGTTGAGGAGACTGCCTTTCTATTAGCTCCTGTCTCCACGATACCGCAGTCCCATAGGATGCTTCTTTGTGATCATAACATTCTACAGTCCGGTACGACATGATAGATGGGTAGTTCTATCATCTGGGGAAGTGGTTACAGGAACCATGCCTGTGATGGGCATTCCTGAGACTCGTTGGGTGGAGTACAGCCTGGGCTATATGGTGAGACTTTGTCTTGAATGAATCAGACATGAAAAGGAACTATCTATGCCCTTTCTAGTGTAATAATCCTATATCATACATGGCTGTTGAACCATACTACTGTCCATGGGAACTCCCCTCCACATGGGTCTCATGTCCTTTTGAGCATCACGAATTAATTGCTCAAAACCTCCTTATAGGAGAAAATCCTCTGTGTGTTTTGTAGAGCCGTCTCTCCTGCCTTTGTTACATGCTAAAACCACTGCAGCTACTGCAAAGGACTTGAGGTTCTTGTTTTATTTCCGTCACCACATGTGCATAAAAACCGATTCCAGTTTACCTTTTTGTTTGCTAGGAAACTGAATCAGCCCTCTAGAAGACTCTCCACCTCTTAGTTGGTCACACTGTGTGTCTCGATTTGAGGAGACTGCTGGGAGTCCAATGTTGATAGGTATCTAGTAGGAATGTCCTCAGGAGACTCAAAGCCTGCCTGGCCCCTGCCACAGGATGGTGATCAACATCTCCTTAGGCAGAGAGTTCTCATTTTCAGATGGGTGTATTATGCTGATTCTCCTGGCAGAAACTTAAGAAACCAATGTCCCCTAAATCTTTTTAAATGCTCAGAAACTCTCAGAAGGCATTTGCTTCACTGGGAACTTTATAAGGTACCTGCATTTCCCCTGCCCATCAGTCTTCTATGAGAAGCCTACTGATTCCCTAGTTAGTACCCTCATGTTACTAGAGTCAAAATTTTACATTGTAATTCAGCCAATCACAGGATGAGCTCCAGAGACTGGGTTTCAGACTCTCAGACCTTCGTCTGGAGTCATACGAAATCAAGTTGGGTTAGATACATGAATATATAAACCTCAACCAGTTAGACTAGAGGCAAACAGGAAAAGTGTGTTTCTGCTTACAGAAAACAAGTCTTCAACTCAAAAGCACAAACCACAAAACAAAATCGAAAATGGGCAACTGTGAGTATATCAAAGGAAAAAAAAAACTTTTACTCAGTAAAGAAAGAGAGGAAGGAAGGAAAGAGGGAGGGAGGGAGGGAGGGAGGGAGGGAGGGAGGGAGGGAGGGAAGAAGGAAGGAAGGAAGGAAGGAAGGAAGGAAGGAAGGAAGGAAGGAAGGAAGGAAGGGGAAAAGAAAGCTCGGGATTGTTATGGAAGAGGGGACAGAAAGACCATAAAAGCCAAAGAATGAGGATGATGCTAAGGAGTGCTGTGCTCTAAACGTGACAGGGTCATGGCACTCCTGAGCCCACAGCAGCTATTGTGACCTGAACCCGGGTTAAACAAGATCATCCTAGTAAAAACATGAGCTTGGAAGGAAAGGCCCCAGGGACCAAGTCCTAACCAAGGAGCTGTGGGTAAGTGATGGATGCTGAGATAGGAATGTTGTTTTTCTTTGGGAATATGCCACTGGCGGTTTGTCCTTATCCCTAGAGGTACCCAACACCCATGTGCACACTCCTCTCGGAGGGTTATTTCTAAAGAGTTTTAAATGCGTGAATTTGGGATGAAAGTGGGAAGGAGCATCCAAGGGAAGTTAAAGAGAAAAGGAGAGGATAGATGAAAATACACCGCGCACACGGTGAACTTCTCAAACGATAGATTCAAAATATTATTTTCAAGTAGGTGGAATAAGTGAAATCGTCAAGAACCTTTGGTGACTAACGGAATGACAAGCTATAGTTACAGTTCTGAGTGGAGTGCACAGCTGCCCTCTGCTGGCCGCGCTGGGTGCTTGCGTTCTGAGCTGAAGCCATTTTAGGCGAATTACAAATCTGTTTGCAAAAATGAAGCTGCTGAGACCCCTACTGGAAGAAAGTTATACAGCACCGTGCAGTGCCAGCCTGAACAGTCAGAAACTGAGTGCTGAACCTCCTCAAACATGTTCTTTCCCCTGGAGCAGGAGGGGCTCTAATGTGAGGATCCTTGCCAGAATTACGCAAACACTCCAGACTGGGAAACATAGCAGGTCTGGAAAAAGACATTGACTTCTAATATCCAGGATAAAGGCAAAATCGAACCCCAAAGACATGTCGCCCACAGGATTGGAGACTCCTCGAGGCACAGAGGGTTGCTTCAGAGAACTTCACTCTGGATTCCAATAGAATGCAACATCACGTGCAGCTATAAAACTGTGCATTCCTGATCCATATAAACACAGCCACAGCAGGGCTTTGGGACCCCACTGTCCAATGGGCATCTCGAGATCTGCATTCTAGACACGGTGGGAATGAAAAAGATCCACAACTATCTAATTACGGCTGTTCAGGGACTCTTTTTCCAGATCACCCAGGCAAGTTCCCACAGAAGCTGAGACACATCTGTCAAAGACAGGGATGCAAGGGCCCAAGAGAATGACTGACAGTTCTAGGAAAATGATTTGACAGTCCTAGATGTGAAGGAAAAACAAAAGCGCACATCCTAGCTGAATGGCTTAAAGTGGCAACCTTCAGAATCTGTGAGCTGTCCCCGGAGACACATGGGGAAGAGCCTGTCATATTATGGCTTACTCATGGGCAGATTCTGGCATCTTCTGCTTCCTGTGATTTACCTGCAGATAAAGAACACATCTGTGCTGAAAGTGTTCCTAGCTTACAGGAAGGTCTTCTCACAGAAAGGCCATATTCATACCCAGTGAGATCCCTCTCTCTCTCTCTTTCTCTCTTTCTCTCTCTCTCTCTCTCTCTCTCTCTCTCTCTCTCTCTCTCTCTCT
>JANHMN010000015.1:13006222-13056178 GCA_030674055.1 Rhabdomys pumilio | reverse complement strand
CTCTCTCTCTCTCTCTCTCTCTCTCTCTCTCTCTCTCTCTCTCTCTCACACACACACACACACACACACACACACACACACACACACACACGGAGGGGGGGTTTGCTAACTGGTACTCTCTATGTATACTACAACAGGCAAGTTGCCACTGCCCTCTCACCAAACCAAGTGAGTTAGGACCAGATACTTACTCATTTGGAATGCCGGTCTTCCGCCCACTAATTCCCTGAGTCCTGCTTGGGGCTGCCTGACAACAGGCACTGACCCAGGGTTCTGAAGATGAGAGATAAGTCCAATCACATCCAGAAATACATTCTCACAGAATTGCAGACGCCTCTGGACAAAGAGCAGGAGGTTTGAGTGTCAAGGCTTTAATCTGGGCTACAGGTCCTCCCTTAAAGGTATCCATGAGCATAGGAAATCCTGTCCCATTAAAACAAGGCCATACTCGGGCCTTGGGTTGTCACAGTCACATCAGCATCATGGAAGTCTCTCCTCCTTTCTGCTCTAGGCCCTGTGGGAACCAGAAGGATCCACGACCTTCTCTTGCCGATGCTCTTCTTCTCCTGCCCCCTTACAAGGGCAGGTAAGCCTCAGCACCAACTGAATACACTGGAGAGACGGGGATGCAGAATTTAAAGGGAACGGAGAAGAGCTGGTCCAGTGCCTGAGGGATAAATAAGCAGGAGGACTTACCCTGCTTGGGAGGCCTGAATCAGCAACCTTCAGAGTCTTACAAGAGGCCCTCTGGGAAACAAGAAAATGGATGGCTAATCACAGGCAGCTCCTAACACCTTCTAGAACCCATTTTACTCCTGAGCATAGACACATCCTGTGTGGAAGAGGGTTCTACCTACCCTGAAGAAGGCTTCTCACGCTGGGAAGCCAGATTATTCTCCAGAGAGGCCACCAACAATCTAACTAGGCCATATTAACCAGGGCCTGGGACTTACTAAGAGAGTAGGGAATCTTGAGACTGTAAAGGATCTCTCAACCCATCTATCTTATCCTTGTGAGATTTCCCCAGTCATCTTGAAAGATAGAGGATATCAGCCTTTCTGAGCTAATGCCATGCAGATCCTGCAGGAGAAATCTAAACCCATATCAGGGCGATCTTTGTGATTCCTTGTAAGTAATGCAGCCACCCATACTCCTGTTAGTCACCCCAGTAAATACTCATTGGTTCACCAAACTGGACATGAGTGTAACCATTGCTTTTATCTGTCATGTTATGTCTCCCCAGGAAAAATCTGTCTCACAACAGTCTCCCCTGAGTCAGGTCTAGGGACAAAGTGTCACTCCTCTTATGAAGGCCCCTCCCCTCCTGCCATAGCATATTGGTGAAAGGTAACACATTAGCCAAGGAGGAAAAGTAATTGAATAAGTGACATGAAGAAAAAGAAGGCAGAGAGAAGGGAGGCTGGTGGCACAGGAGGTGTGGTCATGAGCCAAACACTTTTGCCACACAGCCAATCAAATAGAATAGAATCAGATAGAATATCCCAGCTGGAATCCCCAGTTGTCTTACAGCTGACCCTTCTGTAATCTCCATTTATAGCATGCCAAACCTGGGGGACAATGCCCCTCAACACTGGACACACCATACAAAGCAGACTAGAGAGGCAGCCCACGTCCTGATTCTCCACCTTACCTACTTTGGACTGTTTTTAACATATGAAATATGGGATATATATTTATTTCTCAAACCATACACCTAGGAATTGGGGTGGGAGGGTGCTGGGATGTTTTAAGGCTATAAATGTTGAGAAATATATTGAAATGTTCCTCACTAATCATGAACAGCATTTATTTCCAGTCCTAATTTATGTATTCTTATTCCTTTGCAAGAATTCTATTGGGCAGAATCGCTGTAGGCCTGATCTCTTTTTAGTAATTTCCTGCCAACACCTGCTCAATGGTTATAAAAACATTTTTCCGCTGGGCATGGAGGATTTAGAACAATCTTTGTCCTCACGTCCATGGCCACAATCCCACATAAACTCTGCATCGTAACAAATGTCAGGGTGATGCTTTCCCATCTCCAGAAAGACTTTCGGTGGGCAGGTTTACCTCTGGCTTTGGGGGATCTGAATTAACACTCAAGATACCTGGGAGAAAGGTCTGAAAGCAAAGCAGCGTAAAAGGTGGAGTTGCCACATTAGGTGCTTTTCCATTCCCTTTTCTGGACACACAACTGAAAATTTTTTAAAGTCCCAATCAGCTATTCAAATTTCTATTCCGCGCGCGCGCGAAATCACACCACACACACACACACACACACACACACACACACACACCACTGACTAGTAGTTAAGTGGACTTTGTTTTGAGCAAACCCGCTATGACCACTGTAATGATCCAGTAACTAATCCTTTTTGCTTCAGAACAAACCCGTTGTGCCTTACAGCCGTTAGGATGCTGGGGCAGCATGCAAATCAGGCATAGACCGCGAGACTGCCCCCTAAAAGAACCTGTGGGTTCCCCTGCCCTCTGTCCCCGCCCTCACTCCCACCCTACTAGCTACTTGGTCACTGGCTGGGAAGAAAAGCTTCTTGTCTTGGGGCCCCAAGCCGGAAGCATCCCGGACCGGGTCCCGGGCAGGGGAAGGGGCGGGCACAGGCAGCAGCAGCTCAGAAGATGCACGCGGGGCTCCTGGGGCTCTCTGCCCTGCTGCAGGCGGCCGAGCAAAGCGCGCGTGAGTGCGGCGCAGCCCGCGAGTGCTCACCCCTCCAATACCCTACTCCAACCCAGCGTGCGGGGCACATCTGCCACCGCTGCACCCGCTCCTCCGGCAGGCAGGCAGCAAACACTGCGCGGGTGCACGCACAGTAGCTCCCCCTCCAAGCCTGCAGAGCACTCCCGGTGTGATCCCCTCACCATGCATGATTTCCTCCATGCAGTTAGACATCCCTCCATGCATGGATCCTCCCCATATTCCAAACCCAGAGTCCTGAACCCCTTCCCGCTCCTCCCGCTGGTGCTCTGCAAAGAGCTGCGTGAGGAGGCTACTTTGGAGCGCCAGCACTTGGTGAGGCGCCCTAGCTCCCTGGGCACCCGGGCTCCGGACTGGGGTAGCATGCGATCCAAGAGCTGGGAGAGGTGGTGGGGTGGGATCCCAAAGGGCACTGGTTCCCCTTTCTGGTTGTGACACAGCAGAACGCTGGTTTGCTGGAGACAGTGGTCCTGTAGGTAGCGGTGGTGAAGCAAGATGGCCATACTTTTCGCGCCTTTCGCGTTTGAACCTGTAACTCTTTCAGTGCTGGCATAGAGTGCCTCCGCCCACTTCCGCCACTGTCCTACAAGGCCCTGTCCCTGGGGAAACTCCACCAGCCTGATCCACCAAGGTTCCGCGTCCCTTCTTGGACATGGTATCTCTGAAATTTACCTCTAATTTACTGAAGAATCCCTGCAGATTCCCGTCCCCGACTCACACTCAGAATCCCAAAGGGCGCTAGTTTAGACGCTGGAGAAACAAGGATGGACACTGTTGCCCAAAGTGCCCTAGGTCCTTAGCTTTCTAACAGAAAAGGAATGAATGTTTAGCAGGAAGCTTGTTAGAGCACTGAACGGAACCTGGGACTGAGAAAGGAATAGTGACCATTCTCTTCGCATAGCTTCTGGGTTCTCAACTGTGCCGGAGCAATGGGGTTTGTGCCTGCCGATCCACATCCTTGGTAATACTAGAAAACTCAGGACAACGGTGAAAGGGTTCCTGAGTACCCTCCACTGTCCCCCTCAGTAATACCAACACAGCTTCCTGGGGACATTCGAGGTTATATAGCTGGAGCCTAGCCTGACGGCATAAGCATACAATCCAAGCCACTGAAGAGGTTGGGGTGGATGAACGTGGTGAGTTCGAGACCCACCTAGGCTGCAGAAAGAGTTTAAAGTTGGCCTGAGCAATTTAGCAGAACATTGTCTCGAAATAAAAAGAAAAGCAGACTAGGGGATAGTGGAGGCCTTACCTAGCATAGGAACAGCCCTGTGTTCAATCCCTAGAAACACAAAAGTCAAAGCCAGCCTCACACAGAACCAGCTATGACTGAAGTCCAGCACATGCAGCCCTGCTTAGCTGTAGCTGTGAAGTGAAGATGAGGTCACCATGTTGTTGGATCCCCCATCACTGGGTCTTCCCCAGGTACTTAGCACATATCTGGCGTAACCCCACAGACAACCCCACATACATACCACTACCATTGTGCCTGTCTTATTGCTAGTAGGCCCTCTTGGCTCCTTGCCAATGGTAAGGATGTTATGTTGGTTTGGGACTTGGTTCCTTGGGGGTTTGGTTTTGTTTTAGCTAAATGTTTTAGCAAATGTTGGACACAACAGACTTAGGAAAGATCACAGCTCCCAGAGATAAGAGGCAGGGCATACTGTGTGGGGCCATATGGGAAGACTCAGTTGATCATGAGTCAGAACCTTTGTTGGAACTTCATCAGACGAGACAGACTGACTATGTTAAACAGACTTGTTTTCTGTGGGTACTTCCTGTGAGCTTTGGGCTATTGGTAGTCTCTAGTCACTTGGCCCCTGACCCTAGACAGGCTAAGGCAGAGAAGTACCATTTCCTAGGGTACATGGGTCTAACTCAGAAGCTCTGAGTTGACGAGAATGAATATCCCTGACACATTTTTGGAAGAATGCTGCTCTGTCTGTGGCAGAAAGGTTTTGAGGGTGTCAGCACTGTAACATAGAGAAGATGGGTATATATAAAGCATTGCCTAACTCTGTCATTTCAACACCCTTCATCTTGTCTTTACCCCAGGCCTCTGCTCCATAGTTTACTACTTTACCACAGGCCGTCTCCTCTGGGGGTGGCTGGCCTTTTCTGTCCTCCTACCCGGCTTCTTGGTCCAGGCCTTGAGTTTTTTGTGGTTCCAAGCAGATGGGCATCAGGGTCACTGGTGGCTGGCGGTACTGCATCTTCTGCAGCTTGGCGTCTGGAAGCGGTAAGAACACCCACCCCACCCCCCTTCCATCTGATGCAGTGGGAGAATCCCCCTGTCCATACACACTCTGACCTTAAAGCCATGGGAATTCAGGGCCACAGCCCTGTCTGGCCTTGGCATCCTAATGCATCTCTAACATCGGGGGCTCCTCCTCACTGCACCAGTGACCTTTAAATGCTTTTTCTTGTCTTTAGCCGGATTCGACATCACTGCTGTTTCTACCCTTTAATCAACCTCTGGATTCACATAAATTAGCTTAAAGTGCTCCGTCTGACACTTTAGTCCATGAAGGTGGCCCAGACTTAATTAACCACAAGCTAGACGGTAAAGCCCATGTGATGGCGTTTGCTTTATGCATCTGTGGCAGGAAGAAGTGACCTGGGAGCCAGGGCCAGCGTTTTTTGGGTTGTTTTTCTCTTCTTTGTATAAAAGGTTGCCAGGTATAGACCTGGTGTAGGTAGCTTCCCTGTGCCTTTAGGTGTCTCCAGAGTTGAAGGGTTATTACGACCAGGAGAAGGGAAGCTACGGTGTCCATTTACAGACACCGTACATGTCCACTCCCAGCTGCCCCATAACCCTGGAGAGTTGAGAGGACTTTTATAAAGGGGGAAGAAATAAGGAACCAGACAGGTGAATCCTGCGACTCAAGTGCTTACTAAATCACAGATGATTAAGGTTTGAAGGGCATCCCAGGAGCCATTGCCAAGTGCTAATGTCTCTCCTGGGTACTTGTGTCTTCTCTCTCTACCCAGGTTGGACTTGGGTCAGAGTAGAAAGTGCTTCTAGGGAGACATCAAGTGACTGCCTCGTCTTCATGTTCCCCTCCAACAGACGCTTGTCACATAGAGGCATCAAAAACACATGTGTTACAGCATTATCCCAGTTGGGCCTTCCGGTCTGAGCTCTGTGCTCTCCTGAAACAACAGGGCTGTCACTGGAAGGGAGAGAAGTTGTCTCATAGAATTTGGGGCTGCAGCCTTCCTGGAGCACCGCCTACTCTCTACCCCTCTTTTACCTGGCCTTGTATAAGGACAGAGGGCTCACTGATAGATAGTTAGCTGTATGTGATAAGACCGCAAAGACAGTGGGGTATCAAGCTAGTGAAATAGCTTCAATGTAAACAAGCATTTGATAGCTCAAAAGCAGAATTCAAAGTAGCCTTCAGAAAGAAGCATCCTTAACTATTCACAGGTAAATCTGCCTTCTGGAGCTCTGTAGAGACCCTGGGGACCTTATAAGCCTTCAGGGAAGTAGTGTCAGAAGCTGGTCCATTGGACAGTGAACCCCCTGGGCTCACAATATCACCACTAAGTGATGGCACAGTTTCTGGCACATATTTAAAAATTAATATGGATAAATGAAAAAGACAAGTGCAAATCAAAAATTGGGAGAAACAAAAAGCCATGTATAGCTAATTAAAAAAAAATTCAGGTGATTAAAAATTAATGTATACAGCATGGTGTGGTCACACAGCCTTTAATCCCAGCCCTTAAGATAAAAAGCTAGACAGATCTCTGTGAGGTAGAGCCCAGCCTGTGCTACATAGTTAGCTCCAAGACACTCAGGGCTACATAATGAGACATACATGTCTCAAAATTATTATTATTGTTATTATTATTATTATTATTATTATATGTATTAATGTATTATTTAATGTAATGTAATATGTATGTTTATTTTATTATAATATTTTATTTAAATTTTTATTTTATGATAATATATGTATAATAATATAATTAATGTAATTGATATAGTAATTTATTATTATATAATTGACAATGATAATAAATAACAGTATGGTAGCTTGAGCGATGGCTCAGGGATGGAAAGCACAAACTACTGTTAAGCTCCCAGAAGTCACATGAGATGGCTTACAACTGCCTCTAACTACAGCTCCAGGCGATCTGATGCCTTCTTTTGACCTCTATAGGTGCGCGCACGCGCAGGCACACACACACACACAGAGGCAGGCACACACAGAAATAAAAATAAATCTACACTTTTAAATTAATGCATAATTTTTAAAAGAGAGAATTGAGGGAAAGTAACTATAGATTTCCAGGAAGAGAGAAAAGTTCCACATCCGAAGAGAAAGCCAGATTGCGCAAGTCTTAGAACTAGACCAGAGTATTAGCTCTCAGCTTCTGGCAGCCAGAAGAAGCATATCAGACATCCCCTCCACAGTGATTCGGAGATTGCTGATAAGCCCAACTACAGTCTACCTCCTCAACAGAAAGCACTGAAAGTTGAAAGTGGTGAATCCCTTTCACTCTCTAAAAGCGGCTCTCACAAACAAAACCAGGAGCTAAGCCATCCCTGCAGATCACCTTTGGTTTGGTTTCGTTGCAGTTTGTCAAACCACCTGTAGGGGGAGCCAGAACAGCTGTGTTTGTAAAACCTCGAACTTCATAAAAATTGAAACCCATTAACTGACTCCATAATGAAATGCAGACGAATGAACTAGCAACAGAAAAAAAATCAATAAAATGCAAACCCCTTGAGGTGAAACCGCTTATAAAAAAAATGCAAGGGCTGAAGACATAAATGGATTCTGGTTTTAATTCCAAACAACACAGAGTATAATGTTAAGTCTACAGTTCAAGAGAATCTGGCGGTAGTTTCAACTCCTTTTACACAACGGCAGTTATTTTTCTCATCTGAACGCGTTGTTTCCACTCCAGCACTGCATGTACTTGCGCCTCTTTGTTTTTGAAAAGCCCGCATATCTATTTAGAAATTCAGCCTGAGAGGAGGGGAGACTACCTAAATACTCTCCTACTCAGCAGGCATCTTAGCGTGGCAACTTTTCTTTCTTTCTTTTTTTTCATAGGTGCAGGTTCATGTTTTAACGCAGGTAAAAGCACTTGCCTGGTGGGGAGAGAGAGAGAGCTAACTCCCAAAAGCTGTCCCCTGACTGCTGTTGCGCAGTACCCACACGTGAGCGCACACACACACACACACACACACACACACTAAATAAACAAGCAAATGAAGTATAGCTGTACTCAGACCTTGCATTGCTGACTGTCTCAACCCTAACGTCACATTGATGTTAATGTTAAAAACACGAACAGAAGAATCACTTATTCGCTAAGCTGCGAGCCTAGGATAGACTGTTCTAGTTGTAGACGTGGCTGATTTTTTTTTTTTTTTCTTAGCCTGATAAAAGCCGAGAAACTTAATTCCAAAGTCCTGCCAGGTATGGTGATTGCACTTCCGGGCTTCTGCTTAGACGTATGTTGTTTTTAATGCAACTAGCTCACATGGAATATCTTGTGTGTGCCCTGACGAGCCGCAGACACACCTAATTAAGTACAGTGTCTGAGACTAACTTGGGAAGAGCTGAAAGCAGCAGTGTCATCGGGAAGGGCCTGGAACAAAGCAGCAGATCGGGCTTTATAGAGATGGTGCCAGGAACAGTTGGCACAGTCAGAAACCCAGGATGGTGGAAGGAAAGAGATGGGAGAAATCCGAGTGCCTTTCAGAAACAAGCCCCTTCAACTCCCATCTTATTCCAGCTCCCCAGGGAGCTCCCCGAAGCTGCCTACTAGTCTCAGCCTGAGTTCCTCCATCTCCCAGCCTGACTACAGCATTACAATGTCACTCCACTGTCTCATTCCCAGCCATGGACCCCCCTTCCGACTCTACTGTCCTATCCCGCCAGTCTCTCATATCCCCTCTCCCAACTCAGCTTCATGTCTACAGCTCTTCCGTTCTCTCCAGGACGCACTCACTGGCCACCTTGGCCTCTCCAATAAGGAATCTGCTCCACACACATTCAGGCACTCGTCTCATTCCCACTCAGGTGGTTCCCAGATGGAACCGCACTGCCTCCTTGCTGAAGAACATAGCCCCAGGGAGGATGATGGCAGGTGAAGGTAAAACCTTAGCCCTGTGGGCCCTCAAAGCCCGAAGTGACCCCACAGGCAGCTGGTGTGGTTATTCAGGCTCTTGTGAAGAGTGGCCCATACCACTTCCTAGTTAACTTTCACAAGATGAGAGTATCAAAACAAAGTGCCTACTGTGTGCTTGTGGAAACACAGGCAAGGGCATGTTCTGGCTTCTTTCTAAGTTTTGATTCTTGCTGCACACTAAGAAGGTCACCTAATCATGCCTAAGCTGATGTGACCCTGTGGCCCTGGCCAGTCCAGACCTACAGACCTCTGGTCCCTGCTTTCTAGCTGTGCCTCTCTCAACCCAGCAGCCTCTTGCTCCCTGTGTGCCTCTGCCTTGTGTCTGCACTTGACTCTGAAAACACCCCATGCTTTTTCAGACTTTCTGCCCTTCCCGCCAGCCACTTTTTGGTGGCTTCATTTTCCTCGGGGTGACAAGTTGTTAACATTCTGCCTTGGACCCCCAATATCTGTACACCACCTCCTCCAGCCACTTCCAGTCCACTTGGCCGTGCCATTTGTAAGATCATGAGTCCTAATTTACAACCATTGCCTCTGTCCATGAGTCCTAATTTATAACCAAAAGCCCCAGATCCTTCGAAGGTGTGTCTCTGAAAACAAAATTTGTATTCTCTCCTGTCAATCAGGCAGCTGCTGGCAGATGTCTTTCTGTTACATCGCCACTTCCAAGAGCTTAAGCTTGACATCTCAGAGCCATCTATAAGCCCCTCTCCACCATGCCCAGCCAAGGCCTGCTCTGCTTACTCCAGCATTCCCTGCATTCACTCCCTCCCTTCTATACCCAACACTTCTATCTCTCCCAAACCTTCAGTACTTACTGCTTAGTATAGTATAGTAAGTAAAGGGTAGTAAGAAAGAGTATAGTAACGTAAGAAAATGTAGCTTTCTTCCAGATGTTCATGTCTGCTGTGCATACACACACCTACACATGCACATACATATATACACACAATGTACATGTATATGCTGATACATGTGTGGACACATGCACATGTGCTATGCATTTCATATGCACATATACCTGTGTAAACCTGCATATATAGGCCTATGTGTGCATAGCCACTGTGTTTGCGTATGCTGTGCACCAGAGCTATATGCTTGCACACTGCATATACATGTGTGCATACATTTACACATACATTCACTAATACACAGCACAATGTATATATTTATGTCCTATCTCAAACACAGCATACATAACTCCTCCAATTTCAGTTTTCCAGAGAAAAAGCCAACTTTCCTGAGCTGAAACTGAGAACTCTGGTGTGCTTCAGCAGGATCATATCGGCCCTAGCTTCCCCCATCTTGCCCCACTCATCTGGGTCTTTTGCCAGCCTCTGGTGAGGATCCTAGACCCATTTTCCCCAGTTGCTCTTAGAGGGTTCCATCTTGGGGTACTGAGAGTTCTACATTCCAAGGAGGAAGGTGAGGGTTCCCTCTGTGCTCTAAAGAGATGATTACCCATAGGGCCTTGCAGCAGATATCTACTGAAGGGGTTCATTCCCCTTCCTCAAAGATCTGGGGTGAGGACACTGGTCAAGATTTCCTGCAAGTCTCATGAGGTCCCTTATCCCTACAGTAACTTTAGCCTCCCCACCCTTGGGCCTTCTAATCTTGGGGGAAATGGGCTACAATGGCAGCCTGCTGAACACTTGAAGTTTGAACTGAAATAAACAGCTTGGACTCAGAGCTTAGCACCAGCCTAACTGGTGGCCCCAAGGGACACAGTAGGTACAGAGAGGCATTCTTTAAAATGCCTCATACCTCCATGTGAAAGGTTGGTGTGGAAGCCAAAGTCTCCAGCTCCATGATCCACGTCATGTCTTTGCTCTCTGTAGGCACTGGGACTCTGTGGCAACAGCTCTATGGAAGGGAAAGGAGGCTCCCTGCTGGGGACAGCTACACCTGCAGGAGGCGGACCTGGCAGCCCTGCGGCTTCTGGAGGCTCTGCTGCAGACAGGGCCCCACCTGCTGCTTCAGGTGTATGTGTTCCTAGCCTCTGACTTCACAGACACTGTGCCAGGTGGGTACCTTTCACTATGGTCTCATACCATCTGCTTCCAATGACAGGAACATGTGCCTGACCTTGTAGGCCCTGCTGTTCTCTCAAGATTTCTCCTGTTTAGGAGATTTAGGGAAACCCCAATTCTCACTGACCCAAATGGTGGTTACAGCTGGCTTTTGCTGGGATCATAAGTTCAGCTGGTTTCTTGGGGGTAAAGTATCTAAAGTCAATCCATAAGACAAAAATTTGGCAGAGTGGAGATAACCTTGAAAACTACCTTGGGGAGAGAGATCACATGCCCGTCTCTCCCGGGTCTACTCCTGTTGCAGCAGACCTGACACCTGAAAGCCTGACAGAAAGCTTAGCTCAATCTTCTGCAGATTTGTCCCCAGCTTCCATTCCAGCCCAGACTCCTCATTACTTCTTCCTACTCCTCTTCCTCCTCTCTCCTCCCCTCCTCCCTCCCCATCTCTCTCCCCTCCTCCCTCCTCTCCTCCCTCCCCTCCTCCCTCCCCTCCTCCCTCCCCTCCTCCCTCCTCTCCTCCCTCCCCTCTTCCCTCCCCTCCTCCCTCCCCTCCTCCCTTCTTCCTCTGTTTTATTGTTTCGTTGGTTTGGTTAGTTTCTTGAGACAGAGTCTCTCTGTAGAACAGCCCTGGCTGTCTTGGAACTCATTTTTATAGACTAGGTTGGCCTTGAACTCAAAGAGATCCTCCTGCCTCTGCCTCCTGAGTGCTGGGATTGAAGGTGTGCACTGCCACGCCCAGTTCCTCTCCCCTCTAAGAATCCCAATTTACACCAGAAGACCTACGTGTTTAGCTGTGGTTGTGTACTCTCCATTCTTTCATCAAACTTCATTATGTGGGGAATACATACTTGTAATAAACTGTGTCTAGGGTCCTGTAGGACACGTATCCATTTAATTATAGTTTAGACCATAGGCCTTAGAAGCTCAGGGACTGAGACATTTTTAAAGGGCATCCAGAGGAAGAGCATCTAGGGCACTTGGCAGACATTTCCAGCCTCCTTCATTTCCATGGAAACACATGTTCTTACACCATTGTTAAGTTACCCACCACCAAGGGAATTGGTCTATAGTACATCACCATTGGGCTAGTTTTTGATAAGAAGTTGGATGCTCTGGGAAAGGGATGGGGGCAGGGAGGGGGGATAATGAGTCTGTGTGTGCTTCAGAGCCTGTAGGGACCTCTGTCTGTTTAATCTTCCAGGAATCAGCGCCCTACTTTCCTGGTCTTCACTGTCCTGGGCTCTAGTGTCATACAACCGTTTCCTGGGCATCATGAAGCCAGGCCACCATACCATGCTATGGGCTGCTCTCTTGTGCCAGCAGCTCTGGAGGATGGGCATGCTGGGTGCTCGTGTGCTGAGCCTGGTTTTGTTCTGCAGAGTTTACCATGTTTGGGTTTTGGTGGTTGGAGGTAAGTGGGGTTTCCATTCTATTCATAAAGCCTCAACAGTAACTGTACATGGATGGTCCTCTGTCCCAGATCTGTTGCTGGCTGGGTTTGGCAGAGAATCTTATGGAGACGGTAGAAAAGCAGATTCCTGTGTTCCCAGGAGAGCTCAGCAGGCTGGATGCACATATATGGTCTCTCTCTTCAGCACCAGTATACCTGGACTCACCTTTGTAATGACAGTTCTAAGAAAGAGAACATAGAAATACCCAGTTCTCTTAAACCTAGAACAGTGACAGCATGGCTTCTGCTATGCTCTGTCAGCCTAACAGTTCTTGGCAGGCCTGACCCATGAACATAGAGGTCCAGAGCCTAGTTCCCACGAGTGTGCATCAAACGCCAGGGATTGTAGTGAATGCTGGCTCTTTGGATATACCGCTGCAGAAAGGCCAGCTAAAGCTGGAACCACAGTCCTCAGAAGACTATTGAAGATCACAAGCTTTCCTGTAGAAAGTCATTGCTCATATAGGAGAGGGTGTGGGTCTCACTGCCCTGGCTGCACAAGAGAGAGGTCCAGTGCAAAACCGTGCAGTATATGATGCTGCTGAGAACCTCTAGAAGCACCCCACTTGCTTTGGTCATTGAACACTGTCTTTGGTTCACACAGGAAGGCTCTCCCGAACCCCATCCATCTCAGAGCCAGCAGCACAGATATGAATGTGATGACCGAGAGTCTGTCTGGCCCTTCAGACTCCTGAATGGGGCCTGTGTGTCCTTGCCAAGGACAGCAGTGTCCTCTGGTCATCAGTGAATACACTCTGCAAAAAGGAACAGTGTACTCTTGTTTTAAAAGAACCAAGAACATTGAGAAATAGCTGGCACATGTACCAAGAGCAAACATTTAATACAGTTATTGGCAGAAAAAAAAAACATTATTGGGTGGGGAGAGAAGCTGTGTTTTTACAGAGAAATTAACTACATTTTATTAGTCATTTTAAAATTCAGCTTACGATCCAAAATGAGGCTATTCATCTTAAAATATAAGATTAAAACTTGTAACTGGTCCACACGGAGTTCTCTTTGGGTCTGGAGGGTTGAGATGGTTGAGACTTGTAGAGCAACCATGTAAAAAGAGTAGAGAGTGTTATAACTGCTTCCTTAAGTGCTTTCTGGAAGCAGAAGACTATCCATCCATATGTAGGGTCTGATGGGCGACAACAGAAGCCAGTCTGTTTTCTCAGCTCCAAACTAGGTTAAAAGCCCCCTGTGAGGCTCAGAGAGATAGGACCTGGAAAGATGGAATGAGTGATTTGTCTGTGCCCCTTGGTTCTCTTCTGGATTTGGGGGTCTCTTCTGGGATGTTCAATTTCGACCTCACCGCCTACCCACCTCCTCCGCGAACACTGAATTCTACCCCTTACTCCCTCCAGGTGCTCACTGGCTGGTGATGACCTTCTGGCTCGTAGCCCAGCAGAGCGACATCATAGAGAGCACCTGCCACTGGAGGCTGTTCAATCTGCTGGTGGGGGCTGTGTTCATCCTCTGCTACATCAACTTCTGGGACAGCCCTTCCAGAAGCAGGATGACCAGCTTCTACTTGGCAAGTGGCGATGGTGGTTTTCTTTAAGCTCGACCTTTACATTGCCTGTCGCATGTTTGATGGGGAGGTGCACGTATGGGTGTGCGTGCCTGTACATCTATTAAAGAAGGGATATTAGGGGCTGGGGATCATCTCATTGGGTAAGAATACTTACTATACATTCGTGAAGATCTGAGTTCAAATCCCCAGCAACCAAATGCATTTGACCTCAGCAGATCCCAAGACCTTACTAGCCAGCCTTGCCAAAATATCGAGCTTCCGGTTTTGTAAGAGACCCTTTCTCAGACATTAAGGGAGAGCAATAGTGGAAAGCACTAGATTTTCTACATGCCTGCACACATGCACGCGTGCACGCGCGCGCGCGCACCCACACACACACACACACACACACACACACACACACACACACTTCCTGACATAAGGAGAAGTTATATACAGTGACTACACACTTTGAGAATAGCCTAGCAACCATCAGGAGCTTCAGGTGCAGCCAACTCCACAGACTTCATTGGCAGATGCTCTTGGAGACTTTTCCAAAGTGGAGAGTCCCAGGCCCTTCCCCTTAGATAGCTTCAAGCAGCATTGCCAGCCTGCACACATGGCCTCAACTTCTTCTTTTATCCGAAGTGGTTATAGCTCTGGAAAGCGTGGCTTCCCCCATGAGGGATTGATTCATCTCAGCATACACACAGCCTAAAAAATATGTTAGAAATGAAGTCAAAGGCAGCACGCAGCTCTTCGTAGCTATAGACATACAAAGAAACGCACCCACTGCCGTTAAGAGTCCCAAAGAAACAGAGAGCCTCTGAGGACAAGAGTCTGCTTTAAGAGAGGCTTGGGGGGTATCTTGGGCAAAGCCACAGCAGTAGCATAGGGACCACAGAGCAATGGGGAGTCCATGTGGTGCTGCCAGGGAGACAAAGGCAGAGACTAGTGTAAGGAAAGGTAATATCTGGTCTGTAGTAATACAACTGAACTCTGATTTATACCAAGGTGATCGGAAAGTTTAGAAGGGAAAGGAGAGAGCAGAGGTGAGGGGAGTATGGGGGTTGAGTCATAGAAATGGAAAATGTGTAGTAACGGAAGGAGGGGGCAATAGTTAGTGACTGTCCCATCTGATGTGTTAACTGGGGTTGTCCAGAGTAGGAACGAATGGCAGGTGTCTCTATGAGTGGCTGGAGACACAGGTCACTTTGAGTTAAAAGAACAAGATGCTCACAGGCTGGGAGAGTGACCTCCTTGAATGTTTGTTTCAAAGAGATGTTCTTAAGTCCTTGAGGTGGGCAGTTGTGAGGGTGACATGAGAGACGGTTTCACCGTTGCAAGCTTTCCGGTGTGTCTGCTGTAAGAGTGGTGAGGGCCCTGGTTATCTCTCATCGTGTCTCCGCAGTGACTCTTCCTGGCAGCTGTGATTTCTCAGGCAGGAATTTCAAGGGGCCCAGGGATGTAGCCTTGAGCTGTTAGACCTGTGCCCGAATCTGTCAGCTGTCTTCGTGTGGGCCAAAGCTCCGTCATTCTGTCTGTATTCCTTTGTGTCTGTGACTCTGTGGGTGTTTCCATGAACAACACCAGCAAACCTCCCTGGGTAGAAACATTCCCACTGGGGCCTTGCTCTTGCTTGGAAAAGGCTCTTTGGTTTGTAAACCCCAGCAGATAAAAAGAAGTCCAGGTAGCAGGACGTGGAGCTATATGCCGCAAGATATGGTGACTCTCTCTTGACCCCACAGGTCATGCTGCTGGAGAACGCCATACTCTTACTACTAGCCACTGACTTTCTACAGGGAGCACCAGGGACCAGCCTGTGGACTGTGGTGGGGGTCTTGTCTGGATTTCTGATTGGTAAGACCTACTGAGTCTTCTTAGCCACACTTCCTCTCCAACTTATATTTGTATTTTATTTTTATTCTTTTATTTTCACGTGTATGCATGTATGGTATGTATGTATATGTGCATGTATGTGCATATATCGGTATGTGTACAGATGCTCGTGTGTAATATGTATGTAGAAGTTTTTGCATGTGGAGGCCTGCAGTTGATGTTATCTCTCTTCCTCAGCCACTTCTCACTTACTGAGTCAGGGGTTCTCACTGAACCTACAGCTCACTAATCCCTGATAGTCTGGCATATAAGAAGGATGAATGTTTTTTCTTATATGGGTAAGAAAAATGAGGCCCAGCCTCGTACTGGCTGTTGCTAGGTAACTGTTAGGTGGAGCCTAAAAGAAATGCCAACAGGAAGGACAAGGAATAGCTTAGGGGCAGCGGGCAGGGAATGGGACCCATGCTGTGGGTAACTGCCCTGAGACTGAGCCTAGCTTTGTCTACCTGACTAGACTGATGGTGGCTTCAAAGAAAGGTAGGAGCAGCCACATCCGTCCAAAATGCTGCCCATAAATTGCATAGTAAGATGCCTGCTTCTAAGCATCATACTTGCAAGTGGATGGCCAGTCAAATGGCGAGGTGTCCAGGCAAGAGCTACTCTGCCACCTACAAAGTGGCCTATGTCCAGTCATCTTCCTGTGGAGAGGGGGATCCCTCGGGATATGAAGTGACAGTCTTCACAGCTGAGAGACCTAACCACTTCATTCACAGGAGGTATGACCCAGTCCAGTAAACACGGTAGGAGGAAGTAAAACTGCCCTGTCATCTCAGAAGGGACTGGGCTATGTCATGCTGCTCCGTTGCCCAACAGCAGGTGGCGCTGGACACATCTCTGACTCCCCTTTGGCCCCGTGGGAATCCGAAGTAGGAAAGGGAGAGTATATCAGAAGATAAAACAGAAACAACCAAACTATGAGTCAGTCCTTAAACCCGGGCATTATAGAACATTACATTTAATACATATTTAAAATCACATCATAGTATGTTATTGCCGGACATGGTGGCTCCTTCCGATAATTCCAGTGCTTAGGAGCTTGAGGCAAGAGCATTGCTGTGAGTTCTAAGCCATCATGGCCTACATAGTGAGTGTAGCAAGCCTGGGCTAAGAAAAAAAAACCCTATTTAAAAAAAAAAAAATCCCAGAAACAGCTCATGGGTAGAGTGCTTGTTTAGCATTCAAGAAGCCTTGGGTTCCATGCCCAACACTACTGTAACTGAACCATATAAGCTGAATATGATGGTTCACACAAGCAATCCTAACACTTAGCTGAGACAGGAGGATTGACACAAGTTTGAGGCCAGACTAAGCTATGTATCAAGGCTTTGTCTCAAGAAAACAAGTAATTTTTAAAAGAAAAATAATAGAGACTGGAGAGATGTCTCAGTGGTTAAGAATATTGGCTACTCTTTCAGAGGACCTGGGTCTTCTGGTGGTGGCTTACACTGGTCTGTAATTCCTTTTCCAGGGAATTTTATGGCCTCTTCAGAACACCAGGCAGATCTGTGGTACACTGATACACATGCAGGCAAAACATACATACACACAAAGTAATATTTTTTTTTAAAGAATTATACTTTCAAGAACACAGACTTGAGACAGTTCCTGCCCAAATCCAGTTTCCCCGTTTTCTTCTTGCACTGGACAAATGTGTATTGAGTGCCTACGACACAGCAGCCTGGAGTTACAGCCAAGAATCCAGCAGGTGGCAGGATCCTACAGAAAATCAGCATACTGGGTGCCTCTGGCTGTGGCAGATCCCGCTGCCTAACTGGCTGCCTGGGGGCACAGGGTAGTTAGTGTAGGGTAGCATCAGCTGGCTTGCTGTTCTTTCCTGGCCGTGGTGGGATTTGTTCGCCAAAGATGGGTGACTGCATATTGCTTGGGCTCAGTGAGAATCCAAGGCATAGAAGCAAGTATGTGAGCTGTGTTCAGTGCAGAGAGGACTGCTGATCCTTGTCCCCACTTCCGATTTTACCACAGACCAGTGCCCTGCCCTGGGCCTGCTCTTGTCCCTAGAGACACTGAGAGTCTGGGGGCACTGTCCTTTGGGCTCTTCCTAGGGTCTGTCATGCTGCCATCTCCTAGCGCCTTCAGACCTCCTCCTCACACTTAGTTCAGATCTTGTACCCACATAATGAGCACCCTTAACACAGGCACTTTCTCCAGTGCGGCGGCAGGAAACTGGAAACAACGTGGGTGGCTTACTGGAATGCTCTGGTAAAGAGATTATTGCAGCAGTCAACACTTCTGATCGACATAAATGAAACTGAGGACAATGTGATTAGGCTGTTTGTGCACAGAGGAAGTGTTGTTGTAGCTCATGGAAATGCCCCGACACGGCTTCTGAGGAGCATGACTGACCTCTGCTTCGGGCCCTTGTTTTTGAGGCCTCTTTCTTACCTCCTGCCTCCCCCGGCTTTGGCATCCTTCCATGCCGAGCCAGCGGTGGGATTCTGAAGAATTCTGGGAGATCTCTACCATGTAGGCACAAATCTGCACGTGGCGCCAAGCAGTCAGTGGAAGATGCCTTCCAGGGAGAAGGCTGAGACTCAACAGGAGCAAAGCTGTGGCGTACAGTTACAAAACTGGTAGATGCTGGGGCCTCTTTAAAATCCTTAACCCTTAACTGTCAGTTCTGAAGTCTCAGAATTTTTACTGTCGGTTAGCGTTATATTGTTCCATTCAAAGTAGCCACCGAGTCTGTCGCTCGCAGCAGAATGTAGGGTGTCCCAAAACATAAACTCAAGCTTGCCCTTTTGTTATTCCTGTTGTTTTCTGTTTCAGGGTGTGCATCGCTGGCTATTTATTACAGTCTACTGCACCCTAAAGCCTCAGACATCCAGGAGAGCTTCATGAGGAGATGCTGTGGCCCTGTAGAGGATAACAAAGCTGAATCAGAGTCTCCTCCCAGGGCCATGGTTCCCACAGTGGAGAGGCCAGACGGCTCAAGCTGGTGCCAAGAGGAAAGCTATGAGTTATCAAGTCTAGATAAGGGTCCCAGCCCAGAGCAGAACACTGCAGAGGTGGGGTTGGGGGAGCAGAGATCCGGGGAGTACTCCATCTTCAGCCACCACCACTGGCTGTTGCTGAAACTTGCGCTCAAGACAGGAAGTGTATCTAAGATCAACACAGCCCTCGGAGGTGACAGCCCTGGCTACTCCTGTCCCCCTGTGTTGGGGTCGAGTCAACACTGTGATCTGCAGAGGAAACCCCTGTTTTCCCAGCAAGACCTCCCATCCTCTCCTCGTGACCCTTTGACCTTGGAGAAAGGGTCTGAGTACGTAGGGGCTCCGAAAGCAGAGATGGAGTCACTGGAAACTTCAAGCTATCTATCCTTTGCCAGCGAGCTTGAAGACAATCCAACAAGCCAGAAGCCACCAGCTACACAGGAGGATAGCCCAAAGGCTGGGTCCAAGGCTGACCTTGCAGCTCGGGGGAAGGAGACAGATGGTCCTCTGCAGGGGAAGGAAGGACAGGAGAGCACAACACTGTATTTCAGTGCCACCATGGACAGGACCACATCCCACCAAAAAGGCAGCCCAGGAGCTCTACGGACATCCCACTCTGGGACTTTGGGAGAGAGCAGGCCCGGGCAGCCTGTGTTGCCTCAGGCAGTCACTAAGCCCTTTCCTGTCACCATGGCCAACATTAGTCCTATTCCGGGCAGAAACTTCTGCCCCAGTGCGGGGCTCCCTGCAAGAGCCCTGGATAGTTCAGAGTGTGAGGAGTGGAAGGACCCAGCAAAGGATCCGAGTACGCAAAGCTCATTGCCAAAAATGCAGCTGAAAGCAGCTGAAGAACCCTGCTTCACATCTACCCCTAAGTCCGAGTCCATCCTAAGGGACTCCAGCTACAGGGCCAGGGTGAAGCAGAAGATGAGTTTTTTCATCTAACCCTAGCCATGGTGGAAATATGACAACAGGTCAATACATCAGACTGGCTGCCCAGCATCATGGGAAGAGAAATCCCACACGGGACACCTGTGTTCTTCTACTTCCAGTCTCCGTCTGCGTACCTGAAAAGATAAAGGGACAGGATTGGATAACGTCTAAAACGCTCCCCCTTACTCATCACCCATGGCACTGATGCACAGCAAAACTCCCGGGCAATGGGGAGGGGCCAAGGGGCCTCCAGGTCCCTTTGTGAGCTGCTTAAAGCCTAGTATGTCTCTTTGCGGCTTCCAAAAAATGCAAAGGTAAAAATTCAAGAGTCCAATTGCATCCTGGGTCCTTTATAATTATAATATTATAATTATAACTATAATTATAATCTCCTCACATTGGATGGCTATTAATCACTTTTTTAAAATGCATTTGGGACAGAAGAAATGGTCCAGCAGTTATGGGAACTGCCTGCTCTTCCAGAGGACCCAGGTTTAACTAATTCCCAGTACCTAGTTGGCAACTCATGACCCCTGTAACTGCAGTCCCGGGGAGACGACAGTCTCTTTTGGCCTCTGTGGACACAGCACACACACAATTCACAGTCATATATGTGGGCAGAATACCTCTACACCTAATATTTTTTAAAATAAAAGTATGTTTCCCACATACATTAGTTTTAGTGTCTTATTATTAGAGAACACAAACTCTTTCTTAATGGAAATGGAAGCTATATGTTCATAATCAGCCTAACTGGAAATGTGGGCAACATTTTGAGTTCAGATCCCTTAGGCAAGACCTAAGCAATATCTAGGGACAGAGACTGGTTGGTTGGTCGGTTGATTCAGTTGTTTTACGATGGAATCTCAACTCAATTTGTAAACAAGGATGGTACTGAGTTCCTAATCCTTCTGCCTCTGCCATCCAGATATCCTTCCTGCAAACCATCCAGTGGATTGTCGTCAGCTTTATTACCGATTTACTTCATTTCCACACTTGGTTTTTATTCTTCCATTCAATGGATGACAAGACCATCAACAATGCCACTTTCTTGGATGCTTGATTCCTTTCTAACTCTTCCCCTGAAGGCATCCTTTGTTGGTAGGTTACTCCCCATCATTTCCCAGAGTTTTCTAACTCTGTTAAGGAAACCTGATCACAAACCATTGAGGAGTATGTGGTAGGGTGAGTGGTTTGCCCTCTCTGGACACCTCTAGGTTCAGAGGCAGTCAGTAGGCCTGAAGAGGAAGTGTGGCAGTGCTTAGATCAGCCTTAGGTAGTGGGGGAAGTGTACAGCGTCTGCAGCTTTCGGGCCATCAGCATCCTTGTTGCAAGCACACAAGCCAATCAGAGATGGCAGGAGGGTGCTATGGCACTTGCATAATCAAGACAGGAAGTAGGGAGATTGTTACAAGTGTGAAATCAGTACATTATGGTCACTGTGCTTGCGTAGGGTCAGGCTCCTGCTCTACCTAGGCTTGCCGCCGCCAACCAGAGATCAGTGTATGCACCTTTCTGCTTCCTAACAAACCCTACTTCCCATCTTTTCTACAGCATAAACTCCAGCACTGCCTTGTCTTCCCCAAGCCTGACTTGGGCTGCACTTTATGTTGCTTTACCTCTTATAGGTGATCTCTTCCTACAGTCAAAGCTCCCATTGACATAGACACATGCACACACAAACACATACACATACTCCTCTCTCTCTCTCTCTCTCTCTCTCTCTCTCTCTCATACACACACACATACTCCTTTCTCTCTCTCTCACACACACACACTCCTCTCTCTCTCTCTCTCACACACACACACACACTCCTCTCTCACACACACACTTTCTCTCTCTCTCTCATACACACACACACATACTCCTTTCTCTCTCACACACACACACACACTCCTCTCTCTCTCCCTCTCTCTCTCTCTCTCTCTCTCTCTCACACACACACACACACACACACACACTAAAGCTCGTTGAGGTGCCATCTCACCTTTGAGTTCTAATACCAAGGTCCAGCACAAGGGGAATAATACAGGAAGGATGAACTAACCATCCCTCATAAATGCCATTACAGAATGCAGCTTCTGTGGAGATCACTAGTGAACAGGAATCCTGTGTTATCAGGAGGGTAGGGAGGAGATGGAGAAAGGGGGAGTAGAAAGAAGATGAGAGATGGAGGGAAAAGGATTTGTTCTTTCTTTACAAACTTTTTGCTTCTCAGACAAGCTGGAAAGCTAGATAGTGTGTTCCATGATTAAACCTGATACCCTTAGTGTAAGGGGCACTAAGTAAGACCACTCCCTGCCGCTCCAGGCTTCTTTTGTGCTGTCCACTGAATGCTGGTCAACTGTGACACAGAGCTAAACAAGGAAGAAATTCAGTTTGTGACCATGGTATTCAGGAAAAGCAAATGACACTTTCCCCATTTTCTTCTGAGACTAGTTGCTATATTTCAGGACTTGAAGGTTGCTCCAGAAAGGACAGACTTCATTTTCCTCCTCAGGGCTAGTGTGAACCACCAGGAAACACTCCAGGGGTGAATTTAGGACCTTTACAAGAATTACCTCATGGTGGGCAAGGTTGTCTCTTGAAAAAAAAAAAAAAAAAAAGGAGGCGATGCAAAAAGAAGCCCTTAGGCCAAAAGGTAGAGAAGCAACAACAAGGGTTAGAGAAAAACTGAGCCCAGTGTGGCCTTGGGCAGTGGGGAGGGGAACCCTTGGGTCTGTTCTGGGAAACACTCTTCTGCAATTAAAACACTGCAAGTCTCATCTGTGGAAAGGCAGCTCAAGAAGGCAAAGCTGTAGCAAAGAAACAAACAGCACTATGCACTTTGTGAGAAAGAGAGACCTGAAAGAATCACATGACCTTGCTTTTTGCCTTGCTTGACAAGGTCTCCAAGTGTCCTTGCCTCATGCTCTTTACGAACTAGAAAATACCTGCAAGCTTCAGACCAGCTCCTAGAGACCCAAACTGCTCTCTTCCCTCGGAACATTAGTGGTGACTGGATGGCTGTCCGTTTACTGCTTCCTGGATCACAATCCAAATAGTAGCCCTTACAGAGACCAGAACTGGTCACTCTTCTTCCCATGTCTGCACCACAACGTGGGCTTTACCCTGGCTTCACTAGGCTAGAGTGGATCTGAGACAGACAGGTTTCACACATGCCCAGGAAGAGACATAGGGGCTGACCATGGGCTGTTGCTTTACCTCTTAGAAGCCCAGTGTCATATGACTTGACAGGAAAAGCAGAATCGAGCCTGCACCATCGAGCCCATGAGGCTCAGAGGAAGGAGAGATTGCATCACTGTTCCCACAAGCATCCTTCCTTTCAGTGATGAGACCCACTATGGCCTTCTCTGCCTTCTACATAGGAGGTGCTGGGAGAGTCAGCCAAGCCTGGAGCTGAGCCCTCTCCTGGATTCTCCCTGTCTTCATCCACCCATGACTTGCCCCGTCTTACAGCTATCCACACTCAGATGTTCCTCCACAGTTCCCTGCGGCTTCTTTGAGCAGTCTCTGTACCTCTTAGATTGGTATCATGAGGAGGTGGAGCTAGACCTGTGGGCTGTGTCTGCCTCACTCCATTCCACCCAGACTTCAGCAGAAGCAGCCATTACCCAGAAGTCCAAGATAGTCCAAGGGGAATCTACATTTGCTGCCTGGTGTATAGGTTTTTGAGTCTATGTCACCTTCTCCAAGAAAGGGATACCTCATGTGTCTGAAGACTACAGACTGTACTGAACAAACGTCTTCCCTGTCCTGCCTACCAGAAGGCAGGAGAAACCTGTCAGACCTGCAGGAACTCAAGAGTTGTTTTCTGTAAAGGTTGCTATAACCAGCTCCCAAGGAAGGCTATTTTGCTCTGCTGTCTGCCCCTTATGACCCCTGGACTGATGAATGGCTGTGGCTGGCACTCAGCAGCCACTTCCTATGTGGAATTTAATTTGGAAGTTCCCTGCACAACTCCAGGAACAAAACTTCTAGGTTTTAGTCCAGACAGTTACCCCTCCTCCAGTACCTCCTCCAGTACCTTCATGTAACAAGCATCTATTGGGGCAACAGAGTCTTTAAACCAAGGACAGTCAGGAGCATTTTTTTTCCACCTAACGAATGAGGGACAGGGCAGCTGTGAGTCTCAACAGTAGGCCAATATGTTGTGTTGGCAGTGAGGACAGCAGCCAAGGTGCAAGGAACCGAGCAGAAAGAAGCCACGGGATGACCACCTTGCTCCCGCTCATGAAAGGACAACATAGCTACACCCACCCAAAAGCTGGAGGCTACCAAGACCCCACACCCTTCCCCAACCCCATGGCACAGGATCTCTATGGAGGAAGACTGAGGATGGCCAAATGGTGGTCATAGGAGTATTCTTGGGTGTAGGGCCGTGAAGAGATGATCTGGTCTCCCCGGTAGAGCACTGGATTTGAGATAGCCAGAGACCCAACAGGACCATGGCCTGTGAGGGACATGGCCTGTGAGGAACATGGCCTGTGAGGAACATGGCCTGTGAGGGATGGTATATCTCTCTACACCGCCAGATTCCAGACTCCTCCATGCGGTCCACATCTCTCATTAACCTGCGCCTTACAGACACGTTTGGCTCAGTAGCTCCTCCCAGAGAGGTTTTCCGTTGTCACCATCTACAGCTACAGGTAGAGGGCGTGGCTACAGGCCTCCGCCTTGAGATTTCCATATTCATGAGTTACCTAAAAGGGGGGGGAAGCTAAATTAAGTTATTCCTTCCCAGTCCCTCCTCTTTTCCCCTCCCTATTTAAGCCAGCTCCCCCTGGCTTTTACTGGGGGAGGGGGGGAGAATGCACATCCAGATCCAACTGCCACACCATAGCAATAATCCTTCGGAACTCACGAACTCTTCTGGGGCCTGCCGCTGCCAAGTATGTGGGACAGGCCGGTGGCGTGGAACGCCCGACACGGGGAGTTTGTTCCCACACTTGGGTCTCCATCACACTGAACCTCAGCCTCTGAAGCAAATGACTCACACGCTGTGTGTTTCTACTTCCCAGGACTGTCCCCACTCCTAGCATACGTACAAATAAAAGCCGGCTTCTATGCCCCATCACACTCTAAAACATTGGCTACTCTCTTTCTGTGGCCCTGTGGGCACGGTAGTGCAGCTCACTGTAGGCGCCCTCCGTGAGGATGCAGGAAATCAGAATGGAATTTTGTTTGTAGCTTTTCAGTGTGCATGAGATTCTAGGTATGGAACCTTGGACCTTACACTCGGTTGATAAGCACCCCCTACCAAGCTGTATCCCCCCCCCCCCCCCCCGCCCTGTTTGTGCTTTCTGTTTTGAGGCGGGCATTCAGTAAGTTGCTCCTGCTGGCCTTGAATTTGCTGTCTTCCTGCTTGCAGCCTCCCAAGGAGTTGAGGTCACAGGCACAGTGAGGATGGAATTTTATATCTTCTGCAGAGAGAAGAATGCTTAGCAGGAAGATATCTGGGGAAGCCTCTTTAAGCTATCATAGCGCTCACGGAAAGGCCAGTCTGAAGATTTGGCATGACTCTCGCTGGTTGTGCTCCTTTACAGACAGACACATCAGCTCTGACAGCAGCACAGACAACACAGGCTCTCAGCAGTCTCAGACAGCAGGACACATTACTGAGGGCTCTGGGTCACCTCTGAGCTCTTCTGTAGCCTGTATGTCCATCGCATGTCCACTCACAGTCCAGTACCTTCCCCCTGCCAGGCTTGTACTAGAGAGACTGGACATAAAGGGACTCTGGGATTTACCAGCCCCAGCTCCCATGGGAGGAAAGCCATGCTTCTTTGGTGAGGTAGACAGATCCACGCTACCAGACCAGGTCCACGGCTGCTCTTCAGCCCGTGTCATCCCTTCAGCCTATGACCCCACAGTCACCATGATAAAATGTCTATGAGATGGAAGAGCTAATGCATAGTCACCAAAGGCTCACATTATAGAAATCCAAAAATAGGCTTCCTCTGCCCTCAGAGGACCTGTTTTTATAAATTCCTTTAAAAAGGTTCAATACACATTTTCTATCACTGCTATGGAGTTGAGCCACGAACCAATTCTTGTGGGTTTCACACCATGAGATTTTAACCTTCACTGGTTCGATATGCTGCCTCTTTTATCTGGGTTCTGCCTGCCAACTGCCAGATGTCAGGGCTGTTCGCAGCACTTAGAAAGGCAAACAGATAAGCTTAAGAGTAGTGTCCACCTTAGGCAGAACACATCTGCTCCAAAGATTGGCCCCTGCATTCTTTTTCTTCATTGTCTCTTTCATTATAGTGAAAATAAATAAATAAATAAATAAATAAATAAATAAATAAATAAATAAATAAATATTGCAGCTAGGAAGGGCACAGAAAAGCTGCCCCTTGTACAGCAGTCCAGGAGTGCCAAGCACACAAGATGGCTTTTATTTCTATGCCTGCAAGAACAGGAGGGATTGGCTTCACAGCTCCTTATGGCCTGGTGCTCTCTATCAAGGATGGGATGGTAAGGCTCTTTCTGAGCTCTTTCCTGAGTTGGTTTCAGGCTGAAAGCTCATCAGCTGGTCATGATGGAGCCAGTTAAGCATCGCAGAATTCTTTTACTCTAACATTTTTTATTCTTTATTATTTTGTGCACATGGGTGTTTTGCCAACATGAATGTCCATACGCCATATGCATGCAGTACCCTCAGAGGCCAGAAGAAGGAGTCAAATCCCGTGGAACTGAAGTTGCAGATGCTTATAAATTGCCATGGGGATGCTGGGAATTTAACCCAGTCCTCGGGATGAGCAGCCAGTGCTCTTAACCACTGAGCCATGGTGCCAGTACGGACTTGACTTTAAACTCAAGCCTGATTGCGTTTTCGTTTTTTACTTATGGTTTTGTTTTTAGACAGGTCTCAGGTAGTCCAGGCTGAGTTCATATTCAGTATATAGCCAAGGATGGCCCTGAACTTCTGATCCTCCTGTGTCCAGCTTCTCAGTGCTGAGATTACAGGTGTGCTTCATTTCCAGTTCATATAGTGCTGGGGTGCAAACTAGGGCCTCATCGTTCTAGACAAGCATGGGACCAACCGAGCTTCATCCCCAGCCCACTCCTTTAGATGGATTGCTGTCTGAATTTGATCCTGATTTCCATACTGCTTAGGATAACTGATTTTTCCCAGTTCTCTGGGACTTCAGGGTTTCCTGAGATAGATAGGGGATGGATTTTAATGCTAAAAAAAAGACCCAAAAAGCTAGGAATTCACCAGAAAGTTAATTCTGCTGAATTTGGTTTTACCTTTCTATCACCACCAATTCAGAAGAGAAAGAAAATGCTTCTGGCTTAAAAAGTCAGGTGTGGAAGGGCGTGCCTGCCATCCCAGCATGCCAGAGTGTGAGGCCATCCCAGCATGCCAGAGTGTGAGGCAAGAGGGATGTAAACCAGAGACAGGTTATAGCTCACAGTGAACCCTGCCCAAAAACAAAAAAACAAGTGGAGGCTGTGGCTGTAAAGATGGCTTAGCAGTTGAGATCACTGGCCTTACAAAGGACTCATATTCCAGGATCCTTGTAACAGGGATCACAACCATCTGTGGCGCAGGTTCAAGGTGGATCCCATTCTGATCTCTGAGAGCATCTGCATTCATGTGTACGCAACCCCACACAACATATACATATACATATCCTTGTTTGTTTTCATTTTCTTTTGAGACAGGGTTTCTCTGTATACCCCTGGCTTTCTTGAATTCACACTGCAGACCAAGCTGGCCTCAAACTCAGAGGTCTGCCTGCCTCTGCCTTTGCCTCCTGAGTGCTAGGATTAAAGGTGTGCACCACCACCATCCAGCATCATACACATAATTTAGAGGTAACAAACACAATAATTTTTTAAGACGCAGTAGATGAGACAAGTTCCCTGGGCCAGCCCCTGTACCCCACCGAGTCCATGATAACTAAAGTCACAGATATCACTGATTTTGCTGGTTCTACCATGACAGCTCTGAAAGTGATAGCCCTGAGGAGGAGGAAATCCCCTGTGGGAAACTACCGTGGAAAAGTCCACAAGGATACAGGTTCATTACAGCATCCCTGCCAGGGTTTCCAGGGCGCATGGAACCCGGGTCTTGGTGGAGCTCAATTCTTTCCAGCTGTCGTAAGAGACAGTTTTTGGGGGTTGTTTATACATTGGCAAGACTGGGGTGGAGGAAGGGACAGAATGGGGAGGAGGGATGGGAGCACCATAAACAACAAGATCTGCTCCTTCCAAGCCCCTTCAAATGGAAATGAGGAAAGCTGATGTGACACCATTGTCACCAGCCCACAAATTCACACTTTTTAATTGACACTTTTTTTTGTAGGTGACATTGGATAAATTAAAGACTCTCTCTCTCTCTCTCTCTCTCTCTCTCTCTCTCTCTCTCTCTCTTCCCGTTATGCCTGCAGTTTGACCAAATAATCTCAGGGCTCTCTGCTACTTGGTGTTGTAAAGAGAAACACAATAAAGGAGCCCAAGCCACTGCTACAGTCCCCAAGGCTAGAGCGTCCCCTTGGTTTCCCCAACAGTCTTTAACAACCCTCCCTCTGGTGCCATGAGAACATGTACTGACACCTCACTGTCCTTGATGGCCTGTGAAAGGCACAAAGACGGGAGCTTTGTCCACAGCCCTGGGAAATGAAGACACAGTTCCTTCTCAGAACATGCAGGTTCTCAGGGAGACCAATAAAAAGCCCCCATAAAGCAAGAAACCAAACTCTCCAACAGGATGGGACGGCCCGCCTGAGCCTGAGGCCTGGGCATATGATGAGAAGGGGTTTGCCCGTAGTTTGTTTGGTTTCAGTCACAGCCATTGTAAAGTGGATGGCAGCGTCTCACTCCGCTATTTAGGTGCAAGCTACCACTCTCAGTTGCAAAAAGCTGGAGGTTTTAAACACATTTGTTTGCTTCTCTGGCCGTTGGAGGACACTGTGCAATAGGAGAAAGAACTGATTGGTCTGAGAAAGAAAGTAGATTAGTGCAGCTGAACGCTGTGCATACAAGAGCGCACTCGCGATTATAGTAACACATGTCCAGTAATTTATAGCTGAAAGCGTTATCTGGCTTAGCTTGACTTGGGTTTGAAGCAAGCAGCTGGCTTGCTTCCTCCTCTTGTGTAACTCATGGTAACACTGAGCCGATTCTAGGCTACAAAGAAACCATTCCGTGTGGAGAAGGAATTAGCTGATGCGTCAGCTCACCCGGAGCCAAGGTCTTGCTGAGAGCCCTGACTAAGACGTTCTGCGGTGCGCTGCTGAAGAGGGCTTTGGGTGTGTTTCAGTCCCCTGCTTTGCTTTAGGAACAAAGGCTCCTCACACCCTTCTAACCTAGGTTGCTGGTAGCCTTGATACTCAGTGGAGATTCTGAGCTGACAAGGGGCCTGGTGCCATAGGCCACTAGGTGGCGCTCGTGCACCTCCCCTCCTGCTTCCCCCTTTTAACTCAAGGAGGAGACCCAGGGCCTCTGAAGTCTAAGCTTGAGGGGCTGATATGTATGCTCAGAAATGCCCGAGTGGATGGCACAAAAGTATTGTTAAAAGCTAAGCGCTTACAGGGCAATTTGCATTTTTCCAGCAAGTTGCCAGCCCTCTCTTGTTGGGATCTGGCTCTAAAGGTCCATGAAGATAATTAGGTGCTCAAATGTTAACATCCATTTTCCATAAAATGGATGTGAGGGGTTTCTACTTCCAATAGCAATCTACCTGACAGTCAGCGTTGTCAATGAGACAATCATCCAGTTACTTTAATACCAAACTAAATTTAGTGTTCATGAGCTAGATTCCTTACGGGCTATGCACAGCAGAGTCCAAAGGCCCAGGCTTTACCAGGGCCAGGTTTTAAGCTCCTATTGCTATGCTCATGAATAAAAACAGTCAGGAAGCATAGCACTTCCCTTTAATACCAGAACTCCAAGATAAGCACATAGATCTCTGTGAGTTTCAGGCTAGCCTGGAGTTTCAGGCCAGCCAGGCTACATAGCAGGACCCTGGAGACAGGGGGTAGGGAGAGAGATGGGGGAGGGAAAGGGAGAGAGACAGAGGTAGAGAGGGAGAGAAAGAGGTGGAGAGGGAGAGAGAGAAAGAGAGAGAGGTGGGGGAGGAAGAAGGGGAGAACCTGAGTTCAGATCCCTTGAACTCAGAAAAAGGCAGGGCATGGCCACCAGGGTTTATAATCACAGGGCTGGGTGGTGGAGACAGACAAACAGACCCCTTGAACTTACTGACCATCTGTCTAGTTCCAGATTTAATAAGAGACCCACTCACAAGGGACTGCCACAGAGAGTGACAAAGCATGATACCCATCAACTTCTCTGGGTCCCCAGGTGCTTGCACAAGCTCATACACTGGAACACAGAGGGCCTCATTCACCACATACACATATATATCACACTCACACAAGGAAGGAAAGGAAGGAAGGAAGAAGGGAGAGAGAAAGGGAGGGAGGGAGGGAGGGAGGGAGGGGAGGAGGGAGGGAGAGAGACAGTCTTTGTTATACTCTTTGCCTACAGCGGGATGTTATCCAACACAAAAAGAAATGGAACCATCAAGCCATGGAAAGACATGATAGAAATGGCCCTGCTAATCACCAAAGGAAGGAAGCCACAGAAAGGCTTTCTGCTGCATAATTACATTAGACTTTATAAGAAGGACAGGGACTGGTCCAGTGCCTGCAGAACGCAACACAGCAGCCTTCTAGGCAGAGGCGTGTAATCACATGATAGGGAAAGTATCTCACGCTGTGCTTTTGCAAAGCCTCGGGTGGATAATACGGGTGGATAATACCGAGTGACCACCACTACTGTAAACAGTGACTCTGAGATCCTGATGTGCCCGGCAGGTCCACAGAGTGTGACAGAGCACCCTCAGATGGAGCTGTTCATATCCACGAGGCTCTGGGCGCAAAAGCAGAGGATATATGTGCCCTTTGCATCTTTGGTCCAATTTTTTCATGAATCTAAAATTACTATTAATAAGAAAATGTAAATCTTAAGAAACTTCATAATTAAGCTTTCTCAGCATGGCCCACAACCTGCTCTCGTCCACTGAAGTGTGGGAGCTGAGCATGCTGCCCACTCTGAAGCCAGACACAGGCCATTCTTACTACTTTTGGTTAGAGAAAGGGAGAGTCCCACAGAAAAGATGATTCACAGACTGGAGACAGAACAAGATGTGGAACCCAAGTCAACAAACTCCAGGGTAATGCATGGAACTCCCAAGAATAGATTTTGGGAGATACCTGCATGCAGAACCAACTCACTCAGGCTTGACTCTAGACAAACCCATGTGTTTAAAGCTAACACACACCTGACAGATTGGAGACCATGCTGTGTTATGTGTATACATGGTTGAGCCTCTTTGTTCTCAGCAATGGCACATACGAGACAGAACAAAAAGGCCCTTTCACGCATCTGTGTCCCTTTGGGCTCAATCAGGACACTCCAAACATGGGTTTATTTGAAAAGAAGTCAGGGCAAGTGGGGTCAAAAAGAGAAACCCTCCTGAGTCACCACACAGGACATCTCTCTACATTTAGTCATGTGGTCTCACACATCACACAGAGGTTTGCTGGCCTGGGCTTCCCATCCTGCTCTGATCCTGACAAGATCTGTAACTTCAGCAAGGGTTAATCTTTCTGTGTGAAACTTCTCCTCCTCTAAGCTTGGGTGATCATGACAGGCCCTATCTTAGAGCTACTCAAGACCCAACTCAGCTTTTTAGTGAAGCATTTATTTGATCCAGATTGAAAATCCATTGTGAATGACCACAGTCCCTCCCGAGCAGTAGGAAGGCCTCCCTCTGAGAGAGCTGTGTGGGCCGTGAGCTTGTCAGCTTCACCAAGACATTTAAACACATATCCAGGACTTGGTCAGTTGACTCCTTGTTTAACATGCACAAAGCTGTAGGCTTGATCCATGGGACTGCATATTCCTAGAACTTAGGTGGAGATGAGAATTTCAAGGTCATCCTTAGCTATATAGCCTGGGCCGGATGAGACCTTGTCAGTTGGGGAAGGGAAGGAGAAGGAAGACGGGGAAGAGGAGGGAGAGGAAGAGGAGGGAGAGGAGAGCAGTTGGGGAGGAGAGAGAAAATAAACACAGAGAGAGAGAGAGAGAGAAAGAGAGAGAGAGAGAGAGACAGACAGACAGACAGACAGACAGACAGACAGAGACAGAGAGAGAGACAGAGAGAGAGACAGAGAGAGAGACAGAGAGAGAGAGAGACAGACAGAGAGAGAGACAGACAGAGACAGAGAGAGAGACAGAGAGAGAGACAGAGAGAGAGACAGAGAGAGAGACAGAGAGAGGACCCTCTTTCTGTCCTGTGCCCTTGACTGGGACAAGTACAAGCCAAGCTTCCCTTTGCCTCAGGGAGGCCTCCTTGCTCGTTACTGCAGCCAGAACACCCAAACATTTCCCACATGAGGTTGAGGTCTCTGGACTGAAGGTAAACAAAAATAGCCTAGAACTTTTCTTCAGCAAAAATCGAAAAAGCTACGGTTTCTTCAGAGAGTTCCTAACGTGTTTTTTTTTTTTTTTCTTGTTTTCCTTCCTGGTTAGGGGCAGGAGGAATGAACCATGGCCTCCTCATGATCTCAGGGCAGTCACCAGTCAACTATGATATATTTACTGAGAAATTTTTAATAAATAAACCACAGCCTTGAACCCATGAGCCCTTATAAACCAGCCGGTTCTCATGGGGCGAGTTCAGGGGCTTTATGAAGCAGTACTCTGTTCTCATGAGAATTTTATTAGAAACTGGAGACTTGAAATGCATCGAGCAGGAAATTTATGAGGCTGTATGAGATCTCTTCCTTTCATTTTGTCATCCGGGTTAATTTACTTCGCCGTCCTATGCTGATTTACTTTGTAAGTTTCAGTCCTGAGCACTGTCCCGGATTTCTCAGCAAATTTAAGCCGGCTAATTGATTTCTTGAACTTTCTACTTTCCATTTTTACCCTCGGAGTCAGATGGATAATTATTGATAGTCTATAAAAGAAAGTCCTCTCGGAGTCTATGGGAAACATAAATGACTAGACAAAAATATGGCCTCGGCAGGTCTTCCCAAACATCTGAGAGATAAACAAGAACCATGGTGGGAAACGTTTTTTTTTTTTTTTTTTTTTTTTTTACAACCGCAGACAATCCTTCACGTCTCTAACTATTCTACTTGATCGTTTCTTCAATTACTGTGTTAATTGTGTTTTTGCAAAAGTACCCAGTTAAAAAATCTCGCTCACTCCCCCTCCCCTCTAAAATCTCTATTGTTTATCATCTTGTAACCCGACTTGGAAACAGCCCAAACCCAGAATAGATGTTTGTCCTGCTGAAGTGTAGAGGAAGTGTCCCAACACGTTTCTGCTCTGGGCCTGTTCCAGTGTTTCAGAGACCTCCTGTTAATGGTGTGAGGGACGACACCGGGCTGGCTTGGCCTTGGCTGAGTGAGTGAGTGACACAAAACCCAGCTCTCTATGAACTAGCTGACCCCTGGTCATTGTGTGCACCTGAGTCCTGGATAGCATGTCCACTGAAGGTGGCATTTCCCAGTTTCCAAATTTGTTCTTTGGCTGTGAAGGTGTTTTTCCAACCAGATCATTGCTTCGAGTTCAGCAAGTTACTACAATGACCTGGCTGGATTATTTTAATGTCTTCTAGCCAGTGCTCCAATGCCTAGACATAGATTTTAGAAAAGAAAGTAAGTATGTATATATGTACACACACACCTATCATATGGTTAATATTGTCAGTGTGGTGGGATCTAAAATTGCCTAGGAGACAAATCTCTGGGCAGGTCCTTGAGAGAGTTTCTATAATGAGAAATCCCACTATAAACGCAGTAGAACCATCCCCTGGGCTGAGTTGAAGGAGAAACTGAGCTGAGTATCATCCTTCAGTTCTGTTTCTTGATGGCTGATGGCATGTGACCAGATGCCTCATGCTTCTGTGGCTCTGCTTTCCCCATCGTGCTGGGCTGCACTGCCACTGCGAGTCAAAACAAGCCCTTCCACACCTACACTGCTTCTCACCAGGTATCTTGTCTTAGCAATGAGAAAAAAAGTTTAATTCAGTCTTCTTAAGAGAAGTTTGCAAGAAGGCACACACAGTGCTGAGCTTGAGAGACCACCTGGAGAACACCACTGTACTGGAGAGATGCTTTGGGTGACAACTAAACCTACACGAAGACACTCCTCACAACAAGACAACAGGAAAAATGTAAAAGAGACAACTGGAGTATACCTTGACACGTCTCTTAGAACAGGCAAACCCAGAACACTGGGTGCACTAGGTAGTGCTGGCATGGACACTCGCACATCGGAGGTAGGAAACCCAAATGAAGCAGACACTTTGGAAGATGGCAGTTGCACATACAACTAAACACGCGTCACCTTCAGGGCCTGTACTTGTGTTTCTGGATGTTTACCCAAAGGAATTAAGAACTTCTGTCTACACAAAAACCTACACACAGGGATGGAGTTACAGCTCAGCAATGAAGTTTTCCTAGCATGTGCAAGGCCCTGGGTTGTAATTCTTTGCACCCCACAAATATACATGTACCTATACCTATACATCATGTCCATATACATACACATCACATACATATACGTCATATACATATATCATATACACATAGACAGAGAGGAAGGAAGTAGAGGGAGTGAATTTAAAGCAGATGAAAGAGGGATCTTAAAAGGATATATGTCTATGCATTATGATTTCAAGTCCCTAACACTGAAAATGCAAAACTATGGACACGGTGGAAAGTTAGTGGCTGCCAAATGATTGGGGCAGAGACATGAGCAGGCAGATCACAGAGAGTGTGGGAGCAGACACTCCTGTTTCCAGCACTCTGGTGGATAGTGTCACACACTTGTCTAAAGGCAGAGAAAGCATGCAACTCTACAAATGAGCTAGGGTGAGCACTGGGTTCTGGATCAAGGCATCAATGCGGCTCAAGGATTATGACAAACACACCCCTCTGGTATGGGTGGGATGCTGAGAGTGGAAAGGCTTGCAGGTCAGGAGGGGGACCTGTAGAGTACCGGAGACGTGTGGTTTCTGCTCGATTATACCGTAAGCCTAAAACCATTAGTTGTTTACAGCCCTTGAAAGAATAAAAACTCAAAACAATAACCACAAGAGACAACCTGCATTTAGGAAACACGAGCCCCAGATCTTCTGGATTAGAGAACTCTGCCGCAGGGTGAGCCACTGTAGCAAGCATAAAGGTGAATCGATCACATCCTCCCACTGGTGCCGAGCACATACACTCCACCCCACAGGAGAAAGTGTGTTTGTTGCTAATAAGACTGAGGACAGACAATACGGAGGGTTTCCTGGAGGAGGTAGCTTAGCCAGGACTGAAAGAGTGTGAGTACACATTTGTTTAGCTCCTGGTAGGATAATGAGCACATAGCAGAGGCATCAATTCAGGTCTCTTAGCCAGGGATTTCGACTCTGAGTCTTCCCGCAGCTGGCATCCTATTCCTGAGAAGTTAACAAACTGGTTTTCTTCTACCTCTGTGTTTTGATGGCAGGCCAAGGAAAGCGTGCACTGAATGAAAACCAGCCCAACTGAGAGCATAACAAACCCACGTCCCCAGCAAGTACCTCCTCAAACAGCCCCCCAGTGCCTTCCCCTCGGTGGGCGAGTAGTGGATTTCAGCATTCCATGGGGCCAATTAGCTCAGCCTCTGCGGGGGCTTCTGGAAACAATAGGCAGGTCTGGCAGGGTCTCCTCCAACACTGGAACGTTTCCAGCCGCTACACACAGGCCTGGGAAAAAAAACCTTGGTCCCCTGGGACAAGCCCCAAAGGGCAATACCCTCCCCATTTGAGGCAGGAAGTTGTGGGCAGCCCCGGAGTAAGGATGCCCTAGAATAAACATAGTCCGGGGACTCGGGTTAAACTTATAACCCTCCCAGCCTCCCATCGCCCCGTTGGATTACGCCCATCCTGAGGGAAAAGATAAAATTTATCCATCACATGGGAGATTCCAAATGGGCACCCACTGGGTAGACTTGGAGCCTACCAGCCCTCATATCCAGGTCACAAATAATTCAAGGAACCTGCTTTCATTGCCGCATGTAATGGACTGCGTTTTATAATGCTCTTCAGATCCTTTTATTGAAACTCTTACTCCGGGTGCACTGTCCTTGGGTAGCAAGGCCTTGGGAAGTTAATTACATCATAAGAGTCGGTCTCTTGTGAACAGTCTTACTTACTTATAAAAGGCTTGGAGGGTAAGGATGAAAATGTATCCCACGGTACAGGTCTTCATCAGAATACAGCTGGATCTGAGTGACCTTGACCTTGGTCTTTGTCATTTCCAAGCTACTGTCCTCTAGCATAGCATCTGAATGGACAAGAGACTATCTTCTCCTGCTGGTATTGGAGCTTAGCTTGTTGAATGCTGCCCAAAGTACACACTTTTGTTTTCTAGACAAAGAACTCTAAAACATTCCGCAGAGCTAGAGACAAGGGATGGATGAGCCATTATCGACTTTCTTAAAAAAAAAAAAAAAAAAAACTGTTGAGTCAGGCAAGCAGAACCAGGCATCACTGTCCTAAGATGACCGGGATATTCTAGACCTCTGTGAACCTCTCTAGTCTCTGCCAGGACTTCACTTGAGAACATTGCCCAGAATGTGGGAGGCACAGGTCAGAGTCAACGTGCCTGGAATCTCTGAGCATGATCAAAATAGAAACTAGCTTCGCCTTTGAGTTAGAGCAGAGAAGCGGCGGGAGGCCAGCTGGCTGGCGGAGCTCTCCACGCTGAAAGAGAACCTATCTTTTTAAAGATGTCTCTGCTCCAAACGGTCTGCTGTCTGACCACTTATGGCAGGGGGATAACAGATCACTGAAACCTGAGCTCTTGGGAACCAGGAACTATGCTCCTGTCCTCGAGCACCACCACCCCCTACACCCCGTCCTTTGGGCACAGACTGGGAGACTGACAAAGAGCAGAGCGTTTCTCTCACATAGTTCTGGAACCCGGAAAGGTCAAGGTTAAGATGCCAGCAGATACAGTGTCTGATGAGGACTGGGTCATCTTGTTACCGAAGTTGTTAGGGTCAGAGCTTGGACCCTGGCAGCCCCAACAAACTGGGCTCAGCCATCGTCCTCAATAGGGCCAATTAAGGAAACAAGTGACGAGCGGAAAAAGGAGATTTATTCAGTGTGGCCACACTGGGAGAGGACAAAGAGCTCTGGGGACACAGTGCCCCCAGGCCATCTTGGGGAATATTTGGGCTTAAATAGAAGGCTAGAAGCATCCATAAGTGAAAGTGTGCTCCTTCCCACCCTTAACCTGTCTTGGCTCCTGTCTCTCCTGCAAAGTGGTCTGAACCAAATGAGTTCTCTTTCTGGGAGACTAGCTCCCCTCTGGCTGGCATCGGGGCCCCACACTTTTCTTCTCTCAGCACAAGAGTCCTGGAAAAACTGCTATTCCTTGGGTCTACTGCTTTAATAGTGTGAGCACTGAAAAGATGACAAGAACCAAGTGTCTGTTTAGAGTGTCTTTTTTTCCTGCCAGGACAGCTACACTCTGGAGGGGATGAGTGCTGTCTTCACAACACAGAGGTGGCCTGAGGTGGAAAGGTCTTTATTACTTTTTAAAGATTTATTTATTATGAGTACTACATTCTGCCTGCACATATGCCTGCAGGCCAGAAGAGGGCACCAGATCTCATTATAGATGGTTGTGAGGTACCATGTAATTGTTAGGAATTGAACTCAGGACTTCTGGAAGAGTAGACAGTGCTCTTACCCTCTGAGCCATCTCTCCAACCCAGGCTCTTTATTTTTTTTATAACAACATTTTTAATTGAAACAATCGTTTTCATCAATATATTCTGATCATGCTTTTCCCCAACTCTTCCCGGACCCGCTCCATGTTCCCAATCACTCAATTCCATACCCTTCCTCTTTCTTTAAAAAATAAACAGAAATAAAACAAATTAGAAAACAAGAAATGCACACAACCCCTCCAACACACACAAAAAACAACAAACATGGAAACCAAAATATATAAGCAAAAGACTAAGAAAAAAAGATACTCAAAGTAACATGAGACAAAAAGTCTACAACAATACCCTTGAGATTGGTTTGTGTTGGTCAACTGTTCTGGGCATGGGACCTATACCCAGTGAGACACCATTGGAGAAAACTAATTTTTCATTTGCCAGCAGTTAGCAATTACAGATAGCTTCTTGCTTAGAGGTGAGAGAGCTCCTGCCATCTTCCCCATTCTCAGCATTAGGACCTCATCTGCCTTGAACTTGTATAGCCCTGTGCATACTTAGTCTCTATGGGTTCTTGTGTGCATCATTCTTGCTGGGTTTGGATAACATGATTTCCTTGGAGTCATCTGCCACCTCTGGCTCTTACAATCTTTCTGCCTCCTTTCCTCCCTCCTGATGGGAGGGAGTTGCTGAAGACATCTATCTGGTTTAGGATTAGGTGCTTCAAAGTCTCTCACTCTACATACTGTCCAATCGGGGGTCTCTTTACTGCTCCCACCCATTTCTTAATCTGATGATGGCTGAGTGAGGCCCTGATCTATAGACATGGCAGCATGTCAACGGCAGTCATTCTGTTGTTACGTTCCTTTAGAGCAGTGGTCCTCAACCTTCCTAATGCTGCAACCCTTCAATAATGTTCCTCATGTTGTGGTGACCTCCAACCATAAAATTATTTTGCTGCTATTTAGAACTGTAATTTTTCTATGGTTATGAATCATAATGTAAATATCTTCTGTGTAGGATCTCTGATATGTGATCCCCAAAATGGTGGTGACCCACAGGTTGAGAATCTGCTTTAGAACAATATTTGGTTTTCCCCTAGTCCCATGGTCTATCCAGTCTTAAGTTCTTGGCTATAACAGTGATATCAGGCCAGTTGTGGTGGCGCATGCCGGTAGGATTTGCTGAAGGAGGCAGAGGCAGGAGGATCACGAGTTCGAGGCCAGCCTGGGCTACACATTACGGGTGCCTCCTTAGTGTGGTAGGCAGCGCGTCAGTCTCATAAGAGTGGTATCAGGCATGGGATCCATCAGCCAATCAGTGAGTGGTGGGTTGCTCCTGCAACATCTGTACCACTGTTCCAAACAGCTTCTCTCTTGATTATGTCACCGTTGTAGGTCCCATGTTTTGAAATGAATTTGATGATTAATTTTTCCTCTGACAGTGTGTAGAGTATCTCCCAGTACCATGAACACTAGATAGTAGGGGTGAAGGCTATAGATAGATAGGCATCAACTCAACTCTTCTATGTTCAAAGATACATACATACATACATACATACAGTCTTCAATATATATATTGTCCTCAATATATATATTGTCTTCATAAAGAGGGCTTTACTGTCACTTTGTGGAGAAAAACCAATAGCCTTGGTAATAACCTGAGATATTTGAGGGTCTCCATGGAGCCTCTTTGGCCAACAATTTAACAAGATCCAACCTATTCTTTATACTAGACATTTTACTTGGTGGCATAAGACGTCTACTTGGGGCATTATCTCCCCATTATTTGGCTACTCTATTTAGATTTCTTTCATATATGTATATATTTTAAAAACATCTTCAGTGGCAGGTTTTCATATAGATCTTCAAAGGTCCCTTAGGGTTCATTGTCCCTCCCCAAATTCCCTCCCTTACACTGTATGTCCCCCACCCCGTTAATCTTCCTTCTCCAGGATCTCCCATGTCTCTCCATGATGTATCTGTTTCTCCTGATGGAAAGGTCATTTTTTTAATTAATTAATTAATTAATTAATTTTATGTATAGGAGTACATTGTAACTCTCTTCAGACACACCAGAAGAGGGCACTAGATCTCATTACAGATGTTTGTGAGTCACCAGGAGGCTGCTGGGAATTGAACTCATGACCTCTGAAAGAGCAATCAGTGCTCTTAACCACTGAGCCGTCTCTGCAGTTTGTGGAAAGGTCTCAATAAGAGCTTTTATATCGCTGACCAGGGAGTTCCCTCAATTCTTCAAAGCCTCACTTCTTTCTCACCGTGGCTACACTCTGACACAATATGGAGAAGACACGTTCACACCTCCAGATCAGTGCCTGAGATACCATAACTAATACCTTCATGTCTCAGCAGTGAAACACCAGTGCTTCTCAACCTGTTACAAGGTTACGAGTCCTCTAAGTCAACCACAAGCTGAAGACATTGCGAGTTGAAATGAGTTTACTATGCCTAACCTACTAACCATCACAGCTAAAGCCAGCCTGCCTTAATATACTCAAAACGCATTAGCCTGTAGTTGGGCCAAGTCATGTAACACTAACCTATTATTTAGTAAAGCATTGGATACCTGGTGTAACTCGCTGAGTACTAAACCATGAGTGAAACCTAGTGTGGCTTTCACACATTATTCAAGCCAAATAATTTCACACTACACCATCCTTTATTTCTACAGTCACCTGACCTCAGCTGTCTGTTTTTAATAATTCTGAATCCAAATGAGGGGACATTCCCAGAATGTGAGAAGCTAGCCCAGGGAAGTGGAGCTATGTGAAGGTCCTCAAGATGGACACACCAGGCTAAATGCTAGACAGAAAGGCACGCCTCACAGCAGAAAAACGAAGGCTCATCGTGAAGTCAGAGCCCTGTCCATTGGCAACAGCATCCAGACCTGACCCACAAACGTGACCAGTGATGGCAACATTAGCCTCAGATTTGAGAAAAATAACCACCTCACACAGCTAAGGAGAAACCAGCTAAGCAGAAAACAAACTTCATTATAAACCCACACTCTATTGTAAGTGGGCTTTGTATGCTTTTATGGAAATGCCCACCAGTTGCCTCCTTACCTCCAGACACTGACACTGTAACCAAAGTCCCTGCTTTGCAGGAAAGATGAGGCTCACCTAAATAAGAACCCCTTGATGTTTTATCTGTAAAATTCAAGTTTTTCTTCATCTTCTGTCCCTCTCTTACAAAGTCCAGTCTTATGAGGTAGAATTCTCAGATGTCACCCATCCATCCCCTCCCTTGAAGGTAGAAGAACGTGAAGACAATGGAGGTGACACACTTGTCAATGTCACGATTATGATGAATTTGGAATCAAAATCCTGGTCTCTTCCTTCCTGTTCACAATGCTCTCTTCCCCCACATGACTTCCCTATTCTAGAGCAACCAGTGAAGGAGTGACATCCTTTCGTGGTGCCAGCCTGCCAGCACCTCAGCCTGACTGCAGTGTTAGCATAAACAGCTTACTCCCCCACATCTCTCCTGGTTCTCCTATCTACGATCTCACCCAAGTTGCTGCCTTTGTCCACCAGCTCCTCGCTTATCACAACCTGTGGTAGCCATTAATCAACTTTCGACCTCCTAGAACCCAAGGCACGGGCCCTCTGCTGTTCACATTGACCTTGTGCTCTGAGTGTTCCAAGACACACTAAGAGGTGAGTCTCCTCTAGTATTTCCTCTCTGTGGCAATTGTGAAAGCAGGATGCATAGAAAGACCCATTGCTCCTCAACCAAGTGAGGGGAAAGACCAAGCAAGAGACATTTTGAAATACGTGAGCATAGACTATTACTTTATTACAGGTGAAGGTTTTCATAAATATCTGTGAACTGGACCTAGATTCCTCTCCAGAGAGCAGAAGTCAGCACTCCACATCAGAATCATTCTTCCTACAATTTGAAGTCCAAGGCCATCCCACTCTCTGGAGAGTTTGTCCTGTGGAAGACACAGCTGCAGCAGGGTCTACTTGACAATAAAGATCAAAACTTTCAAGCCATTAGTCCTTGGCATGTCTTAGTTTTGTTTTCCATTTAATGTATATTTGATTAAAAAACGAGGAGGTAACAGATTTCCACATGAAATTCTTAAACCTATGTATCTTGGTTGATTCTTCCCTTCCCCTGCCCCTCTCCCTTATCTCTCACCCCTCCCCCATTCTCTTTTGCCCCAGTCTCCCCAGTTGCACACTGTTCTGTCTTCCCTATCCCTCTCTTAAAGCCTCCTTTTTTTCCAGTCTTATTGGCTTCCTTACAGCTTCCTGATCTTTTACCCATATTTCCTCCCACACATAGTTAACAAACTAGGATCCTCGTATAAGAGAAGGTATGCAACGTGTCTTTTCTCAGTCTGGGCACCGCACGCAATGTCACATCCCTCAGTTCTGTACATTTTCCTGCACATTTCAACGTTTCATTTTGTTTCCTTCACAGCTGAGTAAAACTCTGTTGTGTGTATGTACCACCGCAGCCAGACGCCTACCACCCGGAAAGTGAATGACAGCAGATGCTGCCCAGGGTGCAGGATAGAAGAATCCTTCAGACAGTCTTAGCTGCTGCAGCCAATATGGAAACAAGTATGGAGGCTTCTCAAGAAGCTACCATGTGACCCAGCTATACTACTCCTGGGCATCTCCCTACAGAGCGTTCCGACCTCCTAAAGAGATACATATGCATACACGTTTAGCACTTTAGAAATGAGTGTTCTCTTCACAATAATAAGGAGTTGGAGTTAGTCTAGATGTCCATCAACAGACAAATAGCACCTTTTAATAAGAAAACCTTGTCCAAGGGATGAATGCTCGCCAAGGACACCTGCGTCTCTGTTGCTTGGGGACTCACCAAATAAATCCTTTTCTTCCTTGTTAATCACTGTGTCTGTCCTAGGACAAACCGGAAAAGCAATTCTAGGACACATCTACACCCAGATGACAGATGGCAGTCACATAGAGAGATGCCGAGTGACAGAACCATCACAGACACTATCTTTATGATACTTCTTAATGTTCAAGGTATTTTGTCATCTCTATTTTACCATCTCACAAAAGACCCCATTCTCATTTGGGGAAAAATCCTTCATAATACTTAGAAAAGCAGTATGGGAAATAAAAACATAACTGAACATGGCTCCAAGAAGAATGGAGTGGAATCAACCCCCCCCACCACCACCACTTATTAGTTCATCCACCTCTGGTGAAGTTCCTCTGGCTCTGGCTCCCCATGATAGGCCTGATGCCAATGCAAGAAGTAGTTTGAGATTACGTAAGCACCTAATTTGGTGTTCACCATGTTAAAAACTCTCAGTGAATTTTTAGTTTCAAGAATCAAGCAAGACTGAATATGTGGAAACACTACCACAGAGAACACCCTGTCTGTTACTCTTTGTTCCCCTTTAGGCAGTTGACTTCTGCAGGGCAGGACTTATAGTTTACTGGCTTCTGGGTCCCAAACACTCAGTGCATGGCCACCGCTCAGGATCTGGCCACTGCTAGGCTCCTAGACCCCTGTGTGCAGGTCACACACACACACACACACACACACACACACACACACACACAGAGGTTTCCCTGTCTGAGTGAAATTTATCTTCATCTGTCCTCCCTGCCAGATGCTTCATGAAAAGCAGAACTCTTCCATTTGTGTATGGTATCCCTGGCCTTCATAAATGCTCTTAGCTAATGAGGCCTGGGTCTGTAGCTGAGGAGAGAACAGTCAGCAAAATGCTTGCTTTGAGCTGAAGAATTCTCAGTGCCATGCAATCTACCCCTTCCTTTGGTGGTCAAGGAAGCTAAGTTCCATTTACAGAACTTTTGTAAGTGGAAAATAATGCCATGTGCTTGTAACCCCAACACTGAGAGGCAGACATAGATCCTTTGTGCCCACTGAACAGACAGCTTAGCCACCTTGGGGAGTTCCAAGCTAATGAGAGACTCTGTCTCACAACAACAACAAAAAAATGATGGCACCCAAGGAATGACAACTGATGGGGTTTCCTGGCCTCCATGTGCACAGTATGCACATGCTGGGGCTGGAGACATGCTCAGTGGTTAAGAGCGCTGGCTGTTCTTCCAGAGGACCCAAGGTCAATTCCCTAAAACCACATAGCAGCTGTCTGTAGCTCCAGATCCAAGGGGCATGGCATGGCCACACAGACATACATGCAGGCAAAACATGAATGCACATAAAATTAAAATAAATAAATAAGTAAATAAATAAAATCTTTAAAAACAAGTATCCACATGCATATACACCTGTACACACAAGCACACATGCACATGTATACAAGAAGAGAAGATGCAAATGGCCTCAATCCCTTCTAAGGATTTGAACATTCAGTTCTCTAGTGAGTTGCTTATACTCTCTGTTTCTGAGTTGCTCCCCACAGGGCTTAAGTTTCGAACACATTTTCATTTTAAAAATCCTCCAAAGACCTCTAGCCTTGGAAGCTTTGCCAGCCACTCATACCATACGTTGGTCTTTAGTTTTTCTCACAAAGTCAAATAAAAGTTCTTCCTGACACAGCTTGAGAACTCCTGGAGCACTGCTCGTTTGGGGGACGATGGCAGATCTTAGGAAATGTGACATCAACTGGAAAAACTTTGAGAGGAGGTGTTGCTGTGCTGGAGTCATGTACCGTGCCAGAAGGAAAGAGGAAGCAATCTCTCAGAGCTGATTCCGCAGGGGAGGCAGCTCGAGGTGTTGCTGCTCCTGCAGACATTCAGGTTTCCAGCCTCCTCCTTAACAGCACCTCAATATGCATCCTGTCCCCCCCTGAGAAGCCTGTAGGTGCAGCATTGTGTGGTTGCTGCCTCTGCAAAGTGTTTTGGAAGGTCTGTTCGTTCATCTTGGCCTGGAAAATGGAAAATTTGAGCTGAGAAAACATACCACGTGGTCCAGTTTCGTGCCTGGAGTAGTATACAAAGAAAAACCTTCCAGGGTCAAGATGTGGGTGGCTGTGGGCTCCAGCCAAGTGGAGAGTTCATCAGTCTCCTTGGGGGGAGAAAGAGGAGATAGGAACAATTAAAGCTTTAGTAGTTATGGGTTTAGGGGGAAAGAAGGTTAAATTACTAGATGTAAGTGCCTTAGACTCAAATCATGGCTGTCAATGGCATAATCACCCTGGTTGTCACTGGTCGATATTGAGAAGATAACTCAGTTAGCAAGTTTGTTCCCCCAGACACATATCTCACTGGACATGATGACACACCTCCTGTTGTCCCAACAGTTGGGACAGGAGGATCATCTATTTGAGGTCATCATGGACTATATAATGAAACAAAAATATCCCCAATCAAAAGCCAAAGCATTGCCTTGAGAGAATCCACAACTGGTCTTACTATTTTCACTTTGCACACAGCACACTTTTCTTTAGGTCCCTTTGGCACTCATCCACCATCCTAAGCTGAATGTTGCTATGGTCAGGTAGTCCTCCCCAACCACAGGCTATTTCTCCTGGAAATCAAGCATTGTCTCCATCCCTACCACCAAAACCTTGGCAACTCACTCCTCCGGATGTTTGTCTACCCTTTGGTTTCCACAGCTATGATCCTCTCTGTAGGTACCTAGACCTTCTCTTGCTGGGACTCATCATGTTTCCCTGGTCCTCTGAAACTCATTTGGAAATCTGCCTACCTGAGCTGAAACACCTGGTGGCCCCACATACAACTTAGCTGCCACCACAAAAATGGCTGACTCCTCAACAGGAAAGCACAAATCAAAATGCTACCAGGCTCCACAGTTGACAAAGAATACATAGAAAGCTCTAAGCTTTAGTCAAGGGCCACAGCTCTCAGTTTGTATCCTCAAGACACAACTGGTGCTACTGTCTACCAGGAGATTGAGAACTGGGGTGCTAGGAGTCAGATCAGCTGCAGCCACCACTCTATACAGAGTCACTCACTCAACAGACACCCCAAGCTAGCCATATCTCAGGTTCTCTGATAAAGCATAGAGATACAAAGATAGCCAAGTTAGTGTCTTTCCCACTGGGACCTCCGAGATAAATAGATAACAGATAAGTGTTCCTGTGCACTAGTCTTTGTACAGACAGCACACGACCCGGGGTTAACAGATCACTAGACAACAAAGCTCGTGTGCATCCACACATTATTTTATCCATGGTGAGGCAGGTCCCTAAGGATTACAAACACCACCTCTCATCTCTCAAGTGCGTTCCTTGTGAGATGCCTTCTAGAGTAGGGTGAGAATGTGATATCAGATTGGACCACTGAGATCACCAAGGGGGAAGATTTGGTCTGGAGAGTCAAAGCTAGAGTTTACTGTACCTGAGGTCTTTGAGGAACAAGGGATGGGCCAAGTCCCTATTGAATTTGGGGATAAGAGGAAAAGCCACACGTGAAACAGAGGAGTGACTAAGTGTTAGGACATCAGACTTGAGTGTGTACCAGGGGCAAGTGTACCAAGGCCATGAAGTACCAGGGAGCAATGGTACCAACTGTGGCAGATGAGCCAAATCCTATGTGGACAGGGATGTTACCCAGTCTAACCACAGTGTCACTGGTGACCTTCCCAAGGTTGTTTCATGGAAGCTGTTTCTGGAGATGATCAACTCTGAGCACTCTCAAGAATGGGAAAAGGGTGGCAGCACTGCAGACAGGGGGGGGGGGGCTCCTTCAGAGGAATTCTGGGTAAAGAGGAAGTATACCCATAGCAGCTTGAAGGAAAGAGAGAGAGGAGAGAGAGAGAGAGAGAGAGAGAGAGAGAGAGAGAGAGAGAGAGCAAACTTGAACTTTGGGCTTTGTTCTGGGTTTAATCCTGTTATTGTCAGTGATGGTGGTGGTGATGGTGGTACTGATGGTGGTGGTGATTGGTGATGGTGGTGGTGATTGGTGGTGGTGGTGGTGGTGGTGGTGGTAAATGGGAGGTTGGTTAGTTTACTGTTGGAATATTTTTTTCAGGGTATTTCTCTGTATCTCAGGCTGACCTTGAACTTGAAAGAGTCCTCCTGACTCAGCCTTGAAGTGTCAGAATTGTAGATGTGAACTACTACTTCCAGGTGTATTTAACATGGAAATAATGGCCACAAGTGTGGCTCAGGTAGGATGGAGCCCAAAGAAATGGGAACCTGATAACGTAAATGAAAGACTGGCAGTTGAAAAGCACAGGCACACAGGTGATGGGGCGGGGCTAAGCAAGGAGCCTGGGCCACTGCTCCAGAGGAGCAGAGACTGGGATAAAGGCACTGAGGGGAGTGTAGGTGATGGACATGTAAACATTCCCTTCCAATGGCTACAAGAAGAAAGTCGATTTATGTGCTACTTGACCAGGCTAATGCTACTCCTATCGCTGGTGACACAAGCATTATTTCTATGCTCTATATCTGAGTGTGTTTGTGTTTTGTATATGTCAAAGAGTATGTTTAGGAATGCTTATGTGTTAGTGTGTGTGATTGTATGCAGATAGGGTGGGAAGGAGACTGGGTGTTGAATGTATGCTTGTGTAGATGTGTGTGAAGTGTGTTGGTGTGAGTGTATTTAAGGGTGTGACTGGTTACACATGTCTGTGCTTGAATGAGTAGATTTGGGGTTATTTGAGCATGTGAATGTATGCTTAGGTATATGTATATATCATATGATGTATATGTGTGTATGTGTATATGTATGCATATATATGTGTGTGTGTATATATATGTCTGAATGTCTGGGTGTGTTCTATCTGACAGTATTAACTGCATTTGTGTGTCTGTGTGTGTTTCTGAGTATATGCTTGAGTGTGTAGATTTGTGTCTGAGTATATGTTTGCATGTGACTGGGTGCTTATGTATCTGAGTATATGAACAGGTCTATTTGTGTACATGTAACTGTCAGAGCTGCTCCAGAGAACATTCAGGGTCAGTGGAGTATAGGAGCTAGGTGTAGAGAGGTAGGAGCATACCTCATGGAATTCCACACCTCCCACGCGCCGTCCGGGAGGAGCGCTTAGAGCACAAACATGGGAAAGGCATAAACAGCAGGAAGGGCAGTTGTGCCTGGCACAGGAGTGTTGTGCAGAAGTAATGGGGTCATTAAGGAAAGGGAAGTGCAAGCCGCATTGTCCAGTAAGTTTCCTGAGCCCCTCAACCCATGGTGGGCGTCTGCTGCACCCTCATCTCAGGCCAAGCAAGAGGGATGGAGGATCTAGAGACCATTCCCAGCCCAGCCTCATTCCTGGACCTGACTGAGAAATACTGCTCTGTGCTGTGCTGAGCTCTGCTGGCTGGCCTGGAGGAGCAAGCAGCTTCCAGGAGAGGCAAATGGAGCCAAGATACCACCATTTTGCTACAACCTGTGCTGCCTAGCTGGTTCTTTCCCTTGAAAGGGAAAAGAAGGTGGGCCATCTCCTGAGACAGCCCCCAAGAATCCAATGGCTCATGTCTGAACATCTCTGTACCTCTGTCTACAGTGATCTTACTGTACAATGCTGAACCCCTCCTGTCCCGTTTGATTGCTACATAAAGGGCGATGATACGATGAACTGAATGGTTAAGCCAGGATAGTGAGTTATCTGTACCTTCATGCTTCCTGCCTCTCCCCTCACCACACTGTGCAACAGACTTCAGGTTTTAACAGTGTTTAGCATTCCCTTGACAGGACTCTTTTTAGTTGCATGAAATAAAATAATTTTTAGGGATGAAGGCATTGCATCTATATACCTATTTATTTTTCAAGACAGGGTCTCATCAGCTGTCTTAGATCTTGCTTTGAGAACCATGCTGGCCTCAAACTCAAGGGAGCTGCCTCTGCCTCCTGAGTGCTGAGATTAAAGGTGTGATCCACCACGCCCAGCTTAAGGCATTGCATGTAAATGCCAACTGTAGACTAAGAACTTCCTATACATGGGAACTGAGAGAGGATAAATGTTCTGGAGCATCTTTGAGTTTAGTTAACCAGAGCTTCAGAAACACACCACAGCTTTCCCACGGCCCCTTCTAGGCCACTGGCTGTGTCAAGAGGAAGCTGAATACCTCCCTCCCAGCCACCAGCTGTTAGAAACTCATCAAAGGAGAAGATGGCCGTAAGCTTCGTTATTCTTCATGAGAAGCAAATGACCAAAGAAGTAGCTGCCAGTGCTCTGGGTAAAGTGTGAGAGGGTTGTGTGAGTCAACCAGTGGTGAGAATGACAAGGTCTTCCCATTAAGCAAGGTGTCTTGAGCCTAGCAGATTGAGCCTGCTGTTGAGTATGGAACATCCTTGGATAGAGCAAGGAGAACTGGAGGAGAGGAAGCACAGGTCTGTTTAAAGATGCATTCTGCATGCCAGTCTGAGAGTTCTCAACTTGATTATTGCAGAAAGGGAAAAAAGAAAGGAAGGAGGGAAAGAAGGAAAGAAAGAAAGAAGGAAGGAAAAAGAAAAAAATAGAATGGGATAGTATGGTTGGTATATGCTCGGCCCAAGGAGTGGCACTATTAGAAGGTGTGGCCTTGTTGGAGTAGGTGTGTCACTGTGGGCATGAGCTTTAAGACCCTCATCCTAGCTGCCTGGAAGTCAATTTTCTTCTAGCAGCCTTCAGATGAAGATGTATAACTCTTACCACCTCTTGCACCATGTCTGCCTAGCTGCTGCCATGCTCCTGCCTTGATGATAATAGACTGACCCTCTGAACGTGTAAGCCAGCCTTACACGTGTAAGCCTGGTGTCTGTTCATAGCAGTAAAAGCCTAACTAAGACAGACAGAATAGACAGACTAGAGGAGAGGAGGATATTCCTAGACTGACAAATACTGCCATGTCCCATTGGTTGGGGCCCAAAAGGGCTAGCAGCATCTGAAGGTTTTTCAAGCTGTCTAATAAATTAACAGAAAGCCCTCACACAAAGAGGGTAGGAAACTCAAGACTAAACCTCCCAAGATTCAGTGTCTCCCCAAGTCCTGCAGCACAAAGACTGACCGATTGCTCTGAGGAAAGAATGCACTAAGAAAAAATGAGGAAGAGGCTGCAGAGTGTGCTGAACTTTTGGTCAAGAGAATGAAGGAAGCCAAAGGAAAATGGCAGGAACAGATCATCAAGAGACATGGGTTGTCCCTGTTGGGAGCTTCTACTTCATGTCTGGGTGGAGCCAAAAACCAGGCTTTAAGAGTAACAAATAAATGATCGGACCTTGAAAACAAACAAACACCAGTCAACAGGTAGTATGTATGCAGATGAAAGTCTGACAGGGAAGGAAGGCTTAAGCTACAGTGGTCTGTCTGTAAATGGAATATCATTGACCTTAAAAGAACAGGGAGGGGACCGGCCTGCTACCCCAACACTCACAGCACCAAGAAGGCTAAAGAGAGAGGGTGGCTAGAACACGTGGTGTGCCTCAGTGAGATTATGCTGGTCATATAGGGGCAAATGCTCTTCTGTAGGAAGTCCGTAACTGCACATGAAGTGTTTTGTTCTCTGCCGTAGGCTATAGGCGAAGTGCGTATTTATGATAGCCAGCCCTGATTGTTATCTCAAGTGGCTTGAGGCACTCACAGAAGACTGATGAGGAAAGCTTACCCTCTGGTAAGAAGGGAAGAGAAGAGAAGAGAAGAGAAGAGAAGAGAAGAGAAGAGAAGAGAAGAGAAGAGAAGAGAAGAGA
>JANHMN010000015.1:12975575-13006212 GCA_030674055.1 Rhabdomys pumilio | reverse complement strand
GAAGAGAAGAGAAGAGAAGAGAAGAGAAGAGAAGAGAAGAGAAGAGAGAACTCACCTTGAATATGGGCGGCACCAACCCTGTAGGCTGGGAGTCTAGACAATATAAAACCAGAAAGGAAGAAAGCTGGCAGTACCACATAAACCAAGTTAGCCTAGAACTCAAAAGATCCTGAAGTAGAAATTTGGGGTTTCCTTGGAAAGTCAGTTATGTCAAATGGTGCTTTGTTAAGGTATGCAGGTGAAAGGATGTTTTCCTAGGAAAACACATAGAAAAAAAAAATGTTTTCCTGAAGCAGATATAGGTGAAAGGATGTTTTACTAAAACAACTATGTAAAAGAATGTTTCGCTGAAGCAGACACAGGTGAAGTGAGGTTTTGCTAAAGCAGGCATGTGAAGGGACGTATGATGTTTAAAAGAAATATAAATATACCCAACAGATAGTGGGCGGCGCTGGATGGTGTTAGCATGCCTTACCAGCATTTATTGTTCATTGTCATGACTCCGTAGAGAGAAACACACCAAAAAACTGCTGGTAATATTCTGACAGCTTTTTGCCACTTCCTCAGACTCAGGCTAATTGACAGAATAAAATAGAAGTTTCTAGATACGCCAGCGAATACAGACTCATGTAGAGTCTTACTAAGGCAGACTTACATAAAGTTTTGCTAAGACAGACTCATATGGTGTTCACTGAAGCAAGGCCCGTAGGAGGACACAGACTCAACGGACACTGACAGCTGACTTACATAACTAGATTTACATCACTCTGTTGGTCTCATGTCTTTGTTAATCTTCACTTCATTGAGAGGCACACACCACTGAGAGCTTCTCCTAGCACCCCTGCTGGCCCCAATAGCTCCTACGGACTCATGCCAATTTGGTGGATGCCTGGGTGTTTTTGCTGGGTCATGCCATCACTCCTGATTCATTTTTACTGTCCTGACACCACTAGACTATGAATATCCTGACAATTAGAGATTAAAATTGCCCCCCAAAAACTACTTCTAAACAACATACAACTAAGCATTGCAACTTCTTCTAGATGGAGCTGCCACTAAAATGCTAACACCCTGACAACACAGATTAGATTTGCACCCAAGCCAAACAAACAAACAAACAAAAATAAAACAACAAAAAAAAACTATTTCTAAAAAGATCCACTTCCTCTATATCCTAATAACCTTTCTTTTCCAGTATCTCTAATAGATGATAGACTAAAAAAGAGGTTAAAACATTTTAATACTCTTATAAAGTTTAAAAAAATCTATACTTACAGATCTATCTGCCTAGTGCCAGGATTGAAGGCATCTAAGTCTGGCTACATCATTGCCAGCCTTTGGTGTGTTCTCTCTGTCTGTCTGTCTGTCTGTCTGTGTGTCTCTCTCTCTCTGTCTGTCTCTCTCTGTGTCTCTCTGTCTCTCTCTCTTTCCTCTCTCTCTCTCTCTCTCTCTCTCTCTCTCTCTCTCTCTCTCTCTTTCTTTCCATATACCTCTATCTAGATATAGAGTTAGAGATATATTGATATATCGGTCTTTTGGTTTTTGGAGACGGGGATTCTCTGTGTACCCTTAGCTGGAACTCACTCTGTAGACAAGGCTGGCTTCGAAACTCACAGAGATACAACTGCCTCTGCCTCCCAAGTGCTGGCATTAAAGGTGTGTGCCACCAGCGTCTAGTTCCTTTGGTATTTATTCTTGAAAACTAACATCTTCCCCTGAGGTTGGCAATTAATCTCACATACTTCATCGATGGACATAAAAAGACATTAGGATTCAAATGTTGATGAGATTCCCCCTTCTTTTCTTTTCTCTGGATGAAGAAAACAGTCCACTATCATAATGTTAAATCATCACCGTACTTACTGCTTAAAGACATCCTGGGTATTTTTAAAGTGAATGGCTCCTGTTCAGAAAGGAAATGGTACCTTCCCAGTCTATCCAGAAAGCTGTGTGTAAACACTACTACTTTCAAAATTTAGGTCTATAAGAGCAGCTTTCCTGTAAATCCAATTAATGGCCTTTGGCAGGCAGTAGATTTCACTCTGGTCCAACAAATTTGCTACAAGCAATAGTTCATTAAACCAAAGAGAATTTTACTTCACTTAATTTTGTTCTTGAAAGAGTTTTTAAGCACTTTTCTAAAGTAAGCCTTCTTGCCAAAAATCTGTGTTCATTCCCAAGGGCTGCCTAAACACTATATCATGAGGTTTCAGACAATGTGTTTAGTGTCTCACAGTTCTAGATAGTTCAAGTCCTAAGTCAAAGTATTGGCAGGGCCGAATTCTCCTGGGGAAACAATTAAGAATCTTTTTCTTGGTCCCTGTTACCTTCTACTGCCTAGAAGCTTGGCTTGTGGGTACTTGGCTCTCAGCCATAGTCCTCACATGGCATCCTGCCCTGTGCCTTTTACTGATCCTTGCCCCTGACCTGTGTTTGTTATGTGAATAAGCTGCAGTTGAGAGCTAAATTTAACTTTATTTTATGTGTGTGTTGCCTGCATGTAGAACCGAATTCTGTTTGCTTGCTTGCTTGCTGAGCTGTCTCCCCAGGCCTCCACAACTTTTTTAAAGACAGGGTCTTATATTACTCAGTCTGGCGTGGACTCTACTAATAGCTGCTGTTACAGGTATGCACGATGCCTGGTTTAAGATCACAGGTTGTATACAATATGTGGACCCAGGTCCTTAAAACCTTATCATGCTGCTTGTGAAAAGACAAATTCCTGTTCTCTCTCTACAACAGGGCAGATAACATCAGGGGGCAGGAACCGCTCGAACAAGGATTCCAGCTCGCAATGCCGTGGCTGTGGAAAATTCTAGTTGTACGATATTGATTTTCATATTTTCACGAGGATAAACTCCTTAGGGACACAGACTAGGAAACGCATCTGACAGTCATGAGATGCACAGGGTCCCATGGTGGGGATTCCTCCAATTGCTGGGGTTTTTCCATTTGGAAGAAAACCGTCACAGAAACATGGGCTTTGGGCTGGTCAGAAGCCAGTGAGAACTGTTCTCACAGCGTCATAGACATCACAGATGGAAAATGTAGCTCAGTCATCCCATTCAGTCCCAGGAAGGACATTCTCTAATGGTTTCACACACAGCCACAGAGTCTGTGCATCCACCCCGTCCCAGGAGAGATCTTGCAGTTGAAACGGTTCCCCCGAGTTGTAAACTTCCCTTCACTCATTTTCTCATTACATTTCAAGAGGGTTATTTTTAATGAAAAGAAAAAGAAATGGTTCATGCTTTTTGTCTTGTAGAGCACGACTGTCACCATCTTCATCAGAGCTGATATAACGCTTGCCGGGAGACCCTACCACCACCAGGACGGGGCCTGTACACTGTCGGCATTCTATGTATCATAGAAGGAAGGGCAGAGGAGTATCCACTTCTTCCCGCCCTCCAGGCGACTCATGTGCAGTTCTGCCTTTCCATCACAGGTGGCGCTAGTGTTTATAACACGTGGAAGTTTACTGGATGCAGGTAGGCTCCATTTATTCAACGATGACAGTAAGTCTTTCCTGTGGTGTGGAGCTCCTCCCAGTAACCCCTCAACCATCTCTGTAAGTCAGCCCAATAAACATATTGGTTCCCCACGTTGGAACAGCGCTTTGGTTTGTCATGGACAACCTCTAAGGAGGGAATGCACATTTATGTCTCCCTGGGAAAGAGTTCCTGAACTGAGCCTAAAGGTGACTGTTTTCTATGCAGGAAAACACACCTGGTTAAGACTTGCTTTTGGTTCCTTGAACTTTTTTGAGTGATTTATGTTGTCGTCAGACATGAATGTCGGGAGAGAACACATTTGCACAGATGCCCCGAGAATCACACTCGGCTTCGTGGACATGATGCATGGACTTCCCGTTTGCAGGGGACTGTCATCACCTTCTGCAACATGCCATAACGAACTTCCTCTCCAGGCCTTCTTCAAACCTTGCTGCATGTCATCCTTTTCATTCTATGGAGCCAAAAGGGTGCCCGGCAGGATCATGGATTTCTGAGATGTATCTTGCATGTCTACAGCTCCTGTACCCACTCCCCACAATGCAGCAGGACTCAAATGCTGGGCTCTGAGATTACCCTTCCCCTACAGTTCTTAGAAACTGTCCACCCAGCTCCTCCTAGCACTCACGCGCACGAACACACACACACACACTCACACACTCAATGGCCCAAACCATCCTGAGGGAACAGAGAAAGTATTCAAACTTGGGTGTCGTGCCATATGCCTTCAATCTCAGCACATAGGAAGAACAGAAAGGATTTCAAGGTCAATGTGAACTTGGACTACAAAACAAAACCCTGACTCAGAAAGCCCAGCGCCCTCCCCACAAAGGTGTCCTCCAGAAAGGAGAGCTCATTGAATATGGTGGCGAGGCTCATGGGGTCTGCTCTTCTCTCTGCTGTGTATTCTTTTCAGCCATTGTTTCAGGATTTGGATTCAGAACTATTCGAATACGTAACTGACAGCCTCTCCCGCCCCTGGCCACTAAGTGGTGCCAAATCCCCGGTCGGTCCCACTTCAACTGGGAAACTAGAAGGGAAGCCCACAGGCAGAACAGAACTACAAAATGAACAGGGTAGGGGAGAAAAATGTCCTGAACCCTAAGTCGTCCCAAAAGGAACCCCCGGTTGAAGCCCTTGCAGCAGGGCAGTCCCTCATTCATGGGTGCGTTCCACAGGAGCTCCTGGTGCAGCCCCTCTCTGACCCTTCTCTCCGGTTTCTCTTTCTGTATGATTGGCTGCTCTCCCACACAGGAAGTCAGAGCTGTTTTCTGCTTCTGCATCCACAAAGGGGCCTTTCCCCAGAGATGGCCAAAGAGTGGCTCACTCACCGTGTTTATCAGGCTGACTGTAAATCCTTCAAAACCAGCTGTCCTCTGGTGGCACCCCCAGGGTGGCTGTGGGACTAGGGGAGGTGGCTTCATTCACTGCTTTGGGGAAACTGACTTTCTGGGCATGTTACTGTGAATTCTGACTGGGACCAATAATATGGACTACAGCGTAGGCCTGGCGGCTGAGGGATCTGTCACAGAACAGGCTTCTAACTGCCATCGTTAGGCTGCTGCCATCCCAGGACAGAGGGCCCGGGCATAAGGAAAAAGGAACAACAAAGACTGTTTCCCTGGGAGCTATTATGGTCTGCTTGTGGGACAGGAAACAAGTTCTGCCCATCTGCCTAAAAGCACAGGGCTGAGTGATCTTACCTGCAGCTTTCCCTCCCTCCTTCTGAGGTGACAGACCTCACCAAACCAAGTGTAAATTACAAAGATGAGGCTGGGAGAAGAGGGGGCAGGGAGCCAGGCAGGGGCGGACAGGTGGGACCCTTCTCATCCAGCACAAAAGGCCTGACCAACATTCCTACCACAACAGATTACAAATTGGCAAGAGAAAAGCATAATCAGTTTACTTAATGACAGATTTATGGATGCCAGAACCATAGAGAATGAAGCCCCAAAGACTGTGGGGGAATCCTTTAGGTTTCTGTTGCCTTTGGATGAGGGATGGACAGCCACATTGGAATGTGATTGAGTCACAGATCTGACCTAAAGTGGCAGATAGAGGGAACCTTCAAAACCTACAGAATCCCTTCCTTCCCACCTACCTGAGAGGCAGGACATTTCCAGGTTCTAGGCTCTCTTGGGGGAAGGAGAACTAAGTCTCTAGGACTTCTGAAGGGAAGGGGAGGTCAGGTGACAGGAGACACAAAGACCAGACCCTATTGTTTTTGGTAATCTTTCCTGGGTCACCCTGGCTGCCCTGTTAATTCAACTCCTGCCCAGGGAATTTCCACCACAAGCCAGTCTCAGGAGGTGTTGAGTGCAGGGCTGAGAGCCCCTCCCTCTTGTAAGGGGAAGGGATATCACCTGTGGTTTAGTCAGCTCAGCTGTGGTCACAAATCCCCAGATGGGCAATTCCACTAGAGACAGTTCCACCTTACAGCTCTGAAGTCTGGGACCAAAAAACAAGGCCAAATAACTCTGGGTGACAGCCTGCAGGACATACACAGCCCCTTACTCCTTGTCTTATTTAAGTGATAACCATAGCTTGTGTCAAGTTGACATCGAATATGCCAGCACAACTGATCCCTTGTCAAGTTGACACAAACAAACATCACTGCTAAGTCATAGGGTTTCCTTGTTCACCCAAGACCACACATCACATCAATATAAATATCACAGCATTAAAAAAACATTTCATAACCTTAAAAAGGCCCAGTCTTTACAAATGCAAAAACTTTAAATTTCAGTCTGTCCAACATCTCTTTTTAAAACATAAAATCTGTTTTAAAATTTAGTCTCTCAACTGTGGGCTCCTGTAAAAAAATCAAAAATAAATACTTTCTTGCTTTGAGAAGGAAGAACCAGGGCACACTCACAATCAGATCAAAGCAAAACCACTCTCCAACTGTGTAAGTAACTCAATGTCTAATGTCTGGGATTCACTCACAATTTTTTGGGGCCCCCTCAAAGGGCAAGGGTGACTTCTCCAGCTCCACCCTCTGAAGCACACACAGCTTGTCTTCTAGACTTCTGTGGCTCCACTTCACTGCGGCTGTTGTTCTTGGTAGTCATCCTATGGTACTGTCGCCTCCAAAATGCTGGGGTCTCCCTCCGCAACTGGGCTGTGCCCTCACAATGACCTTTCCTGGTCTGTCCCAGTGCCATGCCTCAGCTGGCCTCCATAACTCCTTCATAATTTCAGAACGATTATTACCTGGGTAACTCTTACATGACCAAATCCGGCCTCCAGTGCGAGCTACAACCTTGGCTGCCTCTGGAACATGGCTTCAGTGTACTGACTCTTAGGAAATCCTTCCCAGACGATTTTGCCTTTATGATTCTGGTCTTTTCTTAGTCACTGCTAATTTCTCAGCACCAGCTGACCAGCAACCATTACCCCAGCCAAGCAAAGGTTTTACTTCAGTGACTCTAGTCTTTTGTTAATCACAGCTGATTCTTCAGCTCCAGCTAACCAGAACCACAGACTCTTTACACAAATAGCCCAGTAGAGTCTTTGCTTCCTTCTGAAACTTCACAAGCCAGGCCTTCATTGTCTGCACTGTCTTCAACATTCTTAATCTCCCAAATGCCCACAGAGCACCTCACTGAGCTCTCAACACTCAATGGCTTTTCTACAGCTCCAAAGTCCTTTCACAATCCTTCCCCAAACATGGTCAGGTGTGCCACAGCAATACCCAACTAGCCTGGAACCAATTTCTGTCCTCCTTAGGGTTACTCTTACTATGATAAAACACCATGAACACAGGCAAATTGAGGAAGGGAAAGGGCTTATTCACCTTATTCCACATCACAGTTCCTCATTGAGGGAAGTCGGAACAGGAGGAACTCACACAGGGCAGGAACCTGGAGACAGGAGTTGATACAGAAGCCATGGAGTGCTTTTACTGCCTTGTTCCTCATGACTCATTCGGCCTGCTTTATCATAACAACCAGGACCAGGGGTGGCCCTACCCACAATAGGCTGGTCCCTTCTGAATCAATCACTAATTAAGAAAATATCCTATAGGTTTGTGTTGGAGATGTTTCCCCAGTTAAGGCTCCCTTCTGTCTGATCACTATAGTTTGTATCAGGTTGACATAAAATTAGCCAGCACAGTCCTAGACCAGTGATTCTCAACCACTGGGCAAGTCTTTTGGAGGCCGCATACCAGATATTTACCCTACAGCTCACAACGGCAGCAAAATTACAGTTATGAAGTGGTAAGGAAACAGTTGTGTGGCTGGAGGTCACCACAACATGAGGAACTGTCATAAAGGGTTGTTGCAGCCATTAGGAAGGTTGAGAACCGCTACTCCTAGACCCACCCACCCTATTTAGTTCCCAAATACACCTTCAAATGTCACTGGATAAGAAGCTAAAACTGCAACATGGGAATTCTAGGATGGATACAAGAGTTTGACTCCATCATTAGACTAAGAAGCACTGATAAAAAACGGGAGCCTTACTTAGCTTGGGAGCAGGGACAAGAAATCCTTGCACAGAATGACCCTTAAGATGGGTTTTGAGAGATAGATAGGAGTAGGCCAAAGGGATGTGCATGAGAAGAAATGATTGTGCCTGAGTTTAGGTAGCATCAATCTTTCTTAATTATTCAGAGTAAAACAGAAGCCGTGTATCTAATGAATTAATAATTCAAAAAGAACTTAACTTGGCTCTCACTCCCATGTTGCTCCAAGAACAGCTATGCTTCTCCTATAATAGGTTTCAGATGTCTAGACAGATAGATGGATGCCTAGCTGCTTTTAGAATGTCAGTGACAAGAGGCATACACAGACCTCGGCAATCTTCAGAGGGGAGAGGTCGAAGGCCTCTAGGTTGTCTCCATCCACATCTGGCTGGCTCAGGCTCCTCATGGACTTGGCCCACTGTGATGATATTGGAGCTTAAGTGAAAACAAATCATACACAGAGCTTGGTGCACAGTGAACAGAGGGGCCTCACCAGTCCCACGAGGTCACAGCAGCCTTCCGAGACAGTGAGTGTGGATTATCTATAGAGATGCATTTTATAGACATTTCCTTCTCCCACGTGGGCATCCCTGACTGCTGGGAGTTCTCTGAGCTTAGGGATGCTCTGGACTGGCTTGCACCAGTTGCTGCAAGAAAGTTTTAAAGACTGGGCGGCTCAAATAGTCATTTGTTTTAGGAGTTGGAAGTCTGAGCCCAAGGTATCAGCAAGGGTAGTTTCTCCTGAGCCCTCTCTCCTCAGCTTAGGTGTGGCTGCTGCCTTCTCCCCATGTCTTCATAGGGACTTCCCTCTGATGAGTCTGATTGGTTTACAGCCCCCCCATGACCTCATTTAACCTATGGAGCCTTGAGATGCAGTGTGTGCTGAAGGATTGGGGTACTGGAACTTTGACATATATAGGGGTGCTAGTTATACTTAACAGTCTTACCATAGCAAGCCAAGCCTCAGCTCCTGGTCTGGGGAGCGGGGTGCTGTCTGGTACATCCATTCCCTGCATCAAAAGGTCTTTCCCCTCCATTGGACATCTTCAGGGAATATGGAAGAGGACTAACTTTTATTTTTTATTTATTTATTTTTTTTTTTTGAGAAAGGAAAGCATGAGGATTAGGCTTAGAGGGCTGGGCTGGGCTAGAAGCTGGGCAAGTTCTTAACACCATGCTGGCAGAGGTTTTCAGAAGCTTCCAGTGGACTCTACAAGGGTCTGGGCACCATGCCTGCCCTCTGCTCCACGGAAGGGAACACCCAATGATGAAGACTCCCTTCAATTCCTTTCAAGTCCTTTTGAGTAACTGGGGATCTGCTCTCATTACTCCCACATTAGTCCCAATGACATGTCTGTAAATAAGGACAGCAGAATAGAATCCCTTATAGCACAGGAACTTGTAGGTTGACTTCCTGGACAAAGAGAATGGCTGAAGGAGTATATGGCCATCCCAGACTCTCTTGTCTAGGTCTTAGGTGTGTATGGGTTGTTGAGAGCTTCACTGTCCCCATCACATCTCCCAAGGCTCAGTTTTCTTGTCTGTAAAATGGGAATTATTTTTTTTTTCTTTTTCTTTTGGTTTTTCGAGACAGGGTTTCTCTGTGTAGTCCTGGCTGTTCTGGAACTCACTCTGCAGACCAGGCTAGCCTCGAACTCAGAAATCCTCCTGCCTCTGCCTCCCAAGTGCTGGGATTAAAGGCGTGCGCCACCACCGCCCGGCTAAAATGGGAATTATGATGCTATGCTCTTTACTTTATCTCACTGTCTTGACCAAACATCTGGCAAAGAACAAAGGATCTACTCTGGCTCAGGGTTTGAGGGTAGAGTCCACCATGAAGGGGGAAGGCTCACCTCAGGGCTGTGGCGTTAGAGTGAGGTATCTGGATAGATTACAAGAGAAGTTAGGATGTGGAGGCCAAGGCAGAAGTAAGGAAAACCTATCACCTTCAATGCCTGTCCCCTAGAAGCCCATTTTCTCTAGGTAGGCCAACCTCCTAAATGGCCTTTACAACCTCCCCCAAGAGCTACATTATCGGGAGATCAAGTGTTTAAGCATGTGAACCTGTGGGAGGAGGGTCACTTCACAATCAAACCATAAAACCATATTTTCTGGCCTGTGAGGCCAACAGGAGGACTGTGAGCTAATGTGAACAGGTGAATAACAATCTAGTTCTTCCTTCTAAGAGAATACAGGATAAATACTTCCAGTAACTACTGCTCGGAATCATAGTAATCATAGTAGCAGGTAACGCTGGCAGGTTTTTCACTCCCCAGAAGTTCACTAGAATTCACAGATTCAACTGCTACTTGGATTAGAGAGCAGGGAAAAGTTGTATTTAACTAGCAATCATAATTGCAGCATGGACATGTTTACACACATGTGATTATATGAGCAATATATTATACATACATACTAGTGCAATATATTTTTATATATATTACCTACTCATATGTATGTGTATATGTCATTCTGGGACTCACATTTATAATTCCAGCTGCTTAGGAAGCTAATTTTAAGGACAATCTGGGCAACTAAGACCCTACTCAAAATAAAAAGGGCTGAGAATATAGCTCAGTAGTGGAGAGCTTACCCAGCATGCACAGGGCCTCAGTCCAATCCCCATTTTGGGAAGGTATGTTATTTTTCTCATCACTGTGACAAAGTGACTAACAAATGCAGCTTACAGATGAGCTTATTTTGTTCAGTTTGAGGGTACAGAGATGGCGTCACGGCAGGAGAGGCAGCTGATGGCACTGCCTCTAGTCAGGAAGCAGAGAGATGGAACCTGGTGCTCAATTCATTCTCCAATCTTTATCCACTCCAGGACCCCATCCCAAGGAATGGAACTGCACAGTTAGGGTTTTTAAATCCACCTCAGTTAATCCAGTCTAGAGACTCCCAAACATGTCAAGAGGTACCCAGAGCAAAACCTCCTAGGCGATTCTAGATCCTGTCAAGATGGCAATACCAACCACCATGGGCAAGGGCCCTCCCTCAGACAGCGGAGTGACATGGTACTTGCTGGGTTCCTCTGCTCTCTCAGATTTGCTGCAGATTGTTTTCTGGCTGTCCAGTGCTGATGGCCAGTGCTGATGGCCAACAATCCTTGGGTGACCATTCAAGCTGTAATTCCCACATCTTACTTTCTGAAATTCCCGCACTGTGGCTTATAAATTAAAGTATAACTGCTTTGTGCCGCATGTGAGAAACTAAGACCAAATTTAAACTTAAAGAAGTAAAACCTACTTCAGCAATAGTTAACACACTGTGATGAAGCTGTGGACTGTCTGATCCTGGATTTTGTCAGCTGAATCAAACCCTTCTTGAGTGCTTAATTCATTCCACAAGCTGTCATAATTTGCAGCTAAGAAAGGTGAGAGAAATGTTCCGCCCTTTGTCGTCTTGCTTTCCGTGTCCATTGAGGGACATATGCCACGAGCAATACACTATTAAACTTCATAGTAATCACATTTTTAAAAAGGTGAAAATAATTTTATTAGTCACGTATTTTCAAAACATTACATGATTGCTGCGAATATTAATGAACGGTTTTTCATTTTTTGTGTGTGTGTGCTTGATTTTCAAGTTCTACCCTGCATTTTATATACATAGCACAGTTCATATCATCTTGACACTATACCTCCACAGGAGTGCTGGAAAGTGCTGGTGTGCAGAGTGGGCTGGCTTAGGGTCTCAGGAAATCAGTTGGGAACTATAACCTGAGTCACCCCAGAACTCAGTGGAGAAGAGACTTATGGAGGAGGGCTAAAGACTGAAGAGGCAGAATAGACAGGAAGAACCATAGCTTGGGCTTGCTGGGCATCAGGTGGCAGATATGGTTGAAGACAGTCCTAGGCTTTAGGGCCATGTAACCAAAACGCTTGAGAGAAAACTGCATACAAGAATATGATGTTGTCAGCCATGTGACAATGCCCATGTCTTAAGATGTGTGGGTTCGCTGGGCGGTGGTGGCGCACGCCTTTAATCCCAGCACTTGGGAGGCAGAGGCAGGCGGATTTCTGAGTTCGAGGCCAGCCTGGTCTACAAGAGTGAGTTCCAGGACAGCCAGGACTACACAGAGAAACCCTGTCTTGGAAAACAAGAAAACAAAAAACAAAACAAAACAAAAAACAAACAAACAAACAAAAAAAGATGTGTGGGTTCAGAAAGAAGTGATGTACATGATCCAGCCATAACCCCAGCTGTCCTGACCATCAAGAGCACCATGACTGTGAGTCCAAGTTCAGTTTAGCTTCTAACTCCAGATTCACTAGTGACTGGAGCTGCCCAGTCATAAAATAGACCAGAAAAGAGACATTTACAGCAAGTTAGGTGAGCATCGGACACCTAAAGGGAGGAGACTGGGACCAGTGCTTGCAGGAGGAGAAAAGAGTAGAGCCAAGGGTTCTGCATTCAGACACGGGCCAGATCTCTGTGTTGGATTTATGGTCTTGCTCCTCTTGTCTAATGTTTAGAAACAGAGAAGGGGATGACCCTGCACCACACAAGACAATGTTAACATACACAAGAAGAGGGCAAATGTTGATTGGGGATTGATCTTTGTGTGCATGTATATATGGGTATATGCACATGAGTGCAGTACCCCTACAGGCCAGAAGAGGGCATCAGATCCACCAGCTCTAGCATGTCAGGCTGTTTGTGAGCTGCCTGGAATGGATGTTGGAAACTGCTTCACTTCATTCCACAATGCCTGGTGTGCACTGTCACATGCCACGTTAGAGCAGCGTAGAAGACCTAAACAAGTACTAGGAGAGGTGGGGCCTGACGGTGCATGTCCTCTCTCTTTCCCTCTCTCTCTCTCTCTCTCTCTCTCTGTCTCTCTCTGTCTCTCTCTCTCTCTCTCTCTCTCTCTCTCTCTCTCTCTCTACTATTATTGTTATTGTTTGTTTGTTTGTTTGTTTTGAGATAGGGTTTCTCTGTGTAGCCCTGGCTGTCCTGGAACTCACTCTGTAGACCAGGCTGGCCTCGAACTCAGAAATCCGCCTGCCTCTGCCTCCCAAGTGCTAGGATTAAAGGCGTGCGCCACCACTGCCTGGCAATCTGAATCCTCAAGAAATTATGGCAGGAGGAGTATGAGTTCAAGGCTGGCCTAGGCTATATAAGAAAAATCTGTATCAAAACGGAAAGGTTATGTGCTCAAGGGTGAAATAAAGTGTGGACACATATGTGAGCAAAGGGGGTTGAAGCAAACTCGGGAATTGTGATCATCTTGAAGCCCAGTTTCCCACTGGACTTCTTGTTAGAGCACAGAACCGCTGGAGCCAACAGCTGATACTTGCAGCTCAGAAGAGGAGGGGCACCAACATAAGTACATCACACAGACTACTTCAATGGATCCTTACAGGAGGCCTGAACTTAGCGATGCCAACAGTTTCTCCTTTTGAGTTTCTAGGAAACTGAGGCAGACACAGGAAGACATTTGACAGCTTCCCTCAGCTGTCTAGTGACAAAACAGGGATCCAGCCTCACCAGCTCCAGAACCTATTTCACAGTACCTGATCCACAGGTGGGACTCTCCAAATTGCCGTCACAAATGAGACATACTGAGAGACAGAGTGTAAGGCTGAAGAGATGGTGATTACACGCACTCAATGCTCTTCCAGGCTACCCAAGAGCAGTTTCCAACATCCATTCCAGGCAGCTCACAAACAGCCTGACATGCTAGAGCTGGTGGATCTGATGCCCTCTTCTGGCCTGTAGGGGTACTGCACTCATGTGCATATACCCATTTAAATCACCTAATTTAAAAAAGATGTGACCTTAAATGGGCCACCATCCCCCAGAGCTATCCTTCAGTCTTCTGAAGGGCCATGCTCATGGCATCTGCTGAAATCTGAACCAGGTGCATGGTAAGAGAGATAAAGTTGGGTGTCTGCATACTCAGTGGTATGTTCATGGGACAGTGGAGGTTGTTTTCTTTCACCCTAGTGAATGCTTACCAGCTTTGCTTTATAGTAGGCAGGAAATGTTGGCATGTCATTATTCAGCACCTAAGCAGACCTGGCACTCCAGACCTTGGGAGGGAAACAGTTCTGGAGTGGTTGCAGCACAATATGATACAGCTCTCCCACTTCTGCCCGTCTTTCTACTCACTAAGATTAAACTTCAACAACTGTACTTCTGTCCTGAAAGTTACTAGTAAAAACTACTCAGAGTAAAATCAAGCCAAACCAACCAGAGAAAGTGACTAAAATAATGAAGAACTCGTGTATTTTGTAGATATGTTTCAGGACTTTGGGGCACACATTTACAGTTCACATTAGATAGATGTTAGCTTTACACATATTCTCCTTATAGCTCTCCTTCATCAGTTTTGGAAAGTGCCCTTTAAGAACCCAATAGGCAGCATTCTTGAGAAAGAAGCAGGCAGACCTCTGTGAGTTTGAGGACAGCTTGGTCTACAAAGTGAGTTCTAGAACAGTCAGGGATACAAAGAGAAACATTGTCTCAATAACAAAGAGAATCCAAATAGATGTTGACGAGTCATTTTAGATAGTTATGGTGAGATTTGCCACGGGCAACAGAGAAGGCTTGGAAGCTCAGTCAGTCAAGTGTTGCCACGAGAAGATGAGAACTTGAGTTTGGGTCCCCAGCACTCAGGTCTTTGTTTTGTTGTTGTTTTTAAAGGTAGTTGCAGCACTGGAAGGGCTGCAGGGGTTTGTGGGTTACTCTAGCCGAATCAGTGAACTACAGGTTTAGTGACTCTCAGAAAGTAAGGGTGGAAGTCAGTTATCTCAAGGTGGTCTTGAACTCATTGTATAGCTAAGGATGGCGCTGAAATGTCGAATTCTCCTGCATCCACACACTGAGTGCTTGGGGTTACAATGTTTGTTACCACAGCAGGTGTTCTATGTTAGGCAAGTGGACTGCACCGACTCAGACACATCCTCTGCTCTGTTGGTTTGGACTGTGGTAAACTTCACCTTATCCATTTAGTAATCTTCATTTATATTCAGAAGATGGTGTGAACATTGCCACTATCCTCAGAACATTTTCATCCCTCAGACCTTCAATTTTATTCAGGATGGCAAGGCTGAAGATTTTACTTCTCAGCTTTTCTTGCAGCTAAATGAAGCCTCGCACTAGGTTCCAATCAGTTACGGTTAGTAGAAACATTAAGACTTCTCTGGAAATGCCTTAAAAAAAAAAGGCATTCCTCCATCCTTTATTGCTCCTCTTGATGACTTTAATCAGAGAGGCACTGGGGCGGTCTGGTAGCCACTGTGGACTATTTACTATATTTTGAGGCTGAGGTTAGCAGTATCGTCAGAAGAGAACTTAGGTCTCTAATAACAAATTAATTCAGCTCTATGTTGCTTCTGGAAAAGAAACTACCCGTTCGAGCCATTCATCGGTGGTGGTGGGTGGCTGGGGGTTGGTGGGATCGGGTTGGGCCTATTCAGTTCTAAACAGCTGGTTCCAATCCAACTTCATCAGGAAAGTTGTCTGCTTTTAAAAGCAGTTCTTTCAGAATTCCCCTAAGATTCCAACTCAGTGCTCATGTGAGCTTACCATGGCCTGAATGTCTCTCCAAAATTCAAGCACTGAAAATTTAATCAGCAATGTCACGGGGATGAAAAGAAGGGAGGTTGGAAGGATTGGGTACTAGGTGCAGACCTCAGGGACTTGAGACAGCTTGGTCCCTTTTGCCCTTTGGACTCCCACAGCTCAGCAATAGGCCTTCACTATACCACAGGAACTGCCACCTTATCAGAACTTCCAACCAACCAAACTACAATGAATTTCTGTAGAAGAAAGGTGTAGTGGGGAGACAGCCACAGAGCCCAGTTCTTCAGTGCAGCTTGGATGATCTCATTTCTATTATACGGAGAAAAGATGGTTACCACACTAGTTGGTTGTTTTCTACTTCAGCAAGGGCACAAAGACCATGGGAGGGGAGGGCTGGGAGACAGAGGACTTTCTCTGCTCTTTCTGCAACAGACTGAAGGACAGTGCAGGTGAGAAAACAGAAGGAGGTCTCAGACAAATAAAAATAAATATGTTAGATGCCTGTAAAATTATCAAAACGACTCCTGACCCAGAGAGAGAGTAACTCATGCAGGTATAGAACAGAAGCCAGTATAGGCATGGTTTCAAGGGACAAGGAAACATGTTTAATAATGAACATTTCTGACAATTCTGAGCTCTGATATATGTCAGAAAATAATGAACAAATGTCCCTCACACTTTTGACAAGCAGAACTGAGCTGAGTGCAACTTTATGTATCGGACTCCATACTCCATGGAGTGACCACACTGACCTCCCTACAGACTTCCAGTCCCCACTCACAGATAAAGGGACGCTCCAACAGGCATCGTCCTGAAGGTTCCATCAGCACAGAGCATTTACCATAGTGCAAAATGTTAGGAGGAACCCCTCAGACATTCCCGAAGATGCCACGCCATCCCCTCCCCTTCTTCAGTGCCCTCAGCATGAGTACTCAGACCCTGCCTGTAGCAGGATATTTTCCCCCACTACGTTTGCAATAAAGCTCGGTAATGTGGGAGGAGCTAATGTGCGAGGAGTGAAAAGGAAAGAGAGGAGAGATGGCGGAGGATGTCCGAGTGTCTCTAGCAGTCTAAGGTAGTTATAATATCTAGGTTAGGTAATTGGGTAACAACTCTAATTGTGTGAGCCTCTTATTAATTGAACATTTCCAAATATATAAATCCTTTGGATAATCTTTAAGCATTAAGAGTCTTCATTCTACCTGGAACCGTGAGCATAGTGGGTATCATCTGGGGCTTAGCAGAGAACCATGAGGATGATGGGGTTGGCCCAAGATCCATGCCTTGGGGCATGGTCTCTATGGAGCTGATCGGTGGAACCAGCTGCCCTGGTAATGTCTCTGAGGTGCTCTTGGCCTTTGGCTGCTTCTACCTGCGCTGCTCTTGACCTCTGGCTGCTTCTAGTCAGGAGCATGACAGGCAGCCCAGATAGCTAGCAGAGCTGGACACTATTCTAAATATTACCCACAACAGCCACCTCCAGCCCTGAAGATCCAGCTTCTATCCATCAGTAGTTGAGAGGCCATGAGACTTATAATGGAGGTGTTCTTTCTCTTGTCACATCTCTCTACACCACCTGATCTGAATCTTAAGCAAAACCTACAACCTGAACCATAACTAGGATCATCTGCCTCCAGACCTCACTGTCGCCTTGTGAAACAGTAAAGGACTAGACGGTATCCCATCACTAGACTTTATCCAAACCCTCATCTGACCTGAACATCGTCTACGAAGACAGAGGAAGTGAACCTGAGTCAGCACTGGCTATATTCTATGCTCTGCATCTGCTGCTCACGTGTATTAGTTCACATGGTCTCAACAATCCTTTGTGGCTAACGTCATAGCAATGTTCTACAGGTGATAAACCTGGAAAACCTGGAAAACACTTTATTTATAGTTATCCAAAGTGACTAACCAGAGGTAGGAACCAGAATGTGGTTGGTGATCTGCCTGCAGACAGGTTAGTGCCCGCAGGAGGTTCAGAAGCAGCCGGCATACAGTGAGCACTCAGCAAGTCTCCAACAAAACACACATCGGAAATAATGTAGCTTTATAGCTATATCTGCCAATCAAACATACACATAAACATAAAACAAACACTTTATAAAACAATGTAACTTTTTTGTCACCAAATTTTTATCAAAAAAAATTGAGGCTCTTATCTTTCCTTTACAAAGCACCAATGAACCCAGTAATGCTATCAGAACTTATTCTGAAACTACATAAGAAAATGCAGTAACTGAGTACTTTGGAACTTAATTTCTTGACCACTTCAGGCAACAGACTGTGTCAACAGCATCCCTACTTTATTTTCCATATGAGGATTTATAAACTTGTAGAACATGTCTCTGTTATTTATTCAGATATGACAAAACTCTGGTATGGGTAAAACTCTGTTCCATCTCATCACATAAGCATGTATTGAGAGTATCTGCTCTGATATCAGTTTTCTTCTATTTGATAGCTCTTCTAAGAAACTTCTCTGCTTGGGTAGCAACCAGGTATTATCCAAGGTACATTATATGAAAGTGGGATCTCTGGTCTCTTATAAAACTCCACTTATGCCGGGTAGTGGTGGCGCACGCTTTTAATCCCAGCACTTGGGAGGCAGAGGCAGGTGGATTTCTGAGTTCGAGGCCAGCCTGGTCTACAGAGTGAGTTCCAGAACAGCCAGGGCTACACAGAGAAACCCTGTCTCGAAAAACCAAATAAATAAATAAATAAATAAATAAATAAATAAATAATCCACTTATTACTCAGTTTGTCAAAAGCAAGAAATCTACCTCAGCATACACAAACTAAAAATATATCAAATGCAATCTTTTTAAAAAAATTTTAATAATTTTAATTTTATGCACGTTGGTCTTTTGCCTGCATGTGTATCTGTATGAAGGTCTTGGATACCCTGGAACTGAACTTACAGTCACTTATTGGTGTGTGGGTGCTGGGAATGGAACCCATCTCTGAAAGAGCAAACTCTTATCCTAACTGCTGACGCCAGCTCATAAAATGAAATCGTAACAAAAATGTTCCAACTAAATTCCAAGTGATTCTCTATATAACTTCTCTTGTGTGTGGCATGAAGATCTTGGTACAGCTAGTCTGAAACTTGCTATGTAAACCAGGCTGACTTGGAATGTGTAGCGATCTTCCTGCTTGGGTTTTCTGAGTGCCCAGATTGCAGCCATGTGCCACAACTCCCAGTTGTTATCCATGATATATGAATAAAAGGTTTTAAATTCAGTCAATCACACAAATACTTACTTTACATATGTAATATCAAATCATGTGGATAATTCCAAATATTAGTTTTATCGAAGTACTGATTTTCACACTACCACTTAAATGTTATGTATTCTGTCTATAATGCAAACTATATAGAACTGGTAATATTTTAAGTCAGCCAATCTTTAGTCTTAAGACAAAAAGAAAAGGAGAAACTAGCCTGCCCATGGATATGTTAACATTCCACAAACACTCAGTCTTTAATCACAACTCTTTGAGAACAACTGGGGAGGTTGACGTTGATTTTAGTGGTTTACATCTGACCTTACTGTCTGGTGAGATATTTCTGTTCCACCAGGTGTGGGTCTGGTACACAGCCAGGAGCCAGTTTGTTTATGCCTGCATTTTGGCAGATTTCGATATGCAGTGTTTTTCTTAATAGCCAACCTAGTTAGGTCATTTGATTGATAAAGCATGTACTATGACAAAAAAAAAATGTACATATAAGTTATAAAGAAAAACTGGCACTAATCTAAGTGGGAAAAAAATCACATAGAGATGAAATGTGGAAGAAGGCACCAGGTGTTTAAGAACTGGCCAGGCTGGCACTTTCATATACAGCCTTGTTTAAGTGAACCTGACATGTTTCCTGGGCGGGCAGGGGTGTGACATCCTTTAAAGGAGCTTATATAGTCCAACTACTACATTGCTTCACAATGTATTTCTTTCTTTTAAAAACTTTGCTCAATATTTAAAAAATATTGTAGCTTTTTAAACTTGAAATGCAGGGCTAATCACTAGCCCTTTTATCTGCTGGGAAATGGGTGAATCCCTGAGTTGTGAGAGAGCACAGTTGTCAGAGAGCACAGACATGAAAGACAAGGAGAGATTTTATTTGTTTTCTTACTTTCATCCCAATGCCCTTTCTGAAAAACATAAAAGCATGCACACTGATGGCAGTCTTACAAAGGAAATCAACTGCAGCCCCTAAGCTGCAATTCAACAGTGATACAAACATGTGAAAGGAAGCAGACGGTTAATTTTCAAAAAATAGTGGTGTCAAGTCAAAATAAACATGTTTAGGAGATGCTTCTAATTTTTCAAAGATTTTGATATAATGTATTTCCAGAGCGACCACATTTGATAGGCTACTTGTGAGGAGAGTAAGCACAGGGCTAATGTTCAAGAGATCATATGTAGACCACTGTGCCCTGTTCAAAAAGGAACGGGCTATAATCCATGTAATTCCAATGCTTCTGTCTTTTAAAATGCAAATGCACAGCACATCCATAATATTTAAAGATGTGTGTGTGTGTGTGTCCACATGTGTGTGCATACACGCACAAATGAGAGATTCCCATGGAGGCCAGAAGATGTGTCCGATTCCATGGAGCTTGAATTACAGTCTTCTGTGAGCCTCCATGTGGGTGCTGGGAACTGAAGCCCTTGCAAGAGTGGCATGTGTTCTTAACTCCTGAGATGTCCCTCTAGACCTCAGCCATATTTAAAGTCTCAGAACTTGTACTTATTTTGATCTGGTCAAAATAAGCTCTAACGGGACTGCTGAAAAAAATGTATTTAACGAAGAAATCGATCTCAACCTCACTTTGTAAGTAAAAACCATTACAATTCAGCACAGTAACGTGATACACAAGTTTGTCTGTTTTTAGGATGCTACATTCTGTTGGGTATGTGTATATGAATATACATATTCACATGTGAATACACATATCCATACATGAATACTCATACTAACATGTAGAAAACAAGTGACAGCACATGACCATTCAAAGATGTTTGAAATGGCTCATTTTCTGGTTTTGAAAAAACAAGAGGAAGAACAGGAAAGAGGCAAGATGGCTGCAGATGTACACCCTCGTGTCTCTAGTAGTCTCAGCATTGTTTTGTGATCATACCAAGAAGCAATTACCAACGGCATGTACACAAGTTTATTTTCAGGAAGAAATAACACAAAGATTTGGACTTAGTGGTCTTTGTACCTATATAGAAAAAAGTTCTAGGAATGTAGAGTTGGCAGTGAGAAGCTTGAAATATGTGATTATGAAAATGATCTGCTGGCAAAATACATCTGTTTCATTACTGAAAAGAATAAAGAAATCCTAGCCATTCCTCAGAGAACTTCATCTGGGTCACTCCCATTTTTACAGTTGAAGGCTTCTCTAGGAAAATTTTTACAACAAGTTTTGAAATGCAACTCTGTCCTACAGAGAAATACAAAAACATTAAACAGTGACATTTGGGTGAATAAACCCACTTCCATGAAATATTTATCAAGTAGTATGGGATTATACAGTACTTCAATACTTTATGAACAAGGGAGATTTTGGAGAAGAGAAAAAAAATTACTGAGTGTCATCAATGTGAAAGATATTTCTCTAAACATTTATTACAGCTCTCTCATCAGTGAAATCTACTTTGTGACAAGCTCTACCATTTAGATCAACGTAAGAAAATGTTCAAGTATGCAGCAAAACTTGGAACATACTACGTGGGAAGTCCTTGTGGAAACTCAAACAGATTAAACGATATTAACATAGGCTATATAAAGAACCCCTTTCTAAAGTATTACCAAAACAATCAACATGGAGGGATTTTATACCAATGCAATATCATATGGTTCTCTTAATGAAACAATTCCAGGTAAAAATGAGATAAGTAAATGTATTCCAGAAAATCTTTATGACCACGGTAGTAGACAGGCCATCTCTACTCACTGCCCTCAGTCATCTTTGCAACAGCAGGGCCATACCACAGAGGGGCCGTACTACAGAGAGGCCGTACCACAGAGGGGCCGTACCACAGAGAAACTTCATACAAATGACTGAAAGGGTGACCTTTTAGATGAATCCTTAATCTTCAGGTTTATAATGGAACATGGACTCACGGAGAAGCCAACAGATACACATGTGATGTATAAAAAAATGCCTTGATTAAATCATCATACTTAGAGAGAGACACAATATGAAACATATTAAAAAACATTTCCAGACCCCAGGATATGATAAGGCCTTGAATCTCAATTTAAGTATTATTCAATATGATTCAAGCCATAATGGAGAGGAAAAAAAAGTTCGTATGTATGGTTATTCCAATGTATCAAACAAATCTCTTGGAACATTCAAATTTATCAGATGAAGAAAAACACTCAAAATGTAAAACACCGGAGAAATATTCCAGTAAACCCTAAGGCCTTATGATATGTCAAACTAGAGTAAACTCATAGAGATGTATGAGCAAGCCCTTTGCTCATTATTCAGTTCTTCAAAACCCTCACTGAATTCGTACTCTAAAGAAACCTTATAGTTGTAAGGAATGTTGGAAATCATTTACTTGGTCTTCAAAACTTCAAGCTCACCAAAGAATACACACCGAACAGGAACTTTATAAATCTAATCAGTGTGGGAAATCATTTACCCAGCCGTTAAATCTTCTAGCTCAAAGGATCCACACAGGAGACAAATCTTACAAACGTAATGAATGTGGTAAACATTTTACCCGGTCTTCAAATCTTCAAGTTCATCAGAGAGTCCACACAGGAGACAAACCTTACAAATGTGATAACTGTGGGAAGAGCTTTTACAGTCCTCAGATCTTAAAAATCACTACAGAATCCACACAGGTGGATTACCTTACAAGTGTAATGAATGTGAGAAATCCTTTACCCAGTCCTCAGGTCTTAAAGTTCACCACAGACTTCATACTGTACACAAAGCTTATGAATGTAATTAGTGTGGGAAATCATTTACTCAGTCCTCAAAACTTCAAGCCCACCACAGAATACAAACTGAACACAAACCTTATAAATCTAATAATTGTGGGGAATCATTTACCCAGTCCTCATTTACCCATCTTCTAGCCCACCACAGACTCTATACAGGAGACAAAGCTCCAAATGTAATGATTGTGGGAAGAGCTTTATACAGTCCTCAGATCTTAAAAAAATCACTACAGAATCCACACAGGAGACAAACCTTACAAAGGCAATGAATGTGGCTTTTACCCGATCCCCATGTCTCCAAGTTCATCAAAGAATCCACACTGGAAAACAACCATACAGGTCTAATGAATGTGGAAAATCCATTTCCTGCTCCTCAAATCTTTATTCTCAGCAGAGAACCCACACAGGAGACAAACCTAACAAATGTAGTAAGTTTGGGATTGATTTCCAAGGTCCTCAACTCTCCAACCTCATCATAGAATCCATCCCAGGGACAAGCCTTTCAAATATGTGAATTTTGATAATCTTTTACCCTGTTCTCAGTAACTTTATAAGCATAATGCATGTGAAAAATATATTTCCAGGTCCTCAAGTCTTCAAGGTGACCACAGAATCCATACAGCAAACAAACACTACCAATGTAAAGAATGTAGAAAGTCCTTCTCATAGAGACCATATTTTCAAACCTGACATAGCATGCACACTAGAGACAAACCATACAAATGTAAATATGGTAAATCATTTAGCACAAACTCAAACCTTAGACCACGTAGAAGATCTATGAATAGACTAACTTGATAAGTAATTACTGTCCTAGTATTAATACAGAAACCTGTTTTTTACAATGAAAACCATATTTGTAAGAATTTAAATGATGTTAAAATCTTACTCATTGTCAGAGAACTCCCAGAGGAAAGCCCTGTACTTTGTTAGGAATTGGAAACATTTTACCCAGAAACACAACTTATATTCATATTAAGTAGTTATTTAGAAAACAAAATATGAAAAAATACTCTCACGCAGCATTAATCTGACATCATTAATTAATAATGGTATAGAATTCAGGATCAAAATTAGAGAAGTAGTACTTTAAAATGTAAGAATTTAAGCCCCAATAATATTCATAACTATGTTTATACAAACCTGTTGCATGTTTTGTATAGTTCAGTAGGCTAGAATATTGAATTTCGTGAGATATATTCCATGTGATTATTTTGTTGTCTTTTAGCTTTTTATAGAATATATACTATAGGAAATTTTTAATCTCAAAAAAAAATAATCCCTTCTTTTTCAGGATAAATATATTACAACTACCTTCCAAAAAAAAAAAAAAAAAAAAAAAAAAAAAAGGAAAAGAAAAGAAGAAACAAGAGGCAAATTTTCCCCCAATTTAAAAAAAATTATTTATTGTGATTCAATTGGTCTATTTCAACTAGATCATTGGTATAGTAATTTTGTGACAAAAATCTGTATGAAGTTTGCAGAAATGTTACCTTGAATGACTAGTAGGCAATCGCTTAAATTGCAACATAGAAATATGGCAAATCACACTTTAGAAAGCCACCTCCCATAGACACATTGTCCCATGACTCACAACAGTGTGATTTGTCCTGAAAGGTAGCTCTGTTCACAGGAGACATGTACCAACAGTGTGGCTCCATGGAAATTAAAGAGAAATAACAAGTTTATCCAATCCTGATGTTTCTTGCCATAAACAAATTCACAATTCTTCTGCAGTAGCCAAGGAGGCTCACCCTCAGGAGCCAGGGAGACACCCTTCTGAACCAGGGCAGCACTACCTGCACCCCAACAATGAACAGCACCACTGGAGGACACCAAGCCAGAGAGCCAGGGCTGGAATAAGCAGCAAGCAACCATGAGCACCGACACTCCAGACCAAAATGCAGTGCCAATGCCAAGGGAGCCAGGCAGAAGGCACGTGCTAGGACAGAGAGGATGCTGGCAGACTTCCACCACCTTGGAGCTCTGTGGGGGTCCATTCTGGTATGAAAAATAACAGGGACCCTCACATTTATAAGTACTTAACGGCACAGGTGCTGGGAGGTACTAACAGAGTAGCTCAGAAGCTGGGCTACGAAAAGCTCTGCCAGAGGAGACAGAGTCATACCAGAGCTTCAAGTCTATTCTGACACTTTACACATTATTCTCTGTAGAATAGGGGGTATGCAAATTAAGCACTTTAATAAATATTAGAAATGTTCATTATTTTGCAAATATAAAGAAAATTAGCTAAATAGAGCAATATAATAAAAATATACACTAGACAGATCTTTTTTGCCATGAATATTTCTCACCTTTTTCTTGGAACATCTTAACACATCATTACAGTGTCTTTCATTGACTTTCAGAAATTAACAAAAACCCAGTATCACATAGCTTCAAAATATAAAATGCTTTAGTATTAAGAGTCTGCGCTGTCAAGTAGTCAAATGGAAGATAACCAGTATAGCAAAACACACTGCAAACTAATGTTAAAATACAACCTTCTGAATTACAGACAGCATCCAATAATCTTGACAAGTAGACATTAATTCATGAAAACATAAAAACAAAACAAAACAAAAAAACCAGCATAAACTCCACTTAGCTTTCATGTCCCATGCACCTCAAAAGTCAGCACCTCAAAAGCCACATGTGCTTGCCCCAAATCAAATGCATGTTGGCTGTGGTCACAAACTCTACTTTATCCAGTGTTCAATCATCAAGGTTTTAAAAAAAAAACAAAACAACCAAACCTTCTTATTTAATTCAGGAAACAATGTGATGCAATGTGTAGCCATCAGTAAGAGACAATGACTGCAGCCCGCTGCCTGCTTATGCTTTAATAACAAACCACAGGCAGCCGAGGAGGGTCCCATACAACCAGGTGCCCATATACAGTTTCCTTCCAGACTCCGTCATGAGCATGACAGCAGTCAAACTCCCCAAGATCAACACTGACGGTAAAGTCTTCTTGACACTTAGTCTGGAATGAACACTTTTCCCAGGAAATTTGTTTCTTCTTTCTGGATCTGGTGAATCATAGAATTCTATGAGCAACCTATGGCCAGAATGAAAAACAACGGAGTTGAGACTTTCAGTCTGGGACATTTCAGTGTTGAAACAAACAAACAAAACCATCTACTAGATACTGAGTACTTGCTGAGCAAGCACAGCTCCTTAGAAAACCTGGATGAGTGCAGAGACATCAGAGATGGCACAGCAGGGTGCTCACTCCTTACAGTAGGACATGGTATACACCCTTACCACATGGGAAATAAAAATCAAAACACAGGGTTTAAGACATCTGATGAGGACTTTGGGGATTTTTAAAATAAAGATATGCTTATGCACTTTTATGTGTATGGGTGTTTTGCTAGTGTGTATGTCTGTATACCATGACTGTGTCTGGTGCCCATAGAGGCCAGAGGAGGGTGTCAAAGCCACTGAATTTGAAGTTACATTTACAGAGCCACCACCGTGTGGGTGCTGGGAAATGAACCTGAGCCCTCGGGAAGAGCAGCCAGTGCTCTTAAATCCTGAGCCATGATGGCTCCAGCTTCATGTTTGTTTTTAAGCCTTCCATCTGTAAGTGGTTATAACAACCCGACTCATGATGAATGACCTTCCAGCTTCTCTCCTTCCTCCCATAAGAAGTCAATGAAAAGGTCTGAGGTTGTAGCTCAATGGTAGAATGCTTGCCTAGCATGTGTGAGCCCATGTATCCAATTGTCGGGGGGTGGGGGGGAGAACTTTCAAAGAAGTGAAAGTAAAGAAATTCTTACAACACAGTTTTCCTCCTGAGGTGATCTGAATGAGAATGGCCCCCAAAGGTTCATATATTTAAATGCTTAGTCACTGGGCATGGTGACTATTTGAGAAGGATTAGAAGGTGTGGCCTTGTTGGAGGGAAATGGGGTAGGGATGAGAGGCTTTGAGGTTTCAAAAATCCATGCTAGGCTCAGTCTGTCTCTCTGGCCTATGGATCAGAATGTAGCTCTCAGCTCCTTCTCCAGCACCATGTCTGCCTGCATGCCCCTGTTCCCCACCATGAGGATAATGGATGAAACCTCTGAAAAATGTAACGAAGTCCCCTGTTAAAAGCTTTCTGTTAGAAGACTTGCTTTGGTCAAAGTGTCTCTTCACAGCAACAGCCCAGTAACAAAGACACCTACCAAAAGTTCTTATTTCCATGAAATTATAAAAGCAGACAAGGGAAACAGACAGGGCACTTCATTCATCCTTCCTCTGACTTAAACATGTAACATTGTAGCAGCAGGACAGGGCACAAAAGCACAGGAAGTGTTCCTACTGCCTTGTGAACCGCTTCCATAGGGGTAACAACAGTGTGTGTTGTAACTGGACGCAATGTAAACGGGTGGCATGAAACACTGTCAGTCGGCCCCTTTTCTGAAAACATGTTCATATTAAGATACATAAGTCTTCTGACACTGTTCCCATCATCCAAGTAATCCTGAGCTGCTGGGCTGAAACGTTATGGCAGGTACAAACACGTGACAGCACAAGGCACAAATCTAATATGAAGCTTCATTTTCAACCTGCTGTACTTGCAATACCTTCTACTAACTCAAGAAAGGGGACAATTTCATCACGAAAACTCACGCTCTCTCCCTTTCCACAACATGAGGTGCTGTGCTCACGTGTGCTTCTGTCTCTAAGCCCACAGCCTTGTGTTCCCCACGTAGCTGCAGAGGAAAGACTCTTCTACATCTCACCACACCTACTGTCCAGAAGACACTGCAGGTAGGGCCACCATGACATGACTTTTACAGTGACTCGTGCAAGTTTACAATGTGAGCACACAAGGATGGAGTAAGAGTTAACCTGAGTTCACAAAGAGAAGTCTTGAAACCAAAGACTTTAGTTTCACTTCAGCTGTGCCATCAACTTTGGAATAAAAGCATCCCTGTTTACTGTGGTGAGTTGTCATTGTACAGAAATTAACACCCAAACAGAGGTAGGATGTTAAACTCAACTGCTAAACAAGGGTAATGCACCATTAAACATGTTACGTATTAAGTATGTAAGGTCTTGTCTATGCAAATTTGATTAGTATTTCCTAAATAACGAAGAGAAAGACAGCTCTTTCACACTGGTTACGATAGTGAAATGAGTTGAACTGCATTTCTAGAAGACGGAGCTGTTATCACGTACTTATCTTTTATCTCGAAGCGCTCATAGAGCCACTTTTTCATGTGTTCTTGTTCCTCTGGGACTTCACTTCTGTCTATGCGATCAAAGTGAATATGAAGTGTGGGGCATTGTTTGCAGAGAAACTCTAACAAAGAAGAAGGAAATTTCACGTCTTACTACTTTAGAATTAGTGATTATACAAAGTAACTTACAATAAAAATGAAACATTAAGACTAAAAAATTGAAAACAATAAAAGCTATGAACTTATGATTTACAACATTAAGTTGAAATTAAAAACTCATTAGCACACATCTCTTGTTATCCCCACATTGGTCATCAGTGACTTCTAACAGCCAGCCTTCTAGGTATGCAAACATCAATATGAAACCTATCACTCTGTATAGTAACATAAAACTTCATTTTTAAAGTATTTAAAAGGTAAAATCTTTTACATTTTAGTGCTTTTCCTCGTTTACTGTCAAAGTGAATTCCATCACAAAGTATGTAAGAAACCTGGCTGGTTTTGACCATCAAACTGCTTCATGTTCCTGAAGGTTACTGTGCAAACAAAGATGAAATGCTAGAGAAACACTCAAGACAGGAGTGTGTGGGGCCGGGGAGAGGAAATGTCTTTAAACTTCACGTCCTCATCACGCTGGGGTGCAGACATCCCTTACAGCATGTCTTCCATCACATTCTCAGTGACATAATATTCTTGGCCTCCTGTTTACTAGGAAGCAGAGTCTCATCTGAAATCTCCAGAGTATTTACTTACTCTCCAAGAAACTGTAGTATGGCAATATGCATACGGGAGTCTCTGGTAGGAAGTGTTCGATTTTGCCCACCCTCACCGCACTCTGTTGTTGCTGGCGGCTAAATTCAGGACCTCGTGCATGGCAGACAAGAACTCTCCTCCTGAGCTTCATCCCAGCCCTTGATTGACTTCCTGATTTAGAATCTTCCTAGGTTGTTCAGCCTGGCCTTGTACTCATGATTTTCTCCTTCTTCCTTCGTAGTACTGGGATTATAAGAGACCTCTCTTATATGCAGCAAAATACCATGTCTCTCTCTTCCCTGCCACACTCCTCTCTCTCTAAAATGAATACTTTGAAAGGGGCCAGAATCTTCCATCACTCCTTTTCACCTGTTCCCATGTTCAAATGTTGAGTCTGTGGCTACAGTTACCTCAACTATTCCCACTCAAAGCCCTCTGGTTACATGACAAAGGCAATAGTTCTGAGTCCTTAAAACCTAGCATATTGGAAAAAGGCAACATTTCTTCTTGTAAATAATGACAATATCCTCCATAAACATTCGATAAAGAAGGTTGAAGGCAAAAATAACAACAACAACAACAAACATAAAAGAGGGGTTTGGTGGGGAGTGCCAGGTATAGTGGTGTTCAAGACCAGCTTGGTCTACACAGTGAGTTCCAGGACAGCCAGAGCTTCATAGTGGAACCCTCTATTGAAAACCAAACTGAACCAAACAAAGCAAAAGGAACAAACAAACAAACAAGAGCTTATGTCTTACTGGTACCATGTGCTATTCAGCTTCTAATACATCGAAATGTAGACTCACCAGTCATGGATGGTGGGTTTGAGTATTTTCCTGACCCTTTCCCATTCCCTTCATAAACCACTGTGACATCATAAATTGCATCTAAATGACTCTTCATAGAATCAAAAGCAACATGAGTTGCCTTTATTCTTGGTGTCAGCACGTGTTTTAATACTGCAAGGCCTAGAAAGCAGACAGATTCAGTGTGGTCAGAATTAGGAATACATTAAATTTAACATCTAAATTAAACATCTACCACAAATAGACAGGAATTAAAGTTTAATGCCCTACCCTCACACCTAAAATATTCTTGTACATTCCCATCTCTACATAGGGATGGTCAACCCCACTGAGCATGTATCCATTAAACATCTACATGAATGAGACATCCTGAGAGAAGCTGGGAAGGCTGGTCCTTGGGAAGCTTATGACCCACCGGGAGCCTTCTCTTTGGTAAGCTCTGCCAAGACAGACACTACAGAAGAGCAGCAGCATCGTGCTAAGCACACAGTCTTTCTTAGGATAGAATTCAGCATTCCCTCCACTCTCTTCTGCTTCTTCCTCTCCTGGACTCCAGCATGTACTTACAATTTTACAGAAAGCATAGTCTTGTGACGTGCTATGAGCAGTGACTAGGGAGAACCGGGTTGAAGTCGGTACTGCCTCTCTCCAGGGAAAGTGGCTGCATAAGGAAGAACAGCTACAGGATGGTGGGACTGTCTACAGAAGAATTTTTAAAATGCAGGGTGGTGTGGGAAAGAAAACGATTCCCACAACCACATATCTGAGTTCAGTCCCCAGGGCAGAAGGAGTGTAATTTATTCACAAACTTGTACTGAAGTCTGAAAAGTCAACCAAGCTGGGAAAGTTTTCTTGTCAGCTAAGTCATTCGCCACTAGAGGCCATCTCGTCTCAGGACCTTTACAGAATCACCCTGTGAAACTTCCAGGCTCCATGTTACCTTGACCAGATTTTTTTTTTTCTTTTTTCTCTAAGACAGACCCAAGCTGGCCTCAAATTTATGATCCTCCCACCTTAGATCCCAGGAGCTGGGATCATAGCTTTGCACCGCCATTTCTGGTTCAACCAGTATTTTTATGAGATTATTAGGACTGGAAACTCAAAAAGCAGGTTAGATGTGGTGTCAACATACGCAGAAAAAAATCTACAGCAAATTCTTGCCTGTCTGTACCTAGTGACACCCAGTCCATTAATGTCTGCTTATTATAACCATAGACACTATGCTTCTAACTAACACCTAGCCCTTCTGTGATTGCTCAGAAGGAAGCTTCCATCCTAAGTCAGACAGTATGACCTTCTCCAGTCTTCACATGGAATGAATATGACCCCAACCAAGCACCTATCAGCTCTGAAGCATGATATGGCACTAACTGTTCCGAAACTTGTAGTCATTAGCTGACTGACTCTTCCTAGTGTGTATATACACT
>JANHMN010000015.1:12955040-12975565 GCA_030674055.1 Rhabdomys pumilio | reverse complement strand
GGTGTATACTTGTAGTCATTAGCTGACTGACTCTTCCTAGTGTGTATGTACGATTCCTGGGTGCATACTTGAAGGACTTGTATGAAAATGATGACCACAATAGCCCGTATCTTATGGGCTAATTTTAAAAACTAATAATTAAAAAAAAGAAAACTGTATCAAAAGGGAGACAAAACACACAAGCTATGCACACAATGAGCTCTGACCTTTGCAGAGTGAACAAACCCAATCTTCTAGGTCTTTCTACCTCTCTGCATGAGCTCAACATCACTAAAAGACTTGCCTGCAGTGGCCCTGACCTCCACTTTCTGATTACAATGCATATACCTGTGCTTACATATGTGCAACATATACATCCACATGTGTGTACTTATGTTATACACCAGTGTTTATACTGAGTCACTCAAATGTGTACTTTCTCAGCAATATCATTTACTTACATTTTAAGTCAATTCACAGCATGGGATAGGCAAACCTGTGAATCTAACCTCTCAGACACAGACTAATAAGAATAATGTCTAACTCTGGCAAAGATCAGACATTCTTTTATTTAGTTCTTACAAGTAATGCATATGGAGACGCTCAAGGAAACAAAGATCACTCTTCTTAAAAGCTATTTTTCTGTCAAATCTTCACTTACCCCGCTGAGCGGCAAACGCCTGACTGGCTGAAAGGAGCTTTGTGCATGTTGCATTATACCTTGTTCCCTCTGGGAAAATCACAAGATACATCTGTGGACACAAATAAACCTTAGTTTGTCTGAGTCCATTGTTGTTACCATCAGTTTAGCAATTGGAACTGTTATTGTTGAGGTAGCGGTTCCTATGATGAAATGGCTATGACCTACAGGGCTAGAGATGAAATACGCCTGTTACATTGTATGTTTTTGCTGCAGCAGCCATGCTGCTATCCTTCTTAGTCATGGTACCCTCAAAGCACAAATCCAAATAAATCTTTCTTCAAGTTGCTTCCTGTCAGGTATTTGGTCATACCAATGAGAAAAGTAGTTATGCACCCATGCAAATATATTCACTTTTTTTTTTCTTATCCAGAGAAGACTCTTTAGAATCCATTATCACTATCAAATTTATTGTTGTTGTTTTAGACAGTAATGTTTGTGCCAGGCAGTTGTGGCGCACGCCTTTAATCCCAGCACTTGGGAGGCAGAGGCAGGCAGATTTCTGAGTTCGAGGCCAACCTGGTCTATGGAGTAAGAGTTCCAGGACAGCCTGAGCTATGCAGAGAAACCCTGTCTCGAAAAACCAAAAAAAAAAAAAAAGTGTTTGTTTATGCTTAGAATTCCAGGAGAAAAAGGGCCCATCATGACAGGAAATTGTGGAAGCAGAGAGGAGACATGGCATCAGGAAGAGTGAGAGTTCATGCCTCAAACTTTGAGCAGGCAGGAAAGTTAGAACTGGGAACTGTGGGGCCTTTAAATCTCAAAGCTCTTTCCAGTTATATACTCTTTCCAGCAAGGCCATACTTCCTAAACTGATGTCATCAGTACAACTACACAAGACTGCCTTCCAAACTACCACACATGTTCTTGTGAGGGGACCTAGGCAGGTGGCACTCTTCTTAGGACAGAGCACTAAAGAAGTCTGCAGGCTCTGGTTCTGATGGTTACCACCACACTTGGCCAAGAGTCAAGGGTTTTTTGTTTGTTTGTTTGTTTGTTTTTTAGATTTTTAATATTTTATGTGTATGAATATTTTGTCTGCATATGTATGCATGCTATGTCAATGTCTGGCGCCTGCAGAGGTTAAAAAAAAAGCATTGGATTCCCTGGAACTGGAGTTACAGATGGTTGTGAAGTACCGTGTGGTTGCTGTGAATTGAATCTAAGTCTCCTGTAAAAACAAGGGCTCTTAACCAATGAGCTGTTGCTCCACTTCCAAGGGTGAAGATTTTAAAATGAAGCTTTTGTAAGGTGGGCTAAATGTGCTAACTTCTTTGCTATTACTTTCAAACTGAAGGCATAAATTTGGTGTTCATCTTCTTTATCTGTTATGGACATGAGGCAGGTGGTCACAGACTAGGAGATTAAACCTGAAATGCCAGGTAAGAAAAGAATGGCCAAAGAGCAGCCTGACATTTCTAGACTCTTCTCACATGAGATCCCTGCTTGAGGACAGGAGGAATGAGAACCGCAGAGAACAGCTGAGAACTCCTGGCAAGTTGCCCCACACAGGCTCAGCTATGTTCCAGCTTTCTGACACCTGTCTGTACTCATTGCCTTATCTGCTGAACCCTTACCAGAAGAACCAGAGTCTCGTTCTCATTATTTCTCCGTATTTTTTAAAATATGTATTCACGACACAAAATATCATTTTAAAGAGATGCATCTGCCTCTAATGGAAATATAGCAATCTGTTTTACATCAAAAACTGTTCAAAATAAAAAGCTATTTAACACAATTATTAGAATTCTAAACATTTTTAAATGACAGCTTATTATGAAATGATACTTCTCTGTCAAAGGGAGCCTTTCTCTATGAACTGCATGAACTAGTCGACGTTGTCACTGAGTCTCGGTCTCTTATCTCACAGTGAGAGGTTGGTAAAGGGCTAGAGCAAATAAGTGAAAACCCCAAGCAGCAACTCGCATGCTCTGAAAGGTTCCTTCTTCCACTCTAGTTCAAAACAAAACACAACACAACTAACTAGAAGACACAAAGAAAGGGCAGACCATGAAGACAAGGTAAACAACCATGTACAAATGAAGCTGTTTCTTTGCTTCATAGATACAACCCCATAGTAGAAAACACAAGAAACTTTAATCATCTCTGGCTGGGTTGACTGCCAAGTTGGGAGGAAAGAGGGGGTACATAAATCTGTGCCTTAACATTTTACATTTGTAAAAAAGTATAATTCTGTCTTCTGAAGACATTTTAAAAAAAAGTCTACTAGCCGGGCGGTGGTGGCGCACGCCTTTAATCTCAGCACTTGGGAGGCAGAGGCAGGCGGATTTCTGAGTTCGAGGCCAGCCTGGTCTACAGAGTGAGTTCCAGGACAGCCAGGGCTACATAGAGAAACCCTGTCTCGAAAAACCAAAAAAAAAAAAAAAAAGTCTACTAAACTCAGGCATCGTCTTGCCAGTGTGGCTCTTGCTCTCTGGGGTATGCTGTAAGCGGAGAAAGGACCACTGCTCATTATACCCGATTCCCACCACCTCCAAAGCAGGTGTGACTTCCTACTGGGGCGGTGGGCTGTAAGAAGCAGCTGGGCACAGGCCTTGAACCCTGGACCCTAATCAGACGGCAGGTGTTCTGCTCCCGGGCCCTGGTTCCTTTCATTTAGCTTCAGCCCTCCATAGTCTCTCCCACCGAGAGGTCTATGGCCATCAGTCAAGAGGAACAATGCCTCAGGCTCTCCCACTTGTAGATGAGGTATCTCCAAACTCTCAGACCAAGCCAAAAAGCGTTATCTGCTGCCAGATCCTAAACCACCCCAAAACTGTATATAAGGGCTCTATTCAAGAGAAGTAAAAGTGTTCGAGAATCATCCTGGTGTCCGAGAGTTTCTGTGGCAAGAGTTGCGACACTTGGGGAGAGAGCTCTCTCCTGGAACCTGCCTGGAACACCAAGCTGCCTCCTTGCCAGCTAGCCGGCTCCTTAGCAGCCCAGCCCGGCTGGCTCTGCGCAGAGAGACAGGTGCAGCACTTGGGAGTGACCGGCAACGATGGAGTTGGGAGCAGAGGCAGCAGCGGAGGCAGGCGATCTCCCCTCCCTGCTTGCATTCTGTCCTCTTGGCCCGCGCCCCCACACCAGGCTGGGCAGGAGATTGTCGTGGGATGCCCTCTGAACAGGGGACCCACAGCAGGGCTGGCACCCCACTTGCTCCCTTCCCCACTTCACCTCCTCGGTCATTTGCAGCCAGCTAGAGCTACTTAGTCCAGCCTGCACGCCCCAAGTCTCAACTCTTCGGTGGCTCCTGGGAGCCCAGGAGTCTGAGACCAGTCGATCCCCACAAGCTTTCTTGTCCTGGGTTCCCAATCTAAGAGCTCTGTGTCCCCGGGACTTCAGACTGAGTACGAAGTTCTTCTACTTAGAAGTAAGCAACGACCGTGGCAGTCAATGCGCAGCTCTGGCTGCTGCCTGGTAAGAGGAGGGCATGAGGGCATGAGGGCATGAAAGAGGAAGACAAGAACTCTCCCAAGGGGAGGGCAAAGGGGAGAGGCAGTTGAGAGTAGTTAGCATTCTTGAAATAGAAGATTTGAATTCTTTTTTCCCCTGTTTATAGAAAAAAAAATCTGTAAAATAGTGACATGGGCCTTCCGCCTCTCTCCCGGATCTGAGGCCTGAAGCAGACACCCGCCTGGTCTGCTTCTGGCGGCACCGGATCCCTCTTGACCCATCCTTGAGGGTGCAAGGAACCCAGAGCAGTAGAGAATTGTATATTGCAGAATGCACAGCCTTGGTGTATCTACTCATCAAGCAAAACAAGCAGACTTATTCAAATCTCCTGTATCTGGGAGTTCCATCTGGATGCAGTGAGGACACAGCGTCGGAGGCTTATCAATTTGCTCTTCCCCCCACCCCTCTTCTGATGTCTTGATGCCCGTAATCAGCTTGAAGAAGTTAGAGAAGAGTCAGCGCCCCTATTCCCTGGGCTTGGGGACTAAGGTGGTTAATATGGGGCTGTCTCTCTGGGGAACAGCAGTGATTTTGTTGGAACAGGGAGGATTAGCTAGGATTTATGGCATAGCCATAACCTATTGGTAGAAATCTGTATAATTTAGTATCAAGATGAAGTTGTAATTTCTTAAATGGTACAAAATTCACTTGGATTTCAAATTTAAGGTTTTCGTTGGTATAAGCTTCTCATCGATATGAAAGTGAAATGAATATAGATACTCTCATGGGCATTGTGCCTGTATAACACATGTAGAAATACAAGACTTAGACCCAGTCTTTCTTTAACTTTTTTAACTGACTTGGGATGACTAGCCTGTGAGTTAAGGGACTATAGCAAATTCATGACTTTGAGTTTATTGTTAGGGTGTTTTCTATATTTCATTTAGAAATAGCTGAGAGGAGTTAACAGACAACAGTTCAGGTTACCTTACATGGATAGTTGGATTTCAAAACGTCAGAAATCCATAGAATTGATGTCACAAATATTTCTATATTAATGTTCATTTTGATTAGAGACCTGTCTGCTCCTGATAGCTTCCTGTCTTGGATTCTAAGAAGAAATTGAGCATCATTGGAGTTACTCCTGTTGTGGTGAGACAGCCACCAGGCAAGAATTGCCTCTCTCCATCTACAGAAAAGGACACACTTGTAGAATAGTCGACTGATTATATCTGCCTAGACAGAGTAACCAGCCCTTAATAATTCTGCAGCACTAAAGTCTGTCAGATGAGTTTGGGCCAGAAGGCTGAAGATTTGATGCTCCAACGTTCAGTAGTATAGGGGTTGTCCAGGTGTTCAGCGGTCTCTCTAAATTGGCTAAGTTTTAGAAGCTATGCTTAGTGCTTCCCATAACTTCAGTTAATTTAGTCATTCTGGATTTCTGACGGCATTGAAGACCTATAGACTCATAGCCAATCCAGGCTATTTACCTTGAGAGAAAAGATCTGAGTGGAGGGTTCTCAGCTGACATTCATTCTAAAGCCAAGAAAAAGTCAGGTTCAAAACTAAGTGTTTTAGTCAAGAGAGACGGCAGAGGTTCTGGCTAGTCAACAAAAGGATGGACTGGGTATTAAGACTATCTTGTACCTCACTGGTACAAATAGGAATAATTGTGCTCTAATTGTATTCTGAGAGAAAAGCTTTATTTTAACAGGAAGGGTAATATGTAGGAGGAGCTAAGGGGAAAGGAGCACCGAGAGGAAAAGATGGAGTAAGGAGAGGAGAAGATGAAGTAGATGAGAAGCTCGGTAATGAGAGAGAAAAAGAGAGAGAAAGAGAGAGAGGGCATGGAGGCAGAAGTTCACGTGTCTCCACTAGTCAAAGATAGTTTACATAGCTAGATTGGGTATTAGGTTACACTTCTGATTGAGCATTACCATACTTACAAAGCCCTTGATTAACATTTAAAAAATTGTATAAAAGCCAAATGGAAAAGGGGGAGGGCACGGGATAGGGGTTTTCTGGGGAAGGGAAATGGGGAAAGGGATTGGCATCTGAAATGTAAATAAAATATCCAATAAAAAAAAATAGTGACACGGAATGATTCTTCATTAGGAGACTCTTTGATTTTTTGTTTGTTTGTTTGTTTTAACCTTAATTTCTACAATAAAAACCTAAATTTACACAGAAAGAAAGCAATTGCTTCTTGCAGAACTAAATCTCACATGAAGACTAACTCCTTAGGGCTTCACTGTAAGGCTGCCACTGAGATCCACTCTCTGCACACTATCTGTTTAGTGTGCAGACCCTTGCTCCTCCTGACTCAATACCAACAGCTACTAGGAAGAAACCTTACAATCATCCGCAGCCATCTAACCTGATGGCCACGAGGACAGCTTATCTCAACAAAACCCTGAACCAGTTTCCTCATTCCACATGGGGCACTACATTTTCAAAATAACTTAAGAGTTTAATTTCTTAAACCATAAACTGAGTTGAGAAATAAGATCAGGCAAGCTTACTGGTGTTCCTGCATTCACGTAGCTCTGAAGCTTGCTTCTCATTTCTTTATCATTAAATTTGGCACTTCGTTTTACATAAATTCCTCCATGCTGGTACATAAAAAAGAAAAAAAAAGAGCAATTATTCTTTAAATAAATAATCACCATAGTCATTCAACTGTAGTCTCAATGAGTAAAAAAATAAAACTACATTTCAGAACTCAAGCTACAGTTAATACTTAAATATTGCCAATTATACAATATGTAACTGAAAATTCTATTTCTATAGAAACCAGGTAAAACTTCATAATGGACAATACACATTTAATATTGTTAGCACTTAAAATATTTTTTCTTTAAAAGATTTAGTTCAAAAGCTTTTTCTGATGGATCTTAACTCATTGATTTTCTACTGTCATCAACAGAGTCTGTTAAAATTATCCTTAAAATATGCACACTCCCAGGACTGCAGAGATGGCTCAGCAGATATAAGTATTTTCAGAGACTGGGGTTCAGTTCCCAGCACCTACAAGGTCACAAGCGTCCATAACTCAGTTGCAGGAGACCCAATGTCTTTTTACGACCTCCATGGAGGTCGTATTCCACCAGGAATACATAGATACAAAACGCTCAAACACATAAAATAAATTAAAATAATAAATAAAAAAATAAAAGAGGCCATAGGAAGCCAGGAAGGAAGGATATAAAAATTTTTAAAAAATGTCTACACCTCTAACCTTTAAGGAATTAAAACATGGACTAAGCACCGGAAATACATATACACAAGGCACTCAGTTACATAAAATAAATTAAAAATAATAAATAAATGGGACACTGGCCAGGAGGGAAGGACATAAAAAAATAATTAAAATAATGTCTTCACTTACAACCTTTAAAGAATTAAAATATGGACTCGGCTACAGAGATTGGTGTAACATCATTATGGACTAAATTTCCCCTCAAACACTTATATTGAAGCCTCAGGGTCCACGGTGACTGTGTATGGAGACAGGGTCTTTAAGAAAATCATTACCGTTAAATGAAATAAGGGCACCACCCAAGGTCCTGCTGGTGGAACATGTACCTAGGATGTCCACGTGTGGGAAAGGCCAGCTCAGAACACAGGAGAAGGCAGTCTATGAGCCAAAAAAGTGGGTACTGGGAGAAAGCAGCACCACCTACATCTTGATCTTGGGGAAACTTTCAGAACTGTGAGAAAATGCATTTCTCCACACTGAATACTTCACATTCTACGCTCAGGGTCTGGTTTTACCTCCTGTCACTCACTAACTACATTGAATCAATTTCCAAACATAACTGATTGTCAATTCTGTGCTTTTAGCTTTCTATTGGACCCTTAGGCATTTGTATTTCTGCTACTGCAGTTAAATATATGGACAACCAGACATCTAAACACACACCAAAAACCACAAAAAAAGAGCAGGGGAGATGGCTTAGTTGGGAAAGCGTTTGTCTCACAAGTACAAGGACCCAAGTCTGGACCCCTTGAAGCCATGTAAATAGCTGGGCACAGCAGTGCACACTTGTAATCTAAGTAAAGGCCAGGAGGCAGAGACAGGGAGATGCCTGGGGCTCACTGGCCGGCTAGTCTGGTGAACTCAGCAAAGGTCTAGGAGAATGTCTCAAAATGGAAAGTCTGAAAACAATACCCGCAGTTGTACTGAAAATTGTCCTTTGACCTCATATGCATCCCTATGTGCACACAAGCACACATATGCATGTGCACACATAGAAAATTCTAAATAAAAATACTTAAATTTAAAATAAGCCATTAAAAGTCATTTAAAAAAAATGTCTGGACTAAGGATGTCACTCAATAGCATACATATGAGCTCCATGTTCAATCACTGGTACCATAAAACAAACAAATAAACAAACACAAAATCACATATATATTCATTAAATGGTGTTAAATTTGAAATAAAAGAACAAAGACAAAGGTTACCTGAGCAAAGTAGAACCCATACAGTGGAAGCCATTTTAACCTGTCTTTCAGCACATAGCGCACGTGGCCAAGAGCATCCTGTCGGGCAGCCAGCATGTCCGCGACAATCCAGTCAACTACAAGGCAGAATCATGTCAGTGCATCACCAGCCAAAGTCAACTCCAACCCTGCCCTCACAGGAACAAACACTTCCTCACAGCACGGCCTTCCTACTATGTCCTGAGAATATGACTATGGAGGCAGAGGTAGAAGGCACACAGGCTCAGAACCAACCTAGTGTACAGAGCAAGTCCCAGGCCCACTAGAGCCACATAACAAGAGCTGGTCTTAAAAAGGCTTTTTAGTTTTTTAAAAAAGAAAGTATGATTAAAATGCAACCACACGGTGGCTCACAGCCATCTGTACTGAGATCTGATGCTCTCTTCTAGCATGCAGGCGTATATGCAGGTAGGGAATATACATTAAATACATAAGTACATAAATCTTTAAAGAGAAAGACACCACATTGCAGCTTTACTAATGACTTCCTGGTTCAACACTTACTGTACCCAAACAAGGGTCTCGTGTGACTTACAACTGTGCTAGGTAAATATGTAGTTCTTATTTGGCAGCTTTGAAACTGTGGGTTGCAAACCCATAAAGGGGTCACATAACTGATTTCAGGGGTTAAAAAAATTGTGAATAAAAGTTTTTTAATAAGCAATGAGCAAAAACTAATTCAAGATCACACATGTATGAATGAACAAGCCTCTCTCCCTGTGCCTTGTGCAGTTGCCACGGCATCTTCTGTTTTGAACACACAACACATGTGCCTCTTACTGCACACGGTGTCACATATGCAATGCCAAGCAACGGTAGCAGAAATGACTCAGCTTCAAGGCACTAGAATGTTATCACATGCAGAACATTTAGTATATATGCAGAGCTTTTGGCTGTTACAGAAACGTAATGGCTCAATTATAGAAAATACTTAATATTTCATCACGCCTTTCCTTAGCATGTAAGTTCAGAACTAGTGTGCTTTTGATTGTATTCCATTAGAATGTTTGATTTTTTAAAAACTGCTATTTAATCGTTGGCTTGAGTTCCATTAAATGAATTTTGACCTAGAATTAGAATGGAATTTCAAGCAATTTCTGAAATGACACTAAACATAATTCTGCCATGTTGTTTGTGGAAACAACATTCTTAGCACTGACATCTACAAAACCAAAATCCTGATGAATTCTGAAAACAATGAAATGTTCTATATTTTATAGTATCAAATATTCAGCCAAAGTCAAGTCCCGACATATAAATTCATCTATCTCACGGTATGTAGATTGCCTTCCATCTTTAATAAATGCTAAAATTCTATATATATTTAAAGATAAATCTCTCCACTATTTATTATCAGTCCCATTTAAAGGGATAAAATTCTAGGATATTTCATTTGTATATGCATTATGAAAGAATTTTAAATGGTCAAGAATTACATTATAGCGGTGGGAAAGTGCCCCATTTTGATAAACTTTAAATTCCAGGCTTTATAATATTTACTATAGTTTGTTGTCCCTTCCCCACCCCATCCCCAACTTTCTTTCATGCTAGGATAGAACCCAGGACCAATTTAATTGTTTTAAATTAGGGATTACAAAACACAGGTTATTTATAGCTATATCTTGGAAATATAACCAAGTCTGTAAAAAGAGTATCTAATATAAAAGTTGTCTGTAGAAACACTGAGATTAACTCTGTGAAGGCTCTATGACAATAGTTCTCAACCTTCCTCATGCTGTGACCTTTTAATGCAGTTCCTCATATTGTGGTGACCCTCAACCATAAAATTATTTTGTTGCTACTTCATAACTGTAATTTTGCTATTATGATTCACAATATAATATCTGATATGCAGGATCTCTGATATGTGATCCCCAAAGGGGTTGTGACCCACAGGTTGAAAACCATGGCTCTATAGAGTTCACTGACCAGTGAATATCCTAGGTATAAATGAGATAAATAGGTAAAAGCCAAGTTTGGTATCTTTATATTTTGGACTCTGGCATACTTTCTAAAAACTATTAAGAAATATTTTAAAATACGTCATGCATACAAGATAAACCGCCCTGAACCATGACCTTAAATTTGAAAATTTTAGTAAAAACACTTAAGAATTAACTCACAAGCCAGGCATTGTGGCAAGCTTGGCCTTTGATCTCAGAGCTGGGGAGGCTGAGGCAGGCAAATCTCTGTGAGTTCAAGGCCAGCCTGGTCTATATGGTAAGTTGGAGGCCAACTGGAGTTATGTGGTAAGACTTTGTCCCAAATAAAAAAAGAAACAGTCAAAGAATACAATATAGATCCAACACTGTACTTACGCCCACTGTTTCAGAGATAATACTGGATTAAAACATAAAAGGGAATGTATTGCATTCACACAAACATCTGTATTTTATGTTCTTATAAGAATAATTTAATTTGGTTAAGTCAGGATTCTTTAGCAGTGATCTAGCCATATGGTTATCTAGCTATAAGCCATGTTTCCACTAACTTAAAGAGAGAACAGGCAAATAAACCTTATTTTCCTCGTCTCACTAGTTTCTAATTCTTAGTGTTATGGTACGACACATAAGGGTTTATGCACATGAATCCATCACTGGGCTATAGTCATCATCACTCATAGTACTAAATGTCACCCATATGCCAGGTACTGTACTGGGGTTATGACTGGAACTATGTGTACACTGCCTTAAAGCTTCTATCAGTAGATATCATTCAGATCCAACCAACGGGCTCAGAGAGCCTCAGTGCTCTGCCCAGTGCAGAGAACATGCAGCAGAGGCACACATGAGCAGGCTCTCCCAGATGCAGAGTCCTCAGCTTTATGACCATCTACTCAACTATACATTCTATTAGACAGGAAACTCATCTACACCAAATGAACAGGAGTGAAAGGCAAACAGTGTCAAAAGCAGACAGGTAAGAGGGAGGGGAGGAGTCCTAATTCTGCAGAGTCTATATAAGCAAGAATGTAGAGACAGCAGGACACCAAGTAAAAGCAGCACCTGAGACTAAGGTAAACGGCAGCTCCACATGGGCATCAGGCCAGCAAGTACTAGGTGAGGGTGAACAGGCTAGACCAGCAGCAGTCCCAAAACACTTAGATTTTCAGAGACTGTGATTCTTACACTCTCTTTACCTAAATACATCAGCCCCAGGAACCAAAGCCAGTCCAGGTTGCTGGTTTGAAGCCTCTGGAAGCCTGGAAATCATGAAAATTCTTCCATGCACAGTTTTATCAGAGAAGACTCCATGCCTTCTTCCACTGAATAGACTAAGAGACAACTCTAATGCAGTCCATTCATTCCTCTGGTATGTTCCCAAGTTGTGGTTTTCTTAAAGGCATTCAAAATGTAGCGTTCTTAGGTTGTGTTGCTCGTGTGTCTCTGTGTGTGTGTGTGTGTGTGTGTGTGTGTGTGTGTTGCACATTTGTGTGCCTCAGCAGAAGAGTTCTTGCTTAACATGCAAGGGGCTCTGGGCACTTGCCCCCCCAAAAAAAGAGTGTTATCAAACCCCAAAGGTCGGCTGTTATCAGACCTAGAGCAGGTCACTTGGAGGCAGAGAGTCAGGGAATGTCCCTCTAGACTAAGAAAGGAATTGGCTTAGTCAGTGTGGCCTGGCTTGTTTGCTGTGTTCCCTTCAAATCTCAAACACCAAGCAGGAACTCTTACCTGATGCTCACTCACAGTGCTTTCCCCCTGGCCTGCTGTAAAGGAATGCAAAGGCAGCCTGGACAGCAGTGAAATGATCACCATAGCTGTGCCTTCAGCATCCCTGTTACAGCATGGCCCCAGGAGTGCTAGAGTATACGGTTCCACATGTCCTTGTAGGATTGCAGTTCCATGAAGGAAGTGATTTCCATAAAACTGAGAAGAAAGAAACGCTGGGAAACTCTAATTTTCTGCAATGGGATCCACCTCTGGTCAACGGACTGCCATGTGGAAGATCCTGGGGCCATCAAGACACTTGAGCCAGGTAAAAATCCCACTCAGCAGCAGGAGGTCAGGCTGTGGTGAAAAGGGTCAGTCAGTGTGTCTGGAGAGGCTGGTTAGAAGTAGACAGTCATTCTGGGCCATTCTGTGCTTCTACTCAAAGTCAAATGCAGAGTCTGAGCCAGTCTCATAAACATGACCCAGGATAATACATCTCATATCAAAATCCCTATCACACTTTGGAGTTTCAGCCATTGTTCCATCAGTATGACTAAATTCACCAGTGTGTCAAGCAGAGGAAAACTGGTCTCAACTCCTTTACCTCTGTGTTATCTATGGTATGGGGGCGGGGGGGGGGGGGGGATACAAGAGCTACAATCCCGGCAAGATGGGGGTGGGAGGAAAATAAAAACATCAGCATAAGTGACTTTCCATTCAAAATATCATCATGGTTGGGTTCTTTTAGCTTTGGGATGCTAGGCACTGAACTTTTCAAAGCAATAAAAATGAACCATAGAGGGTATGCATCCAAAGTAGTGGTGGTTCAGAAAATACACAAAGTGGGATTTTGGAGGAGGTGAATTATTTGGAGAATTAAAGCATACTTTAGGCAACCATTTGGCCTCTTAGCTGGGGCCCCCCACCTGTGAGGCACCTTATAGGAAGGACCTTCATGAAGGGACTGCAGGACTAGAGGCTTGATAATCATTCAAAAAGACGCAGTTTTAAATATCTGACCTGATTGAAAGTAAATACAGTTCTATACTGGAAACTAATCTTGTGCCTTCACTAATAGAAAAATAGCAAGCTAGAACTAAACCACCAGGATTAAAGAGACAACAGGAACCACAGCTAACTGTAACAACACTGTGTCTAAGAAATGAGCAGTCAGACACCAGCATACCACCAATAAGCAGCTTAAACCAAACATATAGAGTGCAAGCAGTGGCAGCATACAACTGTGATCCATTACGCCAAAGACGGAGGCAGGAGAATTGTGAGTTTGAGGTCAGCATGAGCAACATAGCAATAATATGTCTCAGAGTAAATAAAAGGCTAGGTAAAAAACTAAGAATTAAAATATATACACTTGGGTCCACCAATCCCACTTCTAGAAATATAACGTACAAACAGAAAACTGAATAGACTAAAGAGTTATTCCAGGAAATAGGGGAGAAGAAGAGAAGCTTTGAAGAAACAAAACAAAACAAAGCAAAAAACCCTTATCTTTCACATTATTGACCTTACTCCCCCCACAAAAAAAGTAAAATAAAATTACAATCCAGATTCAAAATCCACAGCAAATTCATGTTAAAACAAAACAAAACAAATAAAAAAAAAAACCCAAAAAACAAAAAAGCCACCTCACTTTGCTCAAATATCTAAGATTACTCAGCAGTTAAGAGAACATAGTTCTCTTTCAGAGCACCGCAGTTTAGTTCCCCAAGCCATACAGGGCAGCTCGTAGCTACCTGTAACTCAAGCTCCACGGGAGATCTGATGCTCTGCTTCTGGCCTCCATAGGCAAGTGGACTCACAAGCTCAAACCCACAGATACACATATATATACATAATAAAACTAATTAAATAAATGACCTTAAAATATTATTTTGATGGGCTGGGGATGTAGCTGAGATGGGACAGTGCTTGCCTAGCTTGTATGAAGCCTTGATTTAATACCTAGCACCTGTAATTCATGTACCTTGGAGATAAAGGTAGGTGTGTCACAAGCTTAAAATCATTCTCAGCTACTTAGAGTATGAGGTCATTCTGGGTCACCTAAGATCCTGTCTTTAAAAATGTGTGCGTCTCTGTGTGTGTGCGCGCGTGTGTGTGTGTGTGTGCGTGTGCGCATGTGTGCTTTTGTGCATATATACATATTAATGCTCATTTACCATTTCTAGAAAACCCCAAATTTCATGCAAATGAAATACAAACCTGTGCTTTGATGATTTGCTAAGTATATTACATTTTCTTTATTTTTTGGCAAATCTCCATATAGCAATATCTAAAAGAGAAGACAAAAAGAACCATTACTTTGACAATTTAGAGACAGAATGTGAAATAAGATTGACAAGCACACAACATAACTGGCTCTAGCCATGACTAACAAACACCGGCGTTCTCTTGGGATTCCCATGCACCATAAATAGCTCATTCTTATCAAGTACTTAAATGTAGGACAGGTTAGTGATCATAGAGTAAGACAAAATGATTGATATTCCCATAAGAAAAATCCATAGCAAGTTATTGATTGCCAAGAGTATATGAAGCTCTACAGCCCAGTGGAGGAGACAGACGCACACATAATGTAATGGGACACAACACGGACATTACAAGCGAACTCGTATTTAAGGATTTGTAAAATGGAGAGTTGCTGGATCCGTTGGGTATATTGTAGCAAATGAAATGGAAGGGCTTCTGAGCATAAGACCAAATGAAAGTCCTGCGATGGAGATCTGCGTTAGTCCACTTGTGCGTGGAACAAATGCAGGCTAAGGAGCTAGGGTCTACAACAGGGAGGAAGGAGGATCCCTGTGAGCCGGAAGGTCAAGTCTGGGTCACTACAGCATGTGCCACTGCACCCTCCTGGCTACACCTTATTTTTAAACCAAGGAATGAAGACAGGTTCTCTCTGCACTAGTTCTGTTTGTAAGTGTTAGGTGTTCGGTGACAAGAGAGACTCCAAGGGCACAAATGACGGCTGCTGCTTGTCTGTGTTCTTCCTTTGGGGCACTTTTATTAGTTGTCGTTCTTATACCTTATCACTATGGATGACAAAAACGTAGTTAAGGCTTTGGAGTCTACATGCAGGAAATGACTGCCTTCTTGATTGTGATCTCCTCTCCCACCTATGCCCGACAAAGCCATCCTCCCCTACATATACAGCTGGAGCCATGGGTCCCTCCCTATGTGCTCCCAGGCTAGTGGTTTAGACCCTGAGAGCTCTGGTTGGTTGGTATTGTTGCTCTCCCCATGGGGCTGCAAACACTTTCAGCTCCTTCAGTCTTCTCTCTAACTCCTCCATTGGGAACCCTTGATCAGTTCAATGGTTAGCTGTGAGCATCTGCCTCTGAATATGTCAGACTCTGGCAGACCTCTAAGGAGACAGCTATAGCAGGCTCCTGTCAGCATGCACTTCCTGGCATCCACATCAGCATCTACCTTTGGTGACTGCACAAGGGATGGATACCCAGGTGGAACTGTCTCTGGACTCTCAGTGTGGGGGAATTTGAGGGTGGGGAGGTGGGATTGGGGTGGTGGATGGGGGGACATCCTCACAGAAGCAGGAGGAGGGGGGATAGAATAGAGGGTTCCTGGGGGGGGGGAATGGGGTAAGTGTATAACATCTGAAATATATTTAAAAAAAAAAGAAAAAAGAAAAACTACTCACAAATACCATAACAATAACAAAAACAAAAGGGCATTACTAAGCCCTCTGTAAAAACAATGCAGCTACATGATATAAAGTCAGGATGTCAAGGACTTACACTAAGGTTTCTGCTACTGCTCTAAGACAGAGTGTGTTCGCATATGTCTAATTACTTTTAATGAAGCTTACAAACGACATAAGTAAATCAAACAAGTAAGTAACCAATGGTTAGATGATGTGCGCAGAGTTAATACTGGGATGCTGGCTCGTGATCAACCACTCTCAGTAATAAAGTAGAGCTATCTAAGGACTACTGGGTACACTTTACAAGGATTACAGATACATGGCAGTGTTTCAGGTGTGTGTGTGTGTGTATGTATGTATGTATGTATGTATGTATGTATGTATGTATGTATGGGTAAGTTATAAGTTATGTAAGGTTCTTTAGAGATATGTCTAGCCTCCAACCTGAAGACAATACCCAAACCATTCAAAGATACCTTTCAACAAGATGTAGTGATGCATCCCTAAAATTCCTGACACTTGAGTGGCTAAAGCAGGAGAATTAGGAATTTGAGCCCAGGCTGGGAGACATAGCAAGAGCCAGTTTCTCCCTTTCCCACCCCAGTCCCTCTCTTTCCAGTCCCTCTCTGGTTGAGATTACTAACATATATCTTTTGGATGTCTGAATTACAAACAAGCTACCATAAGGCAGTTTGCAGGATTAAAAGATATAGTACTTTAAGGTTTTCCTTTATGAGACTGTTTCTAATTTAAAAATGAAACAAGCATAATGAGGACTAGAGAAGAAACCACAAGTAAGTGCTGCTCAACTATGGTCATCAAGTAACCAGAGCTGTGACCTTCCCTCACTGGTAGAACACCTGCCTAACATGCAGAAGTCCTGGATCACCATCTAGCAACACACACACACACACACACACACACACACACACACACCAATAGTATATTCAATACATGAAAGGATTCTAAAAGTAAATAGAAGACGACCCGGCCCAGCACTGATTTTATACTTAGGTGAGCTAAGACATTAAGATAATACTTTTTTCTTGAAAGGAAAAAAATTCATGATCAGTTAATAGCACAAGTTTCTTGTTCAAAACAAAACAAAATCTAAAGGTCAGTTAATGGTAAGGGCAGCTTAAGATTCCACATCTCTACCTTTAAGATACCACAGTTGCCTACTATTGTTGTTCGACACAAGCAGGACTCTAAAGCTCTGCGGAAAAAGCTGCTTCTTCTTAGGTAGTCCCGTTTCTATCAAAGAATTTCTCTCATCTTAAAGAAAAAAACCAAGGCACACAATGATGCAATGTTCAACAGAGGTAAGAGTGCAACAAATATACAGACCCTGTTTAATAGTCGGCTCTGCACTGCCTATGAGACCACTTCTAAACCACAAAGTCCCCAACTGTTTACACACATATCTGCAGTGGTGTCCAGATAAACAGTGACTTCAACTAGGGAAGAGAATGGAGAAATACCATTCAAATACTATTGGAAAGGAACTAAAGCAGCATCCGGAACTTAATTCATGAAGCTGAGAATGTAGCTCTGTCGATAAGCCTTTCCCAGTGTGCAGAAGGCTCCAGATCACTACACAGGGTAACACACACCTGTAATCTGTAATCCCAGCACCAGAAAGGTGGTGGCAGTACTGTCAGAAACATCAAGGTCATCCTCAGCTTTATATGCACTGATTTGGAAGCCATCCTGGGATGTAAAAAAGCCCTCCTCTCAAGCAAACAAAAACACCCAGAATTTAGTTCATATCCCTCTATGTACTAATTTATAATGTACAAGAGACTCACGTGTATATGTGTATGCACACGTATATTTAAAAAAAAAAAAAAACAACTTTTGCCCATATGCACAATATCTTGCTGAAAGAGTTGCTGTTTCCAGTTGAAATGTAAAGAGGCCACGAAGTGTTATCTCAGAGGAGCTATCTGAGCAAGAGCCTCTTGTATTTCATTTAAACCATAACTGCTTGGAATCTCTAGAAATAAACAGTAAACAGTCAGACTACAAAGCAGTCCTACCTGTGTAAAACTACCAACAGTCTGAAAGCAAAGTGAAAGGACAAATTATGAGTCTTAAACAGATGCGGATCATTACAGGTACTTTGAATATAAATTAATAAATCAAGAAAAGAATGCAAATAGTATTTATGTTTCTAATATACATAATTTTAAATATTCTACATTTCTAAAGTTCCAAGAATGAATAAGCACTTCTATCCAAAATAATTCCTTCCGTCCTTTCAAGTATAAAGGTTATATATTTGGTTTTACATTTGTTAATATGGAGGGGAAGAGAATATTTTAATTTAAAGATTTACTTCTAATTATGTGTCTGTGTGTGTGTATGCACATACAAGTGCATGTCCTGTTGGGAGTTCAGAGAAGGGCATCAGATCCCCTGGAGCTATAGCTACAGGTGCTCTTGAGCTGCTCCATAAGGGTTCTAGAAAGTGAACTCTGATCCTCTGCAAAAGAGCTATGTGCTCTTAACCACCGAGCCATCTCTATAGCCCCAAAAGTTTTCATCTGAAAGATAGAAATTTTAGCTAAGGTAGGGGCTTGGGGGTGGGAAGGAAGGGTAGAACATCTTTAATCCCAGTACTCAGGAGGTGGGGCCAGGCAGATCTCTCAGTTCAAGGCCAGCCTGGTCTATAGAATAAGTTCCAGGACTGCCAGGGCTACACAGAGGAATTCTGTCTTGAAAAACCAAATGATAGATAGATAGATAGATAGATAGATAGATAGATAGATAGATAGATAGATAGATAGACAGACATATGATGGAGCTTGTTAGGGGTGTGGTTCAGAGAGTAATGCATTTGCCACAGCATAAAAACTAGAATTTAGATCCCCAGTACTCACATGTACGATATGGTAGGTAGCCTGCTGTACAATCTGAGCTTTAGGGAAGTGTAGACAGGGATCCCTAGAGCAAACCAGCTAGTTACACAAGCAGTAAATCAATGAGCTCTGGGTTCAAGTGAGAGACCTTGCCTCAATATAAAAGGTGAAGACAATGCAGGAAGACATCTGTTTTGCCTGCCTGCATATTTGTACACCACATGTACACCACATGCTTGCCTGGGGCCTGCACAAATCAGAGAAGGGCATCAGATCCCCAGGAACTACAGATACAGATGGTTGTAAGCCACTATGTGACTCCTGGGAATCCAACCTGGGTTCCTCTGGAAAAGCAGCCTGAGTCATCTCCCCAGTCCCAGTTACTGTTATTTTATTAATAAGTATATAACTAATTACATTGTTGTAGTGTTTTCAAAATTTAAAAAGCTAAGAAGGAAGGCATGGTAGCTTACACTTGTTAATCCTAGCACTGGGGAAGCTGTGTCAAAAGGATTATGTAAATTAAATGCAAGGCCACCCTGGGCTTCCACAGTGAGTTCCAGGGCATTGATCTGCAGAGTGGGGTTGGGGAATTTTTTTTTAAAGGATTAAGAATTTACAAACTATATGGCCGGGAGGTGGTGGCGCACACCTTTAACCCCAGCACTTGGGAGGCAGAGGCAGGCGGATTTCTGAGTTCGAGGCCAGCTTGGTCTACAGAGTGAGTTCCAGGACAGCCAGGGCTACACAGAGAAACCCTGTCTCGAAAAACCAAAAAAAAAAAAAAAAAAAAAAAAAAAAAGAATTTACAAACTATCTACAGATAAAAATTATAGATCACTATATTGCCCACACCTTTGATTGATTCATGGATTCTCTCTGGAGCTGTTCTCTTGGCCACTCACTCCTCACTGATGCCCTTCCACCTGGAGCCCAACTGCAGGCTCATCATGGCTGCTCTGCACCACCCATACCCTACTCACTGCCCTAGGAAAGGGTCAAGGACACCTTGTTCAGACTGATTACAGTCAAAATCCCCTACTGCCTGTTCTCTAGCCCAGACCTGAGTACCCAGAGAGTTTCCAAAAGACAGATGTTCCTGGAATCATTACATTTACACCTTTGTTTTGCATTAGTAAAACTAGGTCTCCTTTTTAACATAAAAGGAATCTTAAAATATAAATAGAACATATTAAATGCACTGGAGACTTTTAACGACATCACTGTGTGAACCTTCTAGTGCTCATTTACTTTAGTAACTTTAATCAAAGTATTTCACAAAGCATTTTGAATACAAAGCACATGAAAACATGTTTTTAAGTTTTATATAATCATTCAAGTAACTTTGGATTCTTCTACTTTTTTTTGAAAACTGATCTAAGGCCAGTGAGATGTCTCAGTGCATAAAGACACCTGCTGCCAAGCCTGATGACCTAAGTTTGATCCCTAGGGCCCAAATGATGGAACATCAACTCCTGAAAGCTGTCTTCTGACCTACACACAAACACACACACACACACACACACACACACACACACACACACACACACAAATGTTCCATTTAAAGTCTCTTTAGAGAAAGAAATTAATTTTCCTTTTTTCAGTTAATTAATTAGATGCAGACAAATCAAATACTCTTAAAATAATTTTCTGGTTACATAGTTTTTAATTTGTTCTATGACATGTAAACTACTTGAGAGCTGATGTTCTCTCTCTCTCTCTCTCTCTCTCTCTCTCTCTCTCTCTCTCTCTCT
>JANHMN010000015.1:12874651-12955030 GCA_030674055.1 Rhabdomys pumilio | reverse complement strand
TCTCTCTCTCTCTCTCTCTCTCTCTCTCTCTCTCTCTCTCTCTCTCTCTGTGTGTGTGTGTGTGTGTGTATGTGTGTGTGTGTCTCTCTCTCTCCCTCCCTCCCTCCCTCCCTCCTGTCCCTCCCTTCCCTCCTCACTAGCTTATGTTTGGGGTCTTTGCCCTCTGGTTGGTGGCACTGTTTTTATTTTGGGGGGGAGGTGGAACCTTCAGGAAGAGGCCTAGCTGGCAGAAGTAGGTTACTAGGGCCCCTAGTTCTGGCTTTGTTCTACACTTCCTGGTCCATTATCATGTGAACAAACTCCTGTTGCCATCGACTAGCTGCTTTGCCAGACTTCTCTGCTGTCTAAACTAAAATCACCAAGACTGAGAAGAAAATAAACCATTTCTCCCTGGCATGTGTTTTGGTCACAGTGGCATTGAAGAACTACAAAGTTTAAAAGTATGTTCTTCATTTATCTCAGGAAGTCCACTATGTTTAGCATGAAAAAAATTGAAATATAATACATACTGAGGAAAAACATCTCATTGTTCTCAAATATAAATGATATTGTTGAAAGGGTAACTCAACCCAAAATATGCTCTTTTGGCATAAAAATGATTTTGAATGAAAACAGCAAAGAAACAGCAGGCCCAAGAAAAGTCCTCTGAAACTAGAGCCAGAGTCTAACTTCCTATAAAGAGGACATGAACTTCCCATTTTCAAAGCAGTGCCCTTCTTCAGCAGGAAGACCTGAGCTGCCAGTGTGAGTCTGTGTGACCACCCTGAGGTATGTAGCACTTATTTTCCCATATAGTAGCTTCCTTTATACTCGTCACTGCATAATTCAACACCCCCTGACTAGGATTTCTCATGTCTTCCAAGTTCCCTCCTACCATGTAAAAATATTAGCATCAGTAAAATGGACAGTTTCTCTACAGTTAATCTGCCTTTGCTCATTTAATCTACAGGCCTTGCAGACACAAATCTGAAGAAGCGGTTGCCCTTCATAACATGATCATCACTAAGACCACAGACTGCAAAGTATAAGCCATGGAGTAAGACTTAGATTTGAATCCCACCCCTCCATCTTACACAAGAAATGGGTGTAATGTATCTGCTTTCTCTACACCTATCTCATTAGCTGTAATACTAATTACACATGTAATACTAATTGTTCCTCATAGGATTACAGTGGCATAAATGAGACTACATAAACTACTTCATATACACCTGGTACACCTGGAACAGCTATCTGATAAAAATTAATGCCAGGGGTGATGGCATATAGGGAGTGTGTGTGTGTGTGTGTGTGTGTGTGTGCGCGTGTAGTGTGTGTAACAGTTAAATTATTTTTGTATCTAACACACTTTTCATTCAAAACTGTCATCAAGTAAAAGAAATAGCTAACTAGTCCATATCTTTTCAATTACACCGAAATGCAGCTACAAGGACATTGACTAAGACTGCATGTACAATTTAAACTCTGTGCTTGGTATCATTTGAAATGAATTCTTTAATTTGTTTTTGGGCCCATGAGACAGTCATGTGCCATATCTAGCCAACCATAGACAGCAGATATAGCTGGAGAAGTAACCCCACATGTTTCCAAGAAGCTGAAAACTTTCCAAGGCCTGTCTGATAGCCAACTTGTATGGGTTAAATACTGATATAAACAAACCTACTTTAGTGCCAATCACATAAGAGAACTACACATACTATTGCACAATAGTTTATAGTAATAAGAGACTTACTGGCTTGTGTACTTACTATACTAGTTATTCTGGAAAATTCCTACACACTAAAATAAAAAAAAAAATTTTCACACTCAGCATGTATGGCTTCAAAAGGCCATATTGACGGTTAGCCTAACTGCTGCGACCACACCTCCTCCTGTTTGCTTAATAAAATCACCCAAGAACGTGTTCTAGACATGTCCTTATAAAGAAACAGGATTTCCACCTACTAAGGGATTTCTACTATAATATGTACAAAACCTGTGGTCTTTTTCAGAGTCCAACTTGAAATGTTTCACTAAATAATAAATTTACTAAATTTATAAATTAGTAAAATTATACTTTGCAACAAGGTTAAATTAGTAAACCAATTATTTGATTAATGATCAGAATGCATAATTACCATGTGAAATGAGTAGAAATTTACAGATCACAAAACTCATGCAATCAGCATGCATGTTTCTCAATACTGTCTTTACTTCAAAAGGGTTCATTTTTTTCTCACCATCTATTACCTACTACTCTCTGAACTAAAAAATATAACATATTATCTCATTTGATCTTTGTATTAATTGTTTTTCTTATTGTTCTATCAAGGTATCTGACAGGAGCAATTTAAGAAGGATTTATTTTAGCCAGGCCTGGTCAGTACTCTTTTAGACCCAGCACTCAGGAGGCAGATGCAGGTGGACCTCTGAGTTCTAGGACAGCCATGACGACACAGAGAATCCTGGGGGTGGGGATTTATTTTGCCTTGCAGTTTAAGAAAGGATACAGTCTTTCAATGCAGAAAGGCACTGACACTAGAGTGTGAAGTAGAGGGTCACACTGTGTCCGTGGACGGAAACAGGTAACTGTTGCTGCTCACCAGTGTCTTCCTTTTCTTTCTTATTGAGTTCAGGGCCCCACCCTGTCAGATGAGGACATATTCAGTTAACCCTTTCTGGAAACATCCTCACAGACATTCTAAATCCAGGCAAGTTGATGATAAAAATTGATCATTAAAGTCTTCAAAACAGCATGACAAATGTATTCCATTCTCAACTAAGGTTGAGAACTTGAATTGCTACAGTGTGACAAAGGAAAAGGAATTATACCCAGGCTTCTCACGACGTCTTATTAAGTATTCTCCACAAAAGTTCACATCTGAGGCCTGCAGATACACTTCCCTTGGTAGAGTGCTGGCCTAGCATGTATGAAGCCCTGGATTTGATCCTGAGTACCACATAAACCCTGGCACCACCCCCCAAAGGGGGAATTCAAAGTTCAAGGTCATCTTGTCTGAAGACAGCCTGAGCTAAGTAAGAGCCTACCCTAATTAAACAAAATGTTTTATTTTTAAGAAACTTTTTTTCACTCTGAATATTAACTATAAGGATAATGTGCAAGAAATCCTTAAGAATAATAAAAAAAAAACCTAACATAAAAGATGTCCCTCAAAAAGGAAACAAAACATTCTATAGGTGCACAAAGAAATGACATTCACCATGATCCATACAACTCAGAGTCACCTAATACAAAGAATAGCACCAACCTCCCTTAAAAAAAAAAAAAAAACAAACCAAAAACCAAAAACCAAACAAACAAAAAAACCCCTAAAGCAAAACTTTGGGATTCAGCTGCATTAACCCTTATTTCCAAAGTATGTATTTATTTTGGTCTTTAACTCATTACACAGTTATTGTTTTTTCTTATTAACCAACTTCTTTCTATCCTGAATGACAGCCATTTTATCAATGTACAACACTGGTCCCTAGCCTAATACATGACTGGAACTTAATATAATTCTTCTAGATGAGAACTCATTTATTTCCTGTCCTTCACTTCCCATAGACAGGAGCCTGTGAACTGCCTCTCATGTACACAGAGCCACTCAGATACCTCCATAACACTCTATCTGTACTCACCTTTAATGCCCTGGAAGAAACAAAGTAAACCTTGATGTGCTGCGGTTTTAAAAATTCCCAAACCACAGGCTTTTAAAACCTCAGACAAAGGTTTCTCTGTTTCTTCGCAGTCCCAGAATTCTTTTACTGTCTTGCTTTACCCATTTTATCATATTCCTGGGGGTTCAACAGTCTCAGTAACTGTGAACCTCGTTAGATAAACACAACCATCTTAGCAAACCGTTCAAGAGCCCCCATTCCTTAAAGGTAAGATTTAACACAGGGTCACAGAACCTCTAGAACAGGATTCCCTGTGAGGTATTGCCCTTTTTGTTCAAAAGGAAGGTCATTCTCCTTTTATCGACTGCAATCTTGGAGAGGAGACAATATATACATTATGACAGTAATCTCATGCCAAAACGATGAGGCTGGGGCAACAAGTAAGGGTGTGGTAGCGGCAGGTAAGGAGCAGCCCAAGTTGGAACGGCACCTAAGCGAACAGAGGATCAGCGAACAGAGGATCAGTTTTATACACTCTAGGGATTATTTTTATGATGCACAGAAGAGCAGTTGGGGTGAACTGAAACCAGAGACCGGCACAGCAGGGCAGGACAGAATGGAGGTGGCCTTAAATGCCACACTTGAAGTCTTCACAGCAATTCTGGTGTCACATTCCTTCTAGTCTCAACTGAGAACCACATTGCCTCCCTCTGTCATATAATTATGTGAGTTGTCTCAGAGTGAAGATTCAAAGCAACTTGAATCTTGAGCAGTGAGCAGTGAAGCGCATTAGAAAAACCCAAGAAAGAATTAACTCTGAAGAGTTCCTTTGCCTCTATTTGGAAAAGCTGGTAAACAACCATTCAACAACGCCAGATATCAAGTATTTTCTGTAATTGTTTCTCTGTACTTTTATAGCACGGATACCCCAAGAACAGTGAACTCACTTCAATCATCACTTGCAAACATGTCTTCAAACCCAGCCCCCAAACTGGATTGCCATCAAGACTACACAAATGAACTGCCTGGATCTGTTTTCTGTCTATTAAAAGCTAAGAATGAAGCCTACCACATAAGGATGAATGACAATACTGATATACAGCAGCATTCAGTAGAGGCTTCATTACCAACCAAAAGGACATATTTGCTAGTGTTGTTTTTTAAAGATCTTATTTTTTTAACTTAATTGTGTGTACAGGTGCATTGCCATGTGCAAATGAGTACTTGAGAAGGCCAGAGGCATTGGATCCCTCTGGAACTAGAGTCACAGGTGGGTGTGAGCCTCTTGACATGAAAACAGCTCAGGTCACCTGGAAGCACAGTACTGCTCTATGCTCGGAGTCACCTCTCCAACCCCCATACTGTCTGTTTTTAAGATAGACCTGGAAGGATTCTTTTCGTTCTCATCACATGTACTCTTTCACTTTCTCATCACATGTACTCTTTCACTACGCTGACCTGCATCTCCTCCTGGATTGTCCTAATGTCTTCCACATCCGTCCTTTCTCAGAGCGCTTGCTCTGGCACTTGTTCAGAGAAACTTTTGTAACCGCCTCCCCGCCACCTGCTAGGCTAAGCGAGGCCACATAGCACAGTCAATGTGAATGGTCTCGTTACTGCTTGTCTCCCCACTAGTACAGTAGCTCCATAGTTCTTCACCCACTAGATACCAACACAGCACCTGAAACAGTTTCCTAGCCCGGTTTAAGCTGTGTTAGACTAGAACTACACCTGGAAAACAAGTTCCTGAATCAAAGGGTTTGCTCATTCTGCTTAAGCAAAGGCACGCCCAAGTCCACCCAGGTCTACCGCCTCAGCTAAACAAAGAAAGTAATTTCATTTAGACTTTTAAAAAATCACAAAGACGATAAACAAGGGAAGAGGAACAAAACTGAGCGCATAAACAATTAACATTTTTTAAAAAGATCACCAATGGTGGATTCCAATGAATATCTGGGCAGAATGTGGAAAGAATTCAGACCCGATACAAGGGTCAGATTGGATAACCTGTGAGTCCCCTCTAAGTAAACATATTTCATCCCAGGAATTTAGCTGCCTTCAGCAAGATTCAGATGCAAACTTGACTCAGGAAGACTTCAGGATGCTCGATAAGATTGCGCCAAAGAAAAACCAAACCAGTTTATTTGGCCACCAGGTAGAAAGTCTTCGTTTCTGAGTATCTGAAAGGAGCTTCTGTGCAAGGTACAAGCCCTTAAGAGTCTGTGCACTGTACACCAGCGGCAGTACCTTAGACCTAAACACTATCTTACTCCCAGTACTTTCAAACTATTCTATAACATAGCAGGTACACTGAAACATTTAAACTTATTGTACGTAAAGGATCTCAGCCAAGGAGTAGTAGTGCAGGCTTCTATAATCCTAGCTACCTAGAGATCTAGGCAGGGTCCCAAAATGAATTTGTAAATAAATAATAACCCAAGAGTCCTATATCTTATCAATACTAGGATTTGGGCCAGAGGGAATTAGCAGTCAAAGCCATGGGAAATATATTTTAAAGTAGATTCTAATTGTTAATAACAAATGTGAGCAGTACAACGATGACAAAAGCATTCACTAGGTACTGAGGAGACAAGCATTTTATCACTAGATGGCTGGTCTGCAAATACCAATAACCAGCTTTTACTGGATTTTACTGTAACGAGAAAAGAAATACTCTAACACTTGAATTAATTTGGAGGGCAGTGAGTTGTGTTTGCACACGTCTGTATGCCCATGCACACTCCCTGGAGACTAGAGGAGAACCTCCCCTGTTCTGCTCTATCACTCTCTGCCTTATTCCCCTAAGAAAGGGTCTCGACTAAAATTGGAGCTAGGATGGCAGCAAGCAAGCTACAACGATCCTCCTGTCTCCATCCACCACAGTGGTGGGGCTACAGGCACACACAGCCTCTCTAACCCCACATCAATCTATCATCTACCTACCTACCTACCTACCTACCTATATATATATATCTATTTGTTTATGGGGCTGGGTACCTGAGCTTGTGCTTGTGGAGGTGAGAGGACAACTGAGAGTACTTCTCTACTTCTACTATGTGAGTCCTCAGGTTTGACCTGAGTCAAACTCAGGTCATCAGACTTGGTGACATGGCATGGACCACAAAGTCATTTGACCGGTCTACTCACATTAACTTTTAATAACTTAAAAGGGCTGTGGTGGTGATTCAACGGGTAAAAGAATTTGCTCTGCAAAGCATCGGGACCTGATTTTGAACCACAAGTGCCCACATCTAAGAAATGTTGAGCATGTTTGCACATGCCTGTAATTTCAGAACTTAGAGATAGATGGGCTCGCTGGCGAGCCTCGCTGAAAATGACAAGCTTTTGGTTGAGCCGAGAGATCCCATGTCAAGGCAATAAGCATAGAGCAATAGAGGAAGGCAACCTACATCCTGCTGTGGGCTCCCTGTGTGCACACATGAACATGTTCACCTGACACACACATGCACCACACACCCACACACATAAAAGTTAAAGTCAGGTGTTGTGGCATACTTTTGTAATCCTGGGACCTGGGATGTTGAAGCAAGAGAGTCACTCTAAGTTCAAGTGAATTTAAGACAGCCTGAGCTACCGAGTGAAACCCTGTCTGAAAAAAACATATAAACAAACAAGAAAATAAAAAGATATTTCATTTTTTGTCATGACTACTACAGTCTATGCAGTGACCTACACCCAAATATTCATCTAGACTCTTTGATTAGAGATGTGATAAATTCACTTTACCTCAACTAAAGTTGGCAGCAACACAGTTGCTGTCATTTTGGGGGGTATCCCAGTCACCCCTCTGCCAGCATGAAATACTTTCTGCTCAGCTCCCTACAAGTTCGCTTTCAATTCTGGCTCAAGGGCACACACGGAGTCTTACTCTGGTTCTCCAGGCAGCCCAATCCAAGTCTCTTTGTACAAAAGCAAAACCAAATGCCAGTGCTTCATCCTGTCATGTATAAACTCTCAACATAACTCTTAGCTATGTTAGGAAGTTAGCTCTTCCTCACACCTATGATGTAGGAGCAACCGGGGCTATCAGCCTAAACTATTCACTGATACCAAGAAGATTTAGTACAACTTTATTTACAGGGATTTTATATTTGCCATATTTTAAAAATATTTTTCATAATTATTCTGTCTGCCTCTATAAAAAACCTGTCTAGAAATAATCTTAAAATCAATTGTGATCTGACCATATATTAAGTATAAATAACAGTTTGAAATTTTAAAAAAAGTTATGTCACATCTAAGACGTGAGATCTGGTTTGAAGGGTCTGTTCATCTTGTTGGGTTTTGGTATACTATCAGCTATCAGGAGACAGTCATTTCAGAATCAATTAAGAATTAAAAGAGGGCAAGAGAGTTGGCTGAGCAGTTTAAGAATACTTTCAGAGGACCAAGTTTCAACTCCCAGCACTCACTGGCTGGTTTGCAACCATCTGTAATTCCAGTCCCAGGGGATCCAATGCCCTCTTTTGGCCTTTGGAGGCAGGCACATTGTACAACATACATACATACATACATACATACATACATACATACATTCAAAACACTCATACACACATAAAAATGATAAAATAAATAAATGTTTAAAAAATTAAGAGAGTACCAAAATATGAGCAAGAAGCCAGTTGTTATTCAAAATACAGCTTAATAAAACAAAACAAAACAAAACAAAAAAACTCAATTAATCATATGCTCTGCTTAAGGAATATATGACATAAATTTAAAAATTCATAAATAAAAAAGAAAGTATTATAGGAGACTATTTAAGGTAACCAGAGCAAAGGGCAGCAGCCTCCTCTTATTTATGTATGAAAGAAAAGGAAAACAAAAATGTCTTAGTATGCAAATACTAGGCATTTACTTATACCTAGTATATAAAAAACTAATAAGTAATAATAACATATTGAGTATTTAGAGCTCATTTTGGTGGTCCCAAAACTCTATGTCTAACTGGCCCATGGACTGGGAAGAAGAGCAGGTCAGAGCCCAAACATTCTGCGACTCATTTATCAAGGCAGATTTCTACACAGAAACATCACCCTAGGAGCACTGAAACTTCCTTTCGGCAAAACAACAGTGCTGCATCTGGTGGCCAGAGAGACCCTGCCAGAGCCCAACTCACAAGGTCAGAGAAATCGGGAGAAAACTGGTGAGAGCAACTGCTGTGTGACCCTGTAACATCGCTGGCACAGATGTGGCAGGTTGTTGACACTTTGGGGGACAGAGGAGACTCAGCAGCTTCCAACACCTGTAGGACAGTCGCCCGCACATCTGTGGGACTGAATCACTCATGAACTCTGTCATCTCTTTTCACAAAGTAAAAAGAACCAAGAACACTTTCAGTCTGGTCCTTTATTCCTTGTATCTCGTGTGTGTGTTGAGCAGTCTGAAATGCACAGTGGTCTCCAGGGGAAGTAGCAAGTCTCTCTCTGCAGACATCGCCTTGCTGCTACAAAGACTCCTCCACAGAAGTCTGAAGGCGAGTGCTGCAAGTACAATTTGCACTAAACATAATTATTATTTTCCTCACCACATAATCTGCACATGTCTGTGGCACCCAGAAGTTCTCCTGTGTGTAGTCCATCCTGGAGGACACCCATCATCGGTGGAGTTAATACCAGGCCAGTTGACCAGGGGGAATGGGAAGGAATCTAGCATGCTGGGTGAATTCTACCAGAGTCGGACACAATGGCTGTCCTCACAGGACATCAAATTGGGCGTGACTCTTGTCACTGCAGCAAATGAGAAGCCATGCTTGCTGCTCCCAGTGCTCTGTAGAGGGTGCCCCTGCTGCCTGCCCACTGAGTCCTCTCAGCAGGGGGCTCATCCAGACAGCAAAGAGGGGCAGCAGTGTGTCCCTAGCCTTAATGTGGAGGGGCTGGTCTCTCGGTGCTGTCTCTGTGCAGAACCAGTGGGAATCCTGACCAGCAGATCCGCTTGTGTATTTGAATATCAGATTGAAAGCTTGTGCCACTTATCCGAACCCTGTGTATGTGTACTCACACTAGAGCGAGGAATCCTTTTCAAGTCGCCAGATGCTAATTTTGTTACTTTCTGTAGTTTGCATTCGGAATCAGTGCTTGCAATTGTGTTAAAATCACAAGCTGAGTTTTAAGGCATCCATGATCAATAGCAACACTTTTATTTTTACCAATAATTTAAAGATTGATATGCTATAAATAAACAATTTGCACAGCACTAAAGCATGAGCTAATTTCATCTAAACCTGTAAAGAAAAGATTTTATACTTTTTTCACTGGGAAGAAATCTTCCTGGATGAAATTATAAATATGTGTAGATTATATTTAATAAAAAAGACATAATAAAATATCTAACTGTAGAATGCAAATATAGATTGGCATGTAGCATATAGACCAGTATTCCATACCAATAATTTATCCAGCCTTTTAAAAGATGAAGTTGCAGACTACGTTGTGTTCTGTATTTGATGAGGGGTCTTGGCCCTCAGCAGCAGTGAGTGTAAATGGTCTCTATGGTCATCTTTGTTTAAATGCGATCAGGTTACTTTATTCACTGTTAATGCTTTGATGAAGAGGCCTTATATGCAGTAGATCGATCTGTGAAAATATTATTCATACTGATCAGAATTAAATTTGTATAGAGCAGAGTTTTAAAATGAATGTAAATAGCACTAAACCTTTTCTTTCTGCAGCCTGTACTTAATAGATTTCTTCTGTAAACTAAATAAAAAAAATGTAGTGAAAAAACAAAACAAACAAAAAAGAACTCTAGGTCTATATTCTTAAGTCTTCAAAGTTGTGCAAACTCCCTTATTTTGAAAATATCCAGTAATGAAACCCAGCTCACTCTCAATTTCACAGTCTTCTGGGCTGGCAAGATGGCTCAGCAGGTAAAGGTGTTTACTGCCAAGCCTGACAACCTAAATTCAATCCCTAGGACTAACATGAAGGAAGGCAAGAAGTGACTCCTGAATGATGTCCTCAGCCTACACACACACACACACACACACACACACACACACACACACACACACACGAGTAAATAAATGTCTTATTTTGCTTAGTTTTGAACTAGTCTGGAGAACGTAATGAAGGATTTGAGATCGAAAACATCCTAAATTATCCAGGTGGGTTTACAGGTTACAACCCAATGGCAAATGTCCCCATGTCACAAAGGGGAATGGCACTGCCTATGAGGCAGATACAGATGGGCTTCCAGTCAAAGAAAGTGGCCAGCATCCAGAAAAGACCAAATCCTAAAGGGAACACAATCCAGCCTAAATCTTGATTTCAGACTCCCGGCCTCCAGAGCTGTGAGAATAAACTGATCAGTTTAAGCCAATACGCCTGAAGCGATCTGCTGGGTTAGCCTTACGACATGGGCTTTCACAATGTTAAAGCGACCTTTCTTTTCCTTTTTTTTTTTTTTTAAGATTAAAAATAAATTTAAGGTATATAAACTGGGGGGTAGGGCGTATATGCTTGTGAAGGCTGGTACCCATGGGGGTCAGAGGTGTAAACCTCTACCCTGGAGCCAAAGTAACAGGTAGTTCAGAAACTGCCAATGTGGGTTCTGGGAACCAAATCCAGGTCCACTGTAAGAGCAGACTGTCCTCTTAACTACTGACATTTCTTCAGTCCCTAGTCCCTCTAGTTCCTTTTCAATGAATTTCAAGTTAGTGAAATGAGTAAAACTTACAAAGGTCCCATTACTTCCCCTAAAGATAGGGGGGACATGCTGCTCACTTTCAGTACTAATAAGAGACCTGAAGGTCTGGTATTGGTGTGGGCAGATGGCAGATGTAAGTAAAACACTTGTCAATAAGCACATGGATACAAATTCAGATCCCCAGAACCCATACGAGGCCAGACATCCATCTCTCTGAATCCAGTGTTCCTACAGCGAGATAGGAAGCAGATACAGGAATGTGGAAACTCAAAAGGCAGCTAGGCTAGCACACAATGGTGAGCAAGAGACCTGACTCAAAGTAGAAGGTAAATACCAACACCCAAGGTTGTCCTATGACCTCTATGTACATTTTTTGCCCCACAATCGTGAATATGAATATGTATGTACATGCAGTCCATTCTCACTTACACACAAAGATTTTTTTAAACTTAAAAGGATACATGAATTATTCAGAATTTCAGCAATGAATATGATCTCACAAATGAAAACAGGAAAGAACCTACATTTGCATAGAATCCAATGTAATGTCCACACAATCTGCGTTTAAATAACAAAAGAGGCCCTCACCCTTGCTGTCTCCCTCTTTTAAGTGGAATTGGTTGACAAGAGTTTGGATACAGCTGCCTGGAGACTGTTCTATACTGTACACATTTTCTAAAACCATTACACAAAAGAGTAACCATATGGCTAGTGAACCAAGGTAGAAGACAAGCTTATATCTTAAAGTCTTGTGACCAAGGCACAGCTAATTACTTTCATTTTATTTGGATCCATATTAACTAACCACATTTCTTCCTCATATGTAAACTGCTCAGTTCCATCATGACTCCCTTTCAAATTTCATATAACTAAAGAATTTAATCCAGGCATGGTGGCACATGCCTTTAATCCTAACACTCAGGAGACAGAGGCAGGCAGATCTCTGAGCTTGAGGCCTGTGAGGTCTACATAGAGTTCTAGCCCACCAAGACTACTGGGTGAGATCCTGGCTTGTTTCTTTGTTTTTTTAAAGATCTATATGGGAAAGAATAGAGGAACTCATTTTTTTTTCTTTCTGTTACTCTTAGTTTTAAGGCGTTAATTTCACAAGCCCTAAAATCACTTCTAAAGCAGCTGCTGTAACCTGGGGGTATGTTCCTTACACAAGGTTTGCTCTTGATTCCCCTCAAGTGCATGTCCTCTCTCCCAATCAATAAACTCACTAACTTTGCTTCCCTCTGACTCATCCTGAATTTCTCTGCAGCAAGAATACCAGCGGCACTTGAGTAGAGGTTCCTGTGGCTCTGAGGGGACTTGTCATGCGCAAGGTCAGCAACTTTAAGTTGCACTCCCAGCTGTCTTGTCCCTTCTGCTAGTGAAGTTAAATACTCACCCACGATTAAACCAGACATTCAATTGACAAACTTAAGAGCAAGGGAGGAAAGCATCAACGTGGAGTTCCTGAAAATTCTGAATGAAATCCTATTCTAAAAGTCAATTATTCAGAAACCTGGATGAGGAACAGTGATTTTTTTTTTTCCTGTTTCTTAGCAAAACGCTTAAAAGATGGTGATTCAGAGAGGTCCTACCTCAAACATAATCTCCAACTGGAACAAAACTCGGTTAAGGGATCCAGTCCCCCAAAGCATCTCCCAACACAGAATGAAAAGAACTGAGAAATGGGGGGAAAGTCATAAATACATCAGGGAGAACCCAAAAAGAGCTCTTCTTTGAAACTAAAAACCATAAGGGAAGTACAAGTGTAAGTTTTTATGAGATGCCATATAACTAACTCACATTAGGAGAGCTTTCTACTCTTTATTGTTTTCCGAGTTCAACCTCCACGTGGGGGGGGGGGCTGTTAAGAAACAGTAGCAGGAAGAAAGCAATCTGACAAGAGATCAGCCCACATTGAAGCCCAGTGGAAGCTGAGGAGAACTGTATCTACAGTGAGGCTCCTATTGTAACCAATGTATTCATTTCCTCGCTAGGCTCTCGCTTTCACCCGGGAGGAACCCAAGGCAGGAGTCGTCCTTCACAGCTGTCACTTCGGTCAGCGCCTAGAAGTCTCGCTAATCTAAAAGACCTCGGAAGTCCAAATGAAGCCAGTCCCAGGATCACCACCTCGGACTCAGTGCCCTACTTTAGCAGGCACCGAGACAGGCAGTAACAGCTGGCCGGGGCGGGGGTGGGGCGGACCCGGGAACACACTCAGCCTCAGCAGGACGTTCCAGAAGGAACCCCGAAGTGAGAACCAGAAACTTCCCCCGCGGCGGGCGGGGAGGCCGGGTGCTGCGGCACGTGCTCGCCCGGCAGCATGCAGCGCCGCCCGGGCCGCGGGGTTCGCGCGCACCCCGCGACCGCGCCTCACCTGGACCCCGGTGTAGTTCTCGAAGAAGAAGAGCACCATGTTCTGGTAGACGCAGTAAAGCCGGTCGTCCACGCGCTGGTACAGGCGGGCGGGCAGCAGTGCGGACAGCACCCGCCACAGCGTCCAGGCCAGCAGGTAGGTGGGCGCCGAGCCCAGTAACAGGACGCCCGGGAGCAGGTAGCGCATAGAGTACGTGTGGAGCACCAGGGACAGCAGCATCCTCTCGGCTCGCCAGCCGCGACTCCGCCTGCGGTGCCCGCGCGGCCGCCAGGACCTCAGCCACCGCCGGCCGCCCGCCAATCACCGCGCGGGGCCGGCCGCGCCGCCGCCCTCCGCCCTGGCTCCGCCCCCAGCATGGGCCGCGGGGCCCGGGACCCGGCGGGGACAGTGACGGCCTCTGCTCGCCGCCTTGGAAAGGGCACGCCTCGGCTTGCCGGGCGCTATCGCCTCAGGGTGCTCGCATTGCTCCGCGAGACCCGCGGCTGTCAGCGTGGAAGCAGGGTGAGGCAGGACTTCCAGGTAACAAGGCGCCTCCTGATTGGCCGACTTATGGACGTAACACGTGCTCTGATTGGTCCGTTCCCTGTCTCGGTCACGACGCATGCTCGACTGTGGATGCTGGCTGTGGATGAGCACGGGAGGATGTGAGGTGGTGGGGTTTTGGCCTGTGCTGGCTTTCGAGAGCAGTGTGGGGACACTAGGATGCTTCCTGCAAGACACGCGTGAGCTGACTACGTCGTGGAGCGCAGGACGAGCTCGATGCCGCCAGTTACGGACAGCTGCCACGTCTTCGCGTGCCAGGGGCGCCACCCGTGTCCCCAGGTGCAGAGAAGCGCTCCTTCCCTCCTGTTGCAGAATGAAGCTAGGTCCGTCTCCTATACCCTTGGTTCACCTTTCACAGGACTGTCACCTCCCTTTATTAGATCTTTCAAAGCTTTAATTTTTGCCCTTTAATAAGGGTTTCTTGCCCTTTATCTTGTTTCTGCTGTGCTATTTCCTAATGGCCTACGTTTCTTCTTTTTTTTTCAGTGTGTAGGAAAATATTTTCCTATCCATGTAGAATCCATAAGTTCTGTCTCCTTCAGAAAACTAAAAAGGTTAAGTAGCAGCAAAAACTTACCCAGAGGCCCAGGTCTTTCTACTGCCCTAATGGAGACCAGATAATCCTATACTAGAAGGTATAGAAGAAAGCCGGTCAGTGTGATACTCAGTTCCGTATAAAGTCAATTTTAAGTGTGTGTGCGTGTGTAAATATGTTGGCTTCTATAACTGACCCTGAGATCACTTATTCTGCCCCTTCATTTTCTCCCTTCCCAGACCACTGACTCGTCTGCCTACCATGTGTCTCTGCTTCCTCCCTTCATCTCTCGCCCCATGTTTCATTCCCATCACCTCAGAGATGCGCTTCTTAAGGCATACAGATGACTCCTGTCATAAGCACACTCTGTCAGATGGACGTGTTTACATGTTTTCACGGTGTCGGAATGTATTGAATTACAATAAATTTCACAACGTACAGTGGCTTCGCCAGCAACAAAGACACTCACTTTATAGCCCTGGCTAAGGCCAACATAGGTTCTTTTATTGCCATCTTAATTACTAATATTAACTCTCAGATCTCACATACATCACTCAGTAAGTATCTCTATATATGTTTACATATGTATATATAGGTTACAATGACTGCAAAGAGTTAAAAAGGAAAGGAAGCCAGAGCTGGATAAATGACAGGAATATAAGAGTGTCTGTCTTGATAACATGAACCACGAGCCCAGCTTTAGAGAAGAAGCGGCTTTGTGGGTCACAGATATGACAAACTGTCCAGTTTAATCCAGATGCAGAGGTGAAAGGGCAGGCAAAGAAATTGTTAGACAGACGGACTGCAGATCCAGATTGGCAAACAAGAGTTCAGAAAGACAGGAATTGAGGTACACATCAAAAAGCAGGGACTGAGCTAACCTGAAGGTCTCTGGAAATTCAAGGGTTCTCTCCCTGCTCATCTATGACCTCCAGATAGTCAGATGACCCACTTGTGGGAGCATTTACTTGACAGTGTTAGGAGTCAACCTTTGTCAACAGAAAACCATGAGTTTCTTTTGTTTGTTTGTTTGTTTGTTTTTGTTTTGTTTTCGAGACAGGGTTTCTCTGCGTAGCCCTGGCTGTCCTGGAACTCACTCTGTAGACCAGGCTGGCCTCGAACTCAGAAATCCACCTGCCTCTGCCTCTGCCTCCCAAGTGCTGGGATTAAAGGGGTGCGCCACCACCGCCTGGCCCAAGAGTTTCAATACAGTTAAGTGCCTGAGGCCTCCCAACCATAAATTTTCGATTTCCTAGGAATGTCAGTAGAAATTTCATTTATAAGGAAATTATTAAACCCTTTGTGTAACCACAGTGGCTTTTCCCTTATCAGATTATAATCCTGACTAAAACGTCTCTGGAGCCACCTCCTGTTGCTTTATCAGGAGAGAGGAGAGAGTAAGATAGCTCTAAGCATTTGCAACCAAGATTGACAGACCTGCGTCATCCACAGAGCCTGTATGGTAGGAGGAGAAAATGAACTGAAGATGCCCTGTGACTTCTACAGGTGTTCATGGCATGGACTCATAGGTCGTCCCAGTCTGACTCTGACAAACTGTCAATATCCTTTGGTCATATTTTGGATTTTAATTTTGGATATATTCGTTTCTTTTTCTTTTGAACATGAAACAACAATCATTCAAACAATGAAACAAAAAGACAGTTCACACATGTGGACAGATTGGTGCCCCCAAAGACAGAGCTCTAATGAAATCAGAAAATGACAACAATTGCTAAATTTCCACCTTTATTCCTCCTGTCTTTAAAGCCTTCCTCATCTGTTCCACATATAATTCTTGCTGACTTATTTCTTGCCCTATTTTTGTTACTATAACTTTCCTGGTCTCAACACAGCAGGTTTCTTCGGTGATCACCTATGTTTCACTTTTGAATTTTTGGTCAACCCTTCTTTCAGTAACATCCCTCACAGGGTTTCTCCTTCTTGCTGCCCCATGTTGGGCACCAGGTGACCAGGCCCATGGGTCAGTCAACGGGGTCCGCCAGGGAAAGAGTGGGGATGGAGGGGTAAGAGCCACAAGGAATGGAGACAAGACAGGATGTCTGATCAAGTCTCTTTTATTGAAAGGCATTATGGGTATATAAGCACAAGCAGGGGAGTGCAGCTGGAGACACTTAACCATGGGTGCCTTCCAGCTGGGGGAACTAAACAACAAGACCAGGATACATCTGAGAAAAACAAGATGTTTATCAGAGTGTGCTCAGATGTGTATCAGTGTGGGCTGTTTGCAAAAACATCATGCTTAAAAAAACAAGTCTCTTGTCAGGGTGGAAAAATAGCAACCTGCAAATATTTGGTCCTAGATGGTTGCAAAGATGATAGCCACTTTCTGCTCGGAGTTGGCTCCCCACACCCATGGACACAAGTAACTGTAAAACTAGACAAATACAAAGGTGTTCTGGTGACTCTCTTAGATGCATATTCTGAGAACCACTAGTGGCTTATATGGAATCCATATTAGTATTCCATATGGATAATACTAACAAGTGCCTGCGGGTGTGTGTGTGTGTGTGTGTGTGTGTGTGTTTTCGTACTTAAAAAAAAAAAGAACCCTCATGCTTAAGCTTACATTAAAATATCTGTAATAAAATTCCTAGCTATGCTTCACTATAAATCTTTTCAACATCAAATCCATTAATGCTGGAGTAGCCCAAGCTGAAGTTCATAAAATCCAGGGGAACTCCTCTGGCTGCCGCAGATGACTGTGATAATCTTTGGATAAAAACCCAAAGTGAGGCTGAAAGATGGTCCAGTCTAGAGATCTTGATCGGGTTTGTTTCTATGGCAGCAGAGAAATCTCAAACAACTCACAGACAGAATTAGCAGTTGAAGAAAGTTTATTGAGGGTGAGGAGTGAGGAAACACATGGACACAGGAGACATCCAGAAAAGAAAGAAATACACTGCAGAGCAGAGACTCAGCCAAACACATCCAGTCTCTTCTCAAGGGCTGGGTTTTCCAAGCCTCTGAAGAGTCTTCCTCCCCTAATTTAGGGTTGGTCAGTTTGAAGAAATAAGGACAGCAAATTGGCCCAGAACTATTGTGTAGCAAGTCCTCGGCAAGCCTTGAACTTGCTGAACCGGTCCATCCATCCGCAGGGGGCCTGCTGGTGAGTGACAAAAGCCAGCAAGGCCTTTGTTTTATGCTGCCAAGCTTTTGTCTCAAGTCAAGAGGGCCAGGAAGAAGATGGCTATATGTTCTACCTTTAATACCTGGTCTTCGCTCCTTTCCCTATCTGCCTATCAGGGGTTCATAGTTTCTCAAGTGAGGAGCCATGTCTCTGTTTCCTCATTACTAACAGGGTAACTATATTTGTTACCATAAGCCTGACACCTTCCTGTTATCTCTGAGGAACAGAGTATTTCAAAATGTACTCAAGGAGGAAACTCAAGAGCAATTAGAGTTGAAGAGGAAAAAACAAAAGGAGGCAAACGGAGTTGATTTCTGAATTAGGGGTCAAGAATACAGGCAGGCTTTTAGCAAATGACCTGGGAGTGGTGTTGATAGAGGATCTTCAGGGAGTGAGAAGACCTGGAACAAGCAAGCTTATGAGTGGTTGGTTTCTAAAGAAAAATACAAGGGAATTGAAAATGTTGCGGTTTCAAGTGGGCTGGCAGAGGGAAGGGCTTGTGAGGTGCAAGTACATGTTGTGACATGTTGTGAGGGGTATCATGATTTGTCTGTCTTCAAGCTGTCTTCCCAAGATTGTAAAACAGAGTTGTCTACTGGTCACAGGAGGTCTTTGGCTTTTTCCTGGCCAAGGGAAGCTCCTATTGTCTATGTCAAATGTTACCAACCACTGACCATTTGTGATGGAGTTTAGTAACTACCAACCATGCTATTGTGTGGTAAACACTGATATCTCTACATCCCAAATGGGTCTCCAGACCTGGAAGGCACCTGCTGTAGGCATCAGAAAGGATATAGAGCATGCCACATTGACTAGAGGAAGCTCACCCAGAGCTTTATGCACTGTGTCCCCAATGGAGCCTGGGATGCAGCTGACTGTCAATGGCCCTTTTGATCCCCCTTCTCACTACTTAGCATCCCCTACCACCAACACTATTGTCATAGCAACCTTTTTGGACTTTCCAAAGTTGTATGATGAGATGTTTGAACATTCAGCTGCCTAACTCAGTGAATCATTCCTAAATATCCCAAGCATAGTGGGTACAGGGTTCTTCCTGGATGTCTTATATTTGTGAATGTAACAATACAAGAATTACCTCATCCAGAAGAAGTTGCGAGCTCCTGACTGTTTGGTGTAATTTGGGTGACATTATTTGAAAAGGCTACTAAACTTCTCTCCTTTATTCCAAGAACACATCTGAGTGAAGCCAGGTTTTCTTCATTGACTTCAACCAGCTCATGCAAAACACACAATCCTCTCTTCAAAAAGAGTAACAGATGATTTATTCCAGAGCCAAATAAAAGCGGCCGTGGCAAAAAACACAAATTTGAGTCACCACCACATACCATTCTTCAACATGGTAACAGTTTCATGCTTTCACAGTAACTCAACAAAGAAAGTCGTCAATTAAGTTACTTTTCAGATGCTTTGGTTAATGTATCAAGTAGTCAGGCTATTGGGAGATAGGTAAATTTCTGCTATAGGCTTCAGGTGTTATCTGATGAGATTCTTAGTCTTTGCATTTTGGAGACTATAGGTCTCATTTGTATATTACAAAAGCATTGACCCAATAATCATGAGGCTGTTAAGTCACTCACAGAGGTGGGCAATAAATAGCTATGAATTGCTCAAGATAAATGGATTGCTCAAGATAATTGGGCTCTCGACCTGCGGCATTCCAGTTCCCCACAGTTCAGATAAGTTCTAATCAGTCAATTAGCCCAGTTGAATGTTTAACATCTGTAGCTCGCCGATCCCGATCCGGCATTACAAGATGGCGCTGGTTTACTGTTGCACCACTCGCAGACAAGTCTACTGCGCATGCGTCAACAGATTCTGACGCAAACCCCTCCCGAGTGGGTATATGCAAATGAGGTATTGGTGTCAGCCAATCCCTGCACAGCAACCACTCCCTGGGCGGGGACTTATGCAAATAGGATTTATGCTAATTAGGTCTGGGTAGAATGGCCAATCAGAGAAGATATGCAAATGAGGTTGTGGGGCGACCAATCAGAGAAGACATGCAAATTAGGTCCGACAGGGCAACCAACCAGGGAGAGCCACGCCCCCTATCCCCTCTATATAAGCAGCCCTCTCAGGCTGCTCTGGGTCCCGGCTTCACGATGGGGCGTTCCTGCAATAGCATCCTTCTTCCCGAGCGAGCGTAGATCATCACGTCTTTCTTCCTGGTCGAGCAGATGCAGGCGTCTTCCTTCCTGGTCGAGTGAACGCAGATCATCGCACGTCCTTCGGGGTTGAGCGGTCGCGACAAACATCAGTGTGTTCCCCTCCCAGTCTCACTTCACAAACCAAAGAACAACTCAGCTGCAGTCTAACTACAGAGACAGATAAGGACACCCAGTGTCTTCTTTCACACCTGGCAATAAGGAGATTGGCAGAAATAAAAACAAACAGTACCATCTTTTCTACTAATTTTTTTGTTTTAAAATATTTAATGTTTAATATATAAGAGCTATTTTAAATTGAAATGATTTATTAGTGTTTCTAAAGAAATTAATAAATGACATGATGGAAGAAGCCCTTTTGGGTGTTCTTTTTTAAAGGAGTCTCACTGCTGGGCTCACACTCCTCAGCTCAGGTTTTGAGACAACAAGCATGTGCTAGTGTGTCTGGATCAGGAAGCCTTTTTTTTTTTTTTTTAATGAAGTTGGCATCTAAAACGCAAGACAAAGGGGAGAAGCAAAACCTTTGATGCAATTCTCAAGTCTATAGCATTCCTGGCAGGACCCTAACAGCATAAGGAACAAGGCTACTAAATCAAGTCAACTATGGAGCCCACCCCTCCAGCTACAGGAACAAAAACAACAACAAAGTTTACTATGGTATTTGTTAACTCTGTATCAACGCCTGACAAAACACCAGGACAGTAACACGGGAGTCAAGTTTTGTTTTGGCTTTTGGTTTCCAAGGATTTCAGCCCATGGTGATAGAGAAGACTGAGGCTGTTCACACCTCAGAAAGCAGAGAGCTAGGTCAGAACGGGAGGCAAGGCTATATAGTCCTCAAAGGCCTGTCTGTATTTAAAAACTTCTGCTAGAAGATTCAGGAGCCTCCAAGAATAGCAACACCGGCTGCTAACAGGCATTGCAAACATGACCCTGTCAGGATATTCAGATTTAGGCCATAAGAGTTACTAATCTCTGAGGTAGGCTTATGTATTATCACGCATCCTGCCTTCATGTTAAAGCCTCCAGGTTACTATGTGTATTCCCCTGATACCGTTACCTGGTGATACAGAAACAGGGACTAGAGAGAGTGGCTGAGTACTTACCTGTCTGATGCTGATTTAGAGTCTGGTAACAGAGCCCTCAGAAGCAAAGTGGATAGATAAGGTCTGCTTGGTGGTGCTGTAGAGTGAAAAATTATAAAGACCATTTTATAAAATATATACAGGCTCACTAGTTCCAAGAAGGTGGAACTGAATGTAGGATTTCAGGCCTTCACTGCCCTGGGATACATCTCGGGAAGAGTATTAACATTCCTCAAGCCTCAGGGAAAAGAACCCACCTGTGGGTGGGGAAGGCCCACAGCAGGAAGACACATTCCTGACAAAGAAAGATGCAAGTCATCTGGGTGGTTCCAAGAACTAACTTTCCACTGTTCTTGGTTACCCCTCCCCCCCCCCCACTTGAGGTCTTCCCAGTGTTATAGCTTACTGTTGTTCAAAATTTGTAATGCAACCAATCATGTGTAACCGTGCGAAAATACAACCAATCATGTGTAACCGCGCCAAATTCCCCCCCCCAACCCCTATCTATAAATATCCCAAACATCCTGGGGGCGGGGTCAAAGCCTATATCCCCTGCGTGGGATACATTTCAACCCGAGGGCCCTTGTCATTAAACTACCTTTTGCAATTGCATCAATAAGGTCTCTCGTGTGTCCTTGGGTGGGCGCTGATCCGGATTTGAGTGAGGGGCTCTCTTTGGGGACCTTTCAGTGCATACTGTCAATGGTAAGAGTCAAACAGTTGAAACTAAGAGCCAGTGATCTAAAACAGTGGTGTGTACAGTAGAGTAAGTTAGGGGTGTCTTTAAACTGTAGTACCAAAGGATGCTCAAGATAGGACGCTGAAGTTAAGAATGATACAGGAGTCATGCAAAGATGGAAGACCTACCCTCTCAACTGAGGAATCTGCCTGTACTAACGTCCTGAGGAGGGAAGGAGCTGAGTGAGCAACATGCCCAACTCTTCACTCCAACCTGTTAGCAAGCGCTACTGGTTTCAACATCACCATACACCCTACATCCATCCCTATCTCAGTGAGCACACTTCTCAGACACGAGTTGGGAGTTGGTCCTTATCTGTGTAATTATAACTACCTCCAAACTAGTCTCCCTGGGCCCACCCATATGCCTTTTGCACACAGTAGTAGGTGAGGGCTAAATTGTGCTCTCCTCAAGTTCATGTAAAATCCTCCCTTCTGTATCTTGAGAAGTGGCTTTATTATATGAAAGATCTTCATAGAGGTAGACAAGCTAAAAGGAGGTGATCATGGGAGGAACTGGTCCCTTTAACAAAGAAACTTTGGGATACAGACTCTCAAAGCCAGTGGCCTCATAGAGATACAAAGAACAAAGACATCTGTAAGCCAAGGAAAATAGGAACAGACCTCCCCTGACAGTCCTCACAACTATCCTGCCTGAATCTCGCTTTCCATCCTCTACTCCCAGAATGGAGCCAGTAGACCTCTGTTGTTGGAGCCCCAGGATGTGGTGGTGCTTTGTTACTCACCCCTAGACAATAAATAAAGGATACATAGGCCCTGGTTACTTCTCTGATGGAAATACTCCTGCCTCAGTAAAATCTCAAAAGTTCTATCTCCAGTCTGCAATGCTGAATTCTGAACCACCTCTCTAGCTGCATGGGCATGCATCTTTCAGACTCACAGGTGCACAGCATCCAATCATTCTGGAATGAGACACCCTCCAAACTTTAATTTTCGTCCTGAGAGTTTGCTCCCTGGGAAGAGGAGTGTGCAAAAGGGGTGTGGGGTTTACACGTTCCACAGTGGGTGAGTGTGTAGTTCAGAGGACAACCTTATGGAGTCAGTTCTCTGCCATCTTCACATGGGTCTCATGAACTTCTACCTGCTGAGTCATCTTTCTAGCCTAGAACTAGAATTTAGGAAGTAGGGTACCATATCTATACCTTTATGATGCTTGACGCTTAAAAAAAAAAATTAACTTGTTTAAATTTATTCTGAGTTTTACTTTGCTGCAGTCAAACCTAGTACCATTATAGAACTCCCATGTTCTCATATTGTCCCCCTTGCTACGTTATTTCCATGTGACATGATAGCTCCAATGAGGAACCTAGGGAAGAGCTTTATTTTGTTTTTGCTATCTTTCTACAGCCAGGACCAAAGCATAGCAAGTAAGCCTAAAAGACCTCATTGACTTAACAGAAGAGGAGATCTGCACTCTAGGAAGATGTGCTTTCCCGGGAGTTACACTTAAGCTTCTTGGCAAACAGCTTTATCTTCTGGGAATGAAGTTTCTGGCAGAAGTTGACTCAGTCTGATAGGTCAGTTGCTGCACACCTAAGATGCTAATCCCACCACACTTGTGAGATATTTATGGAGTGTTTTCTTTGTCCAGGAGCCTTCTCTTGAAGGCATTCTACAGACACTGCCAAGCGGAGGGGGGCAAGCAACCTCTTTTATAGTGGGCCAGGCTTACCTGGCTGTTGCCAGGTAACTGTGGGGCAGAGCATACCTGGCTGTTGCCAGGTAACTATGGGGAGGAGTTTAGACAGAAGGCTAACAGTGCTCAGCTTGGTTTCTCCAGTTTTTACGCTGCCGTCTTCATTGGTGTGCTGGCTAGTTATGTGTCAACTTGACGCGAGTTCAGTAAGATAGGGCTGTACATGTCAATGGGAAGGGTCTGCGCTTCCGCCTGAAGCCATGCTGGTGTCTATCGTTCATGCTACCTTGGAGGGCCAGGTCTGGGTTGGTCCTACTGAGTTGGGGGGTCTCTGTTGATGTCCATGGCCTGTGTTAACCACAGAAGACCATGAGGATGTCTGTGGTATGTGCTGCCACCAGGAGCCACGCTGATATGAGTGGCCCGTGTGGCCACTTGAGGCCCTGCTGGCCTCCGTGGTCCCGTTGTATTAATGTCACTGCTCTGTGTTTCCACAGAGTACTGTGATAGTATCTGTGGTCTGTGCTGTGGCAGAGGGCCTTGTTGATGTTCACAGTCTGTACTGCTGTCATAGAACATGCTGAGGTCCAGGGCACAGGCTGACGCTGGAGACCATGTTTGGATGTCCACCGTCCATGCTGTCATCAGAAACCATGTAGAAGCCCATGATCCATGTCCCCACTGACTGTGAAGGTCAAAGCTACTTTTGCAGTAGTATCAATGATTGCCGACATACAGATGAGAAAGAGGGACAAAGAAGGCTTCTGTGACAACTCCTACCCCTCAAAGTACCAGCCTACACAGAAAGCCATCAAGGAGAACTTGTAAAAAGTGTGATGAGGATACCGAGGTACTGCTCTCTGTAATTGATTGGTTCTGGTAGGGGTGTGTGCAGGGACGTTTCAGTTTTCTTTAAGGGGCTGGCCACTAGGAGGGGATTGGACTCCAGTATCCAGTAAGTATATGGTAAATACAAATGGAACTATGCTTTCCTTCCCCCCTTCCTGTGTGTGTGTGTGTGTGGGGGGGGTCACAAGGGTGGGAGGTGGCCCTGGAAGGACTGAGAGGTTGGTGTGATCAGGGTATGTGATGTGAAATTCCTGAATAATCAATAAAAATGTGTTTTAAAGAGGGAATTAAAAAAAAATTCGGCTGCAGGCAAGCCTATGGAGCATTTCTTAATTAGTGACTGATGGGGGAGGGCCCATTCATTGTAAATGAGGCCACGCCTGGGCTGGTGGACCCTGTTTCTGTAGGAGAGTACACCGAGAAAACCAGTAAGCAGAGCTCTTCCAGGGCTTCTGCATCAGCTCCTGCCTCCCGGTCCTGCCCTGCTTGACTTTCCTTCCTCCGGTGATGAACAGTCTCTCCAGTCTCCTTTTGTTTGTGGTGTTTCGTCACAGCAATAGAAACTCTAACTAAAGCAATAAGAATGTAGAACAGGTTCACAGGCCAATTTTATTTTTAACTGACATATGTAATAAAGGATTTTACTTCAGAGCAATTCTTTGGGTTCTCTGGTTACTCTTCAGATTGTATTAAGCTTTCAATGTGTTTGAGATGGTGAGACACACAAATGCCCTGGCGTGCAGGTGGAGGTCATAGGTCAGCTTGCAGAAGTTGGTTCTCTTCTTCCACCACGTAGATCCCAGGGATCAAACTCAGGTTGTCAGATGCAGTGGCAGGCATCTTTTTTATTTTACCTGCTGCAGTATCTCGCTGGCTCCAACTCAAAACCTTTTAAAACAATTCTTTAGTGTGTGTTTAATTTTGTCATTGATTAAAGATGTAAAGGAATATGTTTATTTTAACAAAAAGAATTAAATCTTGGCTGAATATTTGGTACTGCAGAATTAATGCATTATCTTCAGTGTTTTCTCAAGTTTATCCATATTTTGATTTTATAATCAGTGTTCCAGTTACCACTTCATATAAACACATAGTCCAAAATGGCAGAAATATGTTTAGGGCCATTTCAGAAAGTGTTGAAAACTTCTGTCCTATTCCCAAGCCAAAATTCATTTAACAATGTTTTATTAAACTGAAGTCAGCAATTCAAACAGCAATTTTTCAAATAAAAGTTCTAACACAATCCAATCAAAGACATACTAATTTGATACATGCTGAGGAATGATGGTAGGAAAGATTAAAAGCCTTTGTTTTCTGTAATTAAATCAGTATGTTTCTATAAGGGCAGAAAACTTTACATGCACAGTGAAAGAAGGCATTGTAGTTCGTTACATGCAACAGTCTTGAGCCTGAGCCAAACTGCTGCGGGCAGTGTTCCTTGCATTGTGTGGCCAGCATGTGTAGTGAGGAGGTACATGTGTGTTCAGGAAGAAGCCTGCCCTGAAATCTCTCTGATGCAAACAGCCGGTGTTATGAAACATGCCTTGGGCTCACTCCACATTTCTTTCAAGTTTATTTCCAGTCATCTGATTTAGAAACCTTTCCATGATTCCACAGTCCGTTGCCAGCCACAGTTTATGAAGCTGTGATCTCACTATGATCACATCGCAAAACCCTGACCTGCTCCCCTTTGTATAGAACAGCCCCACTTTCTACAGGGCACCGCATCCTTTGTTGGTCCCAACTTGTGATGCTGCTGCTGGCCAAAGCCACTAAATCTTCCCATAAGGCCTCACATAATTTCCAAGTCATGGTCCAGCACCCAGTCCCTATAACACCACCGTGAGTGAATCCTTCTTCTCAAGCCCTTTAAAACCATAATCAAGTATTTTTCCGTTTTCCCCTTACTGTAGCTTGGGACATCCTTGGAATTATTATTTGGTTGTCATCGCTGTTGTATGTGTGATGTCTGCCACATGTGGAGGACAGAAGAAAATGTGGTGGAGTCCATTCTCTCCACTTCCTCCTTAAAGTGTGTTCTGGGGATTAAACCAGGCCATCTGGCTTGAGTAGCAAGCGCTTTACCCACTGAGGAATCTCACTGGACCCTTGATATTTTTTAGTATCTTTTAATTCTAGACAGGGTTGTCAATTTAGTGTTTAATGACTTTACAAGTTACTGTAAAACCTCTAGATAATTTGACAAATACTGTTTCTCTGATCTGCAATCTAATAATTCCCACTCCTTAAACTATTCTGTGAAAAGGGACCTGTTTGTGTACTATCCTTCCCATGCCTTTCTTTTCTGTAAGGAAACCCACTGAGGACATTTGCATAAGTGGTGGCTCCTGGGACACAATCACTCCTTTGGGTGAGCCCCATGCTAATCTGGCCAAGTAAGGCCATTAGCTGCCCTGTCTGGTACCATTCCTCTGTGCATGTGCCCCTGACGTGTCTCTGGCCTTGGCCTGGGATACTTTACTCTTTGTTTCTGGGTGCTTTTTGATGGCCTCATCAGAGCAGACCTGATCCCAAAAAGTCGAATGCCATCATCTTTAGTCTTTGCTGTATGTCATTTAGAGGGACAGGAGGCTTCCACAGCTGTTGTACACACCACACACAAACTTAAAGACCGAACTTGTTCTTTTGTTTGTTTGTTTTAATGAATTTTTGTTCTCTTGAAATCCAGGCCAAATGCATTTTTTTCTCTTTCTTTTTTTTTTTTTTCTTGAACAGCATATTCTTTCCAGATTTTTCTGCTTCAACAGGAGCTTTATTTATTAGTTAATAGCATAGCTGGAAAATACCCTTTCATTTAAATCTTTCAAACCCTGAATGTGCCATGGGTTCTAGCTGTCAACCCCAAGCCTTCAACAAAAGATTCGTCTCCCAGCACCATCTCCCATTCAGACTCGCTGCACATGTGGTGTTAAAGTCTGTTTTTAAATCACTTTCACATTTCGTTGTTCATTCTCCCTTTGCTAATGAAATACAGCGGTTAATATTTATTTATTTATTCATTAGTTCATTTACTTATTTTTATGTTACCAGGGCTCACACAGTGCCAGGGTCACAGTGGAGAAGAGGGAGGTCCTCACCTTCACAGATCCAGCGCCTCCTTGTTTTTCATGCGACACACATGTTACTTCTTAACAGCTCTGTGATTAAAAGTAACAGAGTTTAGCAGCAACTACCTGAAGACTTTAAGAGACTAATAGTCATGTAGAGAACAATAAAAATTTCAAAAACAGGGGCTGGAGAGATGGCTCCTCAAATAAGAGCACTGGCTGTAGCCGGGCAGTGGTGGCGCTCACCTTCAGTCACAGCATTTGGGAGGCAGAGGCAGGCGGATTTCTGAGTTTGAGACCAGCCTGATCTACAGAGTGAGTTCCAGGCCAGCCAGGGCTACACAGAGAAACCCTGTCTCGAAAAACAAAAAACAAACAAACAAAAAACCCAAAACAACAACAACAAAAAAAGAGCACTGGCTGTTCTTTCAGAGGCCCTGAGTTCAATTCCCAGCAACCAAATGGCAGCTCCCAAGCCTTACAATTGTAGCTCAATGCCTTTTTATGTGCAGATATACATGCAGAAAGAAAAACCACACATATACAAAACATGCATACATCTTTTAAAAAATATTTTTCAAAAATAAGGCTTGGAATGATGGCTTATCGAATGAAGGCACTTGCTGAACAAGCCTGATGACATGAGTCTGATCCCTGGGAACCACTCAGAAAGCTGGGTGCACGGGCCCTCATTTGTAATCCTAGCACTCCTTGTAAGACACCGGAAGGAGAAGCAGGAGAATTGCCCAGTGGCTCACCGGCCGGCTAGCCTAGAGTAAGTGATGAAGGAACAGAAAGAACAAGAGAGACAGCCTTGTCAAGAGCTGGGAAGAAAGGACAGACTCCTGAAAGATTGCCTTCTGACCTCCACACACATGCCTGCTCCACATTTGCCTGCATTCACATACTCATACACTATACACATACCATAGAACCTACCACCATTTAAAAAAAAAATGACTAGAACCCATGATTAGTATTTTTGTTCTATGAATGTGTGTATATACAATATGTGTGTGTCTATACAATGTATATACATTGGACATCTTTCCAGCCCCTGTTTTTGAAATATATATATCTATCAATATATACATATATAGACATATTGATATATATCTATATATGATACATCAATATATATTAGTATATATATATATCATATATATATATTGATATATATGATAGATATATATCAGGGTAGCCTTGAATTTGGGACCCTTTGCCTCCTGAGGGCTGATATTACAGGTGTAACGATACCAGGTTCAGCTCATATTTTCTTACTTGCTTTTACCCAAGGTTGTAATGGCAGATTGAGGTATGGAACCATGTGGTGACCCTAAAGGGCACAAGGTCCATGCTCTGGGCAGAGCTTCTCTTTCCCATTAAAGAGCCCAGCAGAGCTTGCTGTGGCCAGAAGACTGAGAGTAAATCTAACTTTTCCCCCACTTCCCCTTCGTTCTGACACCCCTTCTTTCCTCTCCCTCTTCCTCTTCCATTTCCCTGATGTCTCCCGTTCCTCTCTTCTCTCCCACTTTCCTGTTCCTTTTCTTCTCCTTTCCTCTCCTCCCTGTCTCTTCTCTTTTCTCCTTTCTATTTTTTTCTCCTCTCCTAACCACCCCAACTAGCTGATCTGCAAACTGCAGTGGGGACACAGACAGCTAAAACTCCAATGAAAAACTATTGCTATGACCAAAGGACCCTGGAAAGAGTCTTGAGAATCAGTAGTGTGGGAGATTCCAGAGAGAAGGGCACCTCTTGTGTCTTTACATCCCCAAGAGGGAGCTCATCTGGAGTTCGAAAGCACAGAATAGAGCCAGAGAATAGAAAAGATTTGGAAAACTGCACAGCTGACCCATAGAGGTGACAATCTCAGTATGGAGCAACAAACCACAGAGTGTTTTATGTCATAGCACCAAGAGTCTCATAAGGCAGTGCTCAATTTTCCCAAGCTAAAATGCAGAATTACCTGATGAAACAAACAAAATGATGGTCATAAATGCCAACCATGATGTGGTTCAGATGCTGACATCAACAGAGAGTCTGTTGCTATAACCACATCTGAAATAAAGGAAGAGATGAGATTGCATTCCATTTCATTTTGTGATACTGGGCATATAAACTGGGTTTACCACATATGCTAGGCAGCTCCTCTACCACTGAGCTACACACCCCCTCAACCCTAGGAATAGACTTCACCAGAGAACAGAAAGCTGAAAAAGAGGAATGTCAGTATCCCAGGACTGAAAGAAAGATGCAGTATAACCTGAGAAGGCAAAGTCTACCTGGTGGCTCAGCAGCAGATGAAAATGCCAGAGAGACCCTAGGAAAAGGTCTACAGAATTCACCCAACATGGAAGTCAGGGAAAAATGAGAATTTAGTGGCCTAGGGGCAAAGCCAGTAGGGCTTATATATCCATACAGGAGTAGAGAGATAGCTAAGCAGAGAAACATTATTTGGGAAGTGTCATGCTCAGAACTTAACAAATCGAGGAAAACATAAACCTGACTTAACTTTAACCAGAGGTTCAACAACTTGAACATTGCTAAGAAACCCCAGAAACAAAGGACAACAGGGGGAAAAAAAAAAGAAAGAGGAAAAGAAAGGCTAGGACAAAATAATCAATTCATAATATCAGAAAAGAAGGATCTGAAACTTTTTCTCAGAAGAAAAATTTAAAAACAAAAGCACAAAAGCTAGCCAACTCCCTGAAGCTCACCCCTCAAAAACAACCCAACGTCCTAGTTTTCCAAAATTCTATGTACATCAAATTCTACGCCCTTCAGGTCCTATAACCATGATGAGACCAAGGTCAGGAGGCCCAGCACTGCAAGAGAAAGAAAGCTCTTCAGAAATAAAGACCGAGTGCAGTTCTGACTGGAAAACACAGAACTCGGAGCCAGACCCCGGATACCACAGGTGCTCTGAAGACATCCCATCTCCAGGACTGTGTGAACACAATGAACCAATTCTGATGTCTTTTAATACCGGTTTGTTAAAACAGGGTCTCAGTCTGCTCAGTCTGGCCTGGGACTCACCATGTAGCCAAGTCTGTCCTCAAACTCAAGCTAGTCCTCAGTACTGGGGAAGAAAGATCTATAATGTAACTCTAAAATCTCTAATTGAGGGCTGCAGAGATGGCTCAGCAGCTAAGAAGTGTGACTGCTCATGCCGGGCAGGTGGTAGCGCACGCCTTTAATCCCAGCACTTGGGAGGCAGAGGCAGGTGGATTTCTGAGTTCGAGGCCAGCCTGGTCTACAGAGTGAGTTCTAGGATAGCCAGGACTACAGAGAAACCCTGTCTCAAAAAAAAAAAAAAAAAGTGTGACTGTTCTGGAAGCTCTGAATTCAATTCCCAGCAACCACATCACATGGTGGCTCACAACCATTTGTAATGGGATCCGATGTCCTCTTCTGGTGTGTCTGAAGACAGTGAGTGTACTCATACACATAAAATAAATTTTTCTTGAAAAAAAAAAGGGGGGGGGGGACTGGAGGAATGTCTCAATGGTTAAGAGCACCACCGACTGCTCTTCCAGAGGTCCTGAGTTCAATTCCCAGCAAACTCATGGTGGCTCACAACCATCTGTAATGGGATCCGATATTTGCTTCTGATGCGCCTGAAGACAGTGAGTGTACTTATATAAATCAAATAAATAAATAAATCTTTTTTAAAAAGTCTCCAAATGAGGGAACCAAGGCAGATATGATCAAGATATTATATATATATATATATATATATATATATATATATATATATAGACATGTATATATCGAGGAAAACATAAACCTGACTTAACCTTAACCAGAGGTGTGTGTGTGTGTGTGTGTGTGTAAATATATATATATATATATGTTTGTCTCATAAAAAATGGTTTTGAAACTTGCAAATCATAAGGCTAAATGATGTCGACACTGAGCCTTTTGGTCTGTCTTATGTATGACTAGACAGCACTATGTATTTCCTGCGCTTGTTTATTTGTATACTGTTTATATGCTACTAAATTGGTTGATAAGTTACTGCTCATATAAACCGAAAGTGTAAAATTAGTACAGATATTCTCCTTAGTTCAGAGTGTATCCAGAGTTTTAGGCAAAAGTCTTGGCTCATACAGTCCAACAGGTTAGACTTAGCCGTTTGGTCAATATGCCAATTAAAAAGACAGAATAATGACAAGGGTTAACAAAAAGATATTCAATCCATGTGGGTGTGTTGGGGTAGGGCAGAGAGAAAAGTCCAATGACCCCCAAGTCTGTGAGAGAAAAATGGGGCAAAAAGACATGAATAATTTACATTCTGTCCAACAGTGAGACTCCATCTTTCCCAGAATCTCTCACCAGTATTTGCTTCTTTTTGTTTTCTTCATATGATTTTATTTTCTGACCAGGGTGAGATGGAATTTCAAGACAATGTTAATTTGCATTTCTCTGGTGGCTAGTGATGCTGAACATTTGAAAATGTTTCTTTGCCGTTTGTATTTATTCTTTTTTTTCTTCTTTTATTACTTAATATGCTGCACATCCCATGATGTTTGTATGGAAATCAGAGGATAACTCCTGGTGATCTGTAGCGGAAGATATTTGAATAAACCGGCTCCAGCCAGCTCCCTGGCCGCTGCCATGTTCCCATTCTATGTTCCCATACTAACAGAAGTAGAGGCACTAGCCCTACCGGGAACACTGGTCCTGGCTCCTCCAGACCTTGACATGGCTGCTGTCTCTGCCAGTCAGCTCTGTGGAGCCTATGACTCTAAGCATGGCTGAAAGGCCAACTCTGCCACCCCCATGTGGTAGATATATTTTCCCAGTACCCAGAAGAAAGAAAACTCTAAATGTTTAAAGATTATCCAATAGATTTATATATTAGCAAATACACAAGATGCCCACACAATTAAAATTGTTAACCCAGTATCTAACCTTTTGACATGAATAACTACCGGAGACTCCTAGAACACTTAAGTCTGCCTCGGTCTTGCATCTCCTCCTCCTTTTCCTCCTTCCAACTCCTAGCTCCACCTCCTCTTCTACTGCCCAATCACAAAGCCCCACTGCAAACACAATGGGCAGGAAAGGTTCTTCCAACAGTGATCAATTCTATCTTTCTACCCATGGATTCTGTGGATCAAACTCAGGTCGTCAGCATGGGCAATTGGTGTCTTTGGCCATAGGGCTATTTCACCAGCCAAGTCCATCAACTTTGTAAAAAAAAAAAAAAAAAAAAAAAAAGTTTGATTCTTTTTTGATTCTTGCTTGGTTAAAATGCCTGTTTCCTTCATTTACTATCTTTACTTCTTTAGGTCACAATGTGTTCTTAAGAATTTTAACACCAGGGATAATACTATTAACCAGATTAAGAGGATTAATAATGTTACCAAGATCTGGAGGTTTTCCCTCTTCCAGAAAAGACTTCCTTCTACTCAGCCTTACCTTCATCAGATCCCAGGAGGATTCTTTCCTGTAGCTAGGGATATCTATAACTAGCACCAAATTTATCTTGCAATACCATTAGCTTCTTGATATCCATTTATTGCTCCCTCATAAGCTGATGGCTTACTGTCTGGATGATTGACTTCAACTGCGTGCTATGCATGTACTGACTCCCTTCATAAGTGAAGAGGCTCTAGCAGGCCCCAGCATGGCAAAAACACTGGAGGCAGGCTTTGCCCCTTGACCCACTTTCCTGCCCCTTGGTAAATATGTTACATTCTTAAAGCTAGCCCCCAAGGTCCGTTCCCTTATTTGGCCACTGACTCATTCCTGAGTTAAAGCGCCAAGATCCAACAGTCAAAATTCGTTGTTTGTTTAACATGTCCAAACAGAATGTACCTACTCACCCCAGAACAGACACCCCTCTTTCTCCTTAAAAGCCCAATCCTACAGAAACACTTTCTCTTGCTGTCCTGCTTTTCTTGCTTGTTCTTGTTGCTGCTGCTGCTGCTGCTGCTGCTGCTGCCCCCCTTTGCCCCTGTCCCCACCTCACTTGTCCCTCTCGGGTAATAAACCTCCTTTGTGTTGAGAATTTGGTATCTGGGTATGTCCTGTACCAAATTTGGTGTGGGGCTGGGTTTCAAGGACAACCTTCCTTTCAGTAAGGCCTCTGTAGGTGCTGTGAGTATAATGTTCTTGTTGTTGTTTGAGACACAGTATCTCTATGTAACCCTAGCTTCCCTAGAATTCACTATGTAGACCAGGGTAGCTTTGAGCTAACAGAGCTCCACCTGCCTCTGCCTCCTGCGTGCTGGGATCAAAGGTGCCCACCACCAAGCCTGGCTTGCTATGTTAAGTTTTCCTCTTCCTCCTCAGCAACTGTGTTCCTCTGGATATTGGTTTGTTCAGCTGCCCTTTTTGCTTTGTCTCAAGGTTTGCTTGCGGGAAGGGTTCTACATCTTCAGAGTACAAGACTGAATTGCATTTGTGCCTCTGTCCCTATTTTAGACCCTTGCATGTCATTCACTGTGTCTCAACTTTTGGTTTCCTTCAAAAAGTTAGATAAAATACATTTTGATGTAGCCCAGGCTGGTCTCGAACTCACTTTGTACCAGAGACCGAGGCTGACCTTCAATCTTTAGTTCTGGGGCCTCAACTTTCCAAGTGCTGTCGTCGTCTGTTTTGAAGATGATGTTAAGGAGTGAACCCAGGGCTCGTGCATTCTACCAACTAAGTTCCATCCTCAGCTGAAAGAGCTTTCAAAGAACAGAAGAACATGGGAAACTCCAGTGCCCGTTTAGAGGGCCAGCACACTAGACAGCCATCTCTTCACACATTCGCCCGTCTTCCCCCAGCACTTTGTCCACTTTAATAATTGGAAATTCATCTTCTTAGCTCATTGGAAATGTCCGTGTCAGCAACGCTAACTAAGAAAGTTCACATAGCTGTGAGTCCTTTTTCCAGAGAGCTTCATTGCGCAAGCCTGAAACCGTTCTGTCAGCGGTGTTACTCACTAAGCAGCCCCGGCTGCTGTCTTCTGCCTTCTGTTATGTGGACCTGGCCCCTGTGCGACGCTAACTTCGTGTATTTGCCTTTCTGTAACTGACTTGCTTCACTTAGTAGAATGCCCTTGAGTGGGAGAAGTACTTGGATCTGGTTTGCAACTACACGACCTTGTATTCTGGTCTCCTTAAAATCAGAAGTGGGCCTGGAGAGACGGCTCCGCGATTAAGAGCACTCGCTCCTCCCTCAGAGGACCGGAGTTTGGTTTCCAGCACCCAGACAGGGGTCTCAATTGCTTATAACTACAGCTCCACCCAGATGATTTAGTGCCTTCTTCTGACCTCTCCAGGCATCCCTACAAGTGACACAGAAACACTCCAGGTAAGAACTGATATCCAATACACAGACAGAACTTAATACAAGAAATAGATAACTTAAAGGTGGGGAAACTATCCTAATATATCTCATCATAGAAAATACAGAGATGATTAAGCATCCAGAAGGCGTTAGCAAGTGTACTAGGAACTATAAATTAGATGCAGCCATGGCAGCCACTGCACACCTATGAGAAGGGCACCCAGATGCAACCAGACATGGCAACCATTGCACATCCGTGAAAACAGGCAAGCACAGAACTCGGAAGCCCCAGATGCCGTTGGACAGCGATAGGAACATTCCCTCGTCGCTGATTGGAATATATTCTGAAATAGCCCTTGTGGAGGAGAGCCTGGTAGTTTCTTGGGAAAGACAAAAACCACAGAGGCCACCATTTATGAATGGTTGCCAGGGGTTTCAGGGAGAGGAAGAGGGATAGGTGGAGAGTCAGTCGGGAGTTTGGGGCAGAGAGAAATGTATTAGTTTGTAAAACATTTATAATGTGGCTTGTGTTATTTTCTACTTGTCCAAACCTGTGGAGTGTCCAATACAAGCAGTGACCCTTAATTTAAACTATGGGGTAATTTTAATTAACATATTAAAACTGTAACCAATACAACCCACAATCTTGCTACATTAAAAACAGAGGAAATTGACAGTGCTGGGAACATTATATTTTTTTGTTGTTCAATATTTTTTTTCAATTTTGTTTAATATTTTGCCCAATATTTTCTGTAAGCCTAAAAGTGCTCAGATACTTTGCTTGAGAAATCACGAATATCTCGACCATCTTTTACTGATCGTCTTTTGCCCACCTTTAAACAAGACACAACAAACCGAGAACTTGATTTTGGGCTCTATCACCTTTCCCTTTTCTCTGCTCAGTTCCCTGCCGGTTCATTTCCTTCTCTGTTGAAAATAACCACCAGCAGAGGTTGCTAGCAGGCAGGCATTGGACATGTTCAGAGGCCTTTCTGTGGGACTCTTGTTTCAGCGTCAGACAAGTCAGCACCACCAGAGAGCAGTTCAGGGTAGGATCTTACCCGAGGTCCTTTACAGGAGGGTTCCATGAACACTCTCAATGAAGAAGGAAGACTTTCGGAACTCCCGGTAGCTGGGCGAGCACTTCATTTTCTAGAAGGTGTTGTGAGGGAGTTGAAGGCAATCTATTTCTTCACACCCCCACAGTGGTCCGACAAAAGAAGGAAAGAAGAGTTCGTTTGTTTCACTTCAGAACAAGTTAGGCTTAATTTTTGTGTTTTAAAAGAAAATTCCCAGGGACATGAGAAAGTGGGCAAAAATACTAACAGCTTGCTTATTTTTGTCTTTTTCAGAAATAAGATTACATGTAAGTATGTGTTTAACTGCACACTCGTATGAAATCATTTTATTCTCAGGTTTGTTTTTAATATCTGAGGGACACTCCTGGTTGCTGGTAGACTCATTAGCCATCCTGTCAAGCTCCCGTAATAAACTTCTGAATGTGGTCTTGCTCTATTCCCAGAGGTTATCCAAGAAGGGAAGTAGAGAATGTTCTTTTAGAAAGCATGAAGTGGGAAAATGTCTAAAGCTATTTATAGCAGCACTCAGCCATGGAAACCCCAGACTTCGAAGTCTATTTATAGTTAGTCTTTGGGTTAAAAGGGTGAAAGAAGAAATATTGAAAATGCCGCTGCTGCTTTTACCCCACAGCAGAGACTCATCAGCCGTCTCTCTGTAGCTGTGATAACCAGAGATTCACTAGAGTGACTCTGGGAGACGCAACAAATCCATCTTGGCCTAAAAACATAGGTTTGTTCAATCAAAAGAGCAACTTTTTCTGATTATGGGATTACCACTTGAGTGTCTTAAGTTTGCAGGCTGCCCTTGAGTCGGAGTCTGTCTGTGGCGTCTGGGATTTCTAAGGACAAGAGGGAATGGGACTGGGCTTATAAAACCAGGATACCAGTAGTGAGCTGCCGACACTGGCCCATCATCTGAATAAAAGGAAGGCTGGGGAAAAAGTACTCCAAACATCACTCTGTGTGTGGTGTGTGTGCATGTATTACATGTTTGTTGTGTGTTGTGTATATGTGTGTTAATGTGTGTGGTGTATACCTGCACGCACATGTGTGTGTGTGCTGTGTGTGTTTTGTATGTGTGGTATGTATGTGGCATGTGCCAGTGTGTGCACATATGTGTATGGTGTATAAGCCAGGTTGAGGCTGGGTGCTTCTTCAATTGCTTCACATCCTATCTTTGCAACAGGGTTTCACAGAGCCTGGCTCTCACAGACTTGGCTAGTCTGGGTGGCTCATCCCCACCTCTCTTGTTCTGGGGTTTCATACATGTGCTTCCGGACCTGACTTTTTATGGAGATGGAGACTCTGGTCTGCATGCTTGCATGGCAGATACTTTACCAAGAGAGTTCTCTCTCCAAGTCTCTCAAACAACAGCCTTTACACAATCCTCGAGGGCTTAACTGGTTTCAAACATGCCCCCGGGCCAGAGCAGCAAGCCCTTGGACACACAGCATGGGATTTGTACAAAATCTATAACCACTGGGCCTGAGGAATTTGTGTGCTTGTTTCTTAATATGTTCCTGCTAGGGGCACAAAGGCCAGGTCAGAGGTCAGTGCTAGAGTACTTGACATTCCTGGGTAAGGACAGTAATGAAATGAGGTGGGGATGTCTTTCCAGCTGGGATCGGTGGCTTCCTCGAGATATTAACATGCTAAGAATGAGTGACGTTCTAAACAAAGGAAAACGCAGAAAGCCAAGAACAATGTAGACGTGGCTGGAACAAAAAATCTTGAGATGAATGAGAGTGGGTAATCGCAGCCACGAGCACACAGCAAGCTATCACGTTGCTGGTAACAGCTGGGTCTTTACAAGTGTCCACTTATGACTGTTACTTGTGCCAATCAAACAGGACTTTCACAATCTAGTCAGCTTCTTCCTGCGTGGGCTAGACAGTAATGTCAGACCCTGAGAGTACAACACATCTTTCAGCTACAGCTCCCTTTTATTCTTTCTGGGTGGTGTCACAGACGAACATGCTATCCTCCTCCTAAACCTGTCACCTTCACACCCTTTGAAGCTGGGGTAGCTTCTTGACTGTCTCCCTGAGAGCCCCAGGTAGCATCGGTTCTCCATTTGTCTCCTAGTGACCTCAGTTACATGTTGTCTTATGTCACCTCTGACGCCATTGCCCTTCCTTTATAAAGCACTTGTTTCCTGTGGCCACCCTGGTATGTTCCCAGCAGTCTTGCCTTGTCTTGTTGAAGCCACGTGGTTTCCAGGAAGCCAGAGGAGCTGGTTTCCATTCCACAGAAGGAGCTGGAATAGAGCTGAGTATTTGGAGACCCGTAAGAACTAACTATTGATTGCACACAAAGACAGAGCAATAGAATCACAGAGTCCATGATGCTCAGGTCACAACACCCATGGCATATTCTTCATAGAAACAGGAAGTTCTCTGCTAAGGAAGCAAGTGAGGTGTTGCCACGCCCCGGGGTGGGAGGAGTCAGTTGCCGGGAAGGAAAGCTGTTTCTTGGATTCCTGTGAATGGCCTTGAGCTCCTGGGGAAACTGAGGCCTTCTTCAGGTAGAGCCCAGAAATACCTTCAGGCTTCTAAGCAGGACTTGTGGATCTTGTGCTTTTCACGTTCCCTTGAAGGCTACACACTTTCGCAGCAAAGCTTTGTCTTTGTCATTTACCTGGCATGAAGACACTATTTCACAGCATTCTGGCGCATTCTTCCTGGAGATCTTTATCAGGACTCCTCTGGCAGGATTGAAAGATGTGTTCAGTGCAAATTCTAACTCATGATCTTCTCCCTTCCCTTTCCCTCCTTCCCAGTGCCACCGAGCAAAGCCAGGGCCTTGCACATCAAGAGGCGTGCAAGATGTGGTGGCATGTCCAGACTGTGTGTGTGTGTTTTAATACAAGGTCTCATTGTGTAATCCAGGATATCCTTGAACTCTCTCTCCATGCAGCCCAGGTTTTTTCTGAATTTATAATCCTCTTGCCTCCACCCAAGTGTCCCTATTATCGGCAAGTACCACCATGTCTAGCTAAATCTGTGATCTTTCTCCCCAGTCTCCTTGTCTCCTCTTACTACTTAGGAAAGACAAGCTAATCCCTCTCTCCATCTGCTTTCCCTCTAATCCAGGTCAGGCATAAGCCATTCCTATTGGCCCTTTGTATTAGTTACTTTACTGGTGTTGGGATAAAGTATCACAACCGAAACAATCTAAGGGGGAATTTACTTTGGGTTACAATTCCAGAAGATTAGAAGTCCATGATTGCAGGGTAGTCAGGCAGCAGGTGGCTGGAGCAGGAAGCTGAGAAGATCCACTGTGGAGATAGACAAAGGACTACTCCCTTCTTGTAGAGCACAAACAACACACCAAAGTGCTATGCCCTCTAGAGTACAGCTTGAGGGACTAAAGAGTGTATTGGGCTTATTTACAGAGCATGAGTGAAGGATTACTTACAGGATCGTGGGTGGTACCAGGAAGTCCCAGCATGGATAACGATGGATAACCATGGGATACACAGATGGACTTCCTCCTTCAGTTACCCTTCCACAGCCTGTACACGCCAGCACCCAGAGAGAAAGAGGCCATGTGTGATTGGGGCAAAATTTCACACAAATGTCCAGGAAGTGCAGAGGGTCCAAAATCTCCCTACTCTTTTCTCGGACAGTTGACAAGCCCAATCTTGGGGGAGTCATGAGAGCATGGTTACAGCTGTTCTGATGAGGCTGACGGCTGTTGATCTCGGAGGATCCTCTTCTTGGTACATTGTAAAGTGTTTCTGGTTGACCACATTAACCGTGGAATCCTGAGAACTCTGCTGGTCCGGTCTCTGAGCCGAAAGCATTATTAATCGGGAATGTAATAAACACAGGGGCATGGTCTTGCAGGCGGAGGAGCTCCCACTGTGGACCTGCACAGTTCCCCCACTGCACCCCCTCTCTGTTCCTGCACCTCTGATTGTATTAGCGCAATCCAATTTACATGGAAGTGGAGTCCTTGACCCAACTTTAGCTTCTCTCAGTTCTGCCCTCTACTGCCATTTATTTGCCTCTATTTGTGGCTTGGAAAGTTTTTGGCTATTTCATTTAAGGTATGCAGCCATCGTGTTTAATTCATTTATTATGTTTGTCCCCAAGGGGCAGCTTATCTTGTTAGGCGGAGTAAGCATTTGTTACTTGTTAATTCTATGCAACCTCAAAGTTAGCATTTCATTTTGAGACGACTCACATGGTAAAAAAGTAAATGTATTGAATTGGGCTAAATCTGCTTGGCTCCCGCTCTCCCTCGGGGTCTCTATTAGTTACTGAGGTTTAATTGTTGCCTGCTGGCAAGCTACTTCAGGAGGTATTTTGAAAAGGAAATTGCATTCTAGATGCAGGGACCGCTTGGGGCTGGCATATTTTGGATTTGTAAGGGTGTAGTTTTGGTGCCAAGGCATGTTCACTCCTGCACATGCATACTGTCACGGAGATATTCCTAGGGTGACAGGGAAGGGTGGGTGCCTGCAACACAAAGTCTATACAATGGTTTAATTGAGGATGGGGTGTTGGGGCAGGAGGCAAGATACTGTGGAGTGGCAGGAACTGGTCTATGGAGAGCCTTTCAGAAGCATGTCTGGAAAGAACATGGACTTTGGAATCACTCAAATGAATCAGAATCTCTGGTCTGTCGCTAAGAAGGGGATGATCTTTGGGCTGGTTATCAACCCGAATAGCAGACCTGTGTTTGTTCTAGACTTCTAGCTCTATGGGCTCAAGGAGGTGATTAAGGAACTCCCTCAGCATGGAGCCCACAACTCCTTCCATCTATAGTACTAATCTATAAAAGACTGTCTACCATCAGGTGAACTATTGGCCTCAAACATTAATGAAGAGGGCCAAAGAATGGAGCTCTGACTTGGGAGCAGATCTGTACTCTCCTAACTGGCCTGAACAGGGAAGAGACCCGAGGCAGACTGGGGTGGGACTGCAGCAGGGGAAGTCGGAAGAGGAGGCTTTTGCAGAGTGGAGACGGTACTTGACACACAAAGCTGGCTTTGCCATTTTTTTTTTTTAAACTGGATGGCTCTTGAAAGGGCATAGTAGGGGACCTAGCATGGGAGAGAGGGAAAGCAGTGCCCTTTCTCTGATAGCTGGATGTTCTTGATCCTTTCTTCCAAGGAGGGCAAGGAGGGGAGTAAGGGCAAGCTGAAAGCTGCTTCTCCCATCATTGATGCCCTTCTTACCCTCTTTATCTCCAGGTTGGAGAGCTCACTGGATGGCCAATACCACAGACTGTCTGCAACCTTCACACACCACCTTTAACTATACACATACATCCATGAGAACATCTAATCTGTAAGTTGGGCACAGAAGAGATTAATGATAAACTAGAATAATTTTATAATAATATTCTGTAAGTTATATGATTTCAAATATATTTTGAAAACCTTTGTGTGTGTACAGGTCAGAAAACAACTTTCTCAAAAAAGTACTTGTTTCCATCTTACGTGTATGAGTTTTTGTGTGCTTATATTTAAGTATGACATATGTATGAATGCCCTGGTGCCCATGGAAGCCAGAAGAGGTGTCACGCCCTCTGGAACCAAAGTTACAGATAGTTGTAAGCTGCCATGTGGGTGCTAGGAACCAATCCTGGGTTCTCTACAAGAACAAGAACTGCTCTTGAGTGATCTATGAAAATTCCAGAGAACAGCTGTTGGGAGTTGGTTCTCTCCTCTCGCCATGTGGGTCCAGGAATAGAGAGGGTGGCAGGCTAGGCAGTAAGAGCCATCTCACCAGCAATTCTTTTAGTGTATTTATACACTGTATTCATTCTTCTCATGAGGATGTGAGATGAGGAAATACTTACACAAGGCAACCGATATAGCATTAGCCTGCTGTACTAGGGCTCTTTGAATACAGCACTATCATATCACAGGAACTGATCTCATAATTGAGAGCTACTGGGTGATTGACAGGCAGGAAGTGTATACAATGAGGATACATTGGACCAAGAGCATAATTCTCGCCCTGGCTGGGACAGAGTGGGATGATGGGAGATTTTGGCATACTGCTTAGAATGGTATGGAATTTAAAACTTGTTATTTCTAGAAATTTCCCTTAATATTTTTAGATCATGGCTGATGGTGGATAACTGAAACCAGTGAAAGCCAAGCATTGGATCTCTGTGTTACTCTTGTGCCACTGACAGATGATGATGCCGAGCTGAGCACGGTAATGAAGCTGCAGCGAGACGTAGATGCTTCCAGTGAACTTTTTTTTTTTTTTTTTTTTTTTTTTTTTTGGTTTTTCGAGACAGGGTTTCTCTGTGTAGTCCTGGCTGTCCTGGAACTCACTCTGTAGACCAGGCTGGTCCAGTCAACTTTCTTTTACTCACTGATGCCTTGAAATTAAAAAGGAAGCCAACCTCTGGGTGATGTGTGGCCACTTACCACTACCTTAGACTCCACAGAGATTATTAGCAAGTTGGGTGAAAATAGCTTAAATAGGTCTCAATGCTAGGACTGTATGTATAAATAGAGAAGAGGACAGAGGCTCTCAGGGTAAAGCACTTGGCCTGGCTCCCAATGCAGCTCTGCTGTAGTAGTCCAGCCAGCCCTCTAAAGTCCTCTTCTGCAGCAGGAGGCTCATCTCTCTACCCCCAGTGACTAGAGCTCTGGTGTTGGGTGAACTGAGAAGGCCTGAGGGTCACAATGCCTTCTTGGCTGGTTGATTTGCCCCATACAGTGGCCACCCCAGTGCAGGCGGCTTGGACCCACTGTTACAAACATTCATCCCACAGATCCCCTTCTTTGCCTCTGTGGAGGGCATTGGCTGGCACCTTCTGTGGAGGACACTGTGTCCTGGCAGCTAGCCTCCATAGGCACAGTTCTGGAGTGCCCTAGAGCCAGTGACTCGGCACAATCCAGATGTATAGGATTATACCTCCGTGGATGGGATGGTGGGCAGAAAAGGAGTCTATGTCACTTCAGATCTAGCATGTAAAAAGCTACAAGGACTTCCTGGACATTATGGAGAAGACCTGAGCTCAGAGTCTGTGACTCTTTAGCAGCCTCTCATCCACATTCTACCCACTGACCTTCAGGCACCAGATCCTGAACCGGTTTCTCCCTTTGGGAGCCTGATTCCTCCCCAGACCCATTACTTATGCTTTTTCTTCTCTTCACAGACACTGTGGCCGATTTCACTTCTTAAGTCTCCCCTGCTGACCTCCAAATTATGTCATTCTAGTGGCCTCCAACATAGGGATGGCCTGGAGACTGGGAACACTAAGCTGAAAATGGAATATTGTAGTGTAAATTTGAACCCGGATAGATGGTGAGTGATGGCGTAGGTGGAAATATCAGTCCTTCACAATCTTCAGGGCTCTAGCACCAGTGGGCTGTCCTGTATGGGTCACTGGTCCTCCTCCTCCAATATATGAGCATCCAATATATGGCTGCTGGGGCTCCTTCATTGCCCTCTGGATGGCTGGCCTACAAGCCAGGCAGCTACCCTGTTCCGTGGCCTCTTCCTTTTTCTGGACCCTCTAAAGGTTAGAGGAGTGCTGCATAGATAAGGCACGCTTCCTGGGTGGAGGCCTTGGAGCCTCCACCCGTCCACACACTATCCGCATTGTGGAGCTTAACTCATCATTCCCACACCCTCACTCCAGCCAGGGCTTGGCTCAGGACAAAGTCTCAGGGATTTAGCAAATAAAGGGTACGGATCTTAAAGTCTAGGTGAATTGCCAAGCACCCCGTGGTCTAGGTCTGCTCTGAGAATGTTTAAAAACATGGATACTCTAGAGCATTCTTTGCTATATCTCAATTATACTACGGATAATAAGTTACATAATGGTCAGTTCAGAAAGCAAATACCAGCTCTGATAGGGTTCTTGTAGACTTCCAGATGGCTGCCTCATAAACTCATATGGCACACTATAATTTGGGGACCATTGGCATTTTTTAACTAGTGAGATGTGAGTTGGTTTGTTTGTTGTCTTTTTTTTTTTTTCCAGATCATTCTACTCAGAGTCTAGAGGTGGTCTGTCAGCAACTGTAGCATCCAGCCTGCCAGAGGATTCCAACATTCATGGTGACGCCTTGTGGCTGCTCACTGGAGCCAGAGAAATAGGAACCTCTTGTGAAGCTCACAGTCCAGGAGGTAAAAACAAGTTGTTTGCCAAAATCAGAGCAGAGAAAGAGCTGAAGAGAACACACACACACACACACACACACACACACACACACACACACACACACTCCAGTCTGGGGAATTATCTTTTTTTTTTCTTTCCAACTGAGACTATCAAAACACCAGCCACTTGTTCTTCCTTGCAGTCCAGTATGATCCTGTGCCTGCAGGGAAAACTTCAATGCATCTCACGTCTTCCCTTGCCATATCGAATAACCCATTATCTGCTTTTGTGTTTCCTTCACTTATCTTTACAAAGTTTGAAGACATAGGACACATTTCTTTAGATTCCTTTATATCTACTTCACAGGCTAAAGTTATGCATGGCTCTGGGGAGATGTCTCAAAACTGACAAGGTGGAGACAGGTGGATTCCCCCAGGGGCTTATGGGACAGTCACCCTGGCTAATTGGTGAGCTCTAGGTTAAGGTCTCAGAAAATAAGGCAGAGAGCAATTGAGGGAAGACACCCAAGATCAGTGCATGGCTTCCATATGCACAGGCATACATGTGTGCATGCTTATGCATACTCATATATGCGTGTACATATACGCCTGCATGTATATATGTCTATACATACAAAGAAAAAAGTTAATGATTATCCTTCATTTATCTGAAAATGTCTATTTCACCTCATGTTTAGCAGTTACTAACATTAGAGTTTCAATTCCAGGTCTATGAATATTTCCTGGTACTTTGAAGAGGTCCATTTTTCTCTGTTTGCATGCTCTTAGAGGAATACAGTCAGGTTAATGCAGGTGTTTTTTACTTTGTCTTTGATGAGATGTAATATGACTAAAAGATAGCTACATATGAATTCACTTTTTTTTTGTTTTGTTTTGTTTTTTTTTGAGACAGGATTTCTCTGTGTAGCCCTGGCTGTCCTGGAACTCACTTGGTAGACCAGGCTGGCCTCGAACTCCGAAATATGCCTGCCTCTGCCTCCCAAGTGCTGGGATTAAAGGCGTGTGCCAACACCACCTGGCATGAATTCACTTTTTATTATCTTGCTTGGTAGGATATAGTGATTTCTTGATTCTAGGAAGATGTATCATTATTTGGATGATATTTTAAATATTCTTCAGAATCATTGTTGGCTCTCTGTGTTTCCTGGAAACTGGTGCTGAGATCAGATTCAGATTCAAGACCTTTGTCAAGACTCTTGGAGGCACACTGTCCGATTCTTCTCTTACGTTGGGATTTGGGCAGTCACTGATACTGGACCTCCCCCACCCCCTTGCGTGTGATTGAACCTTGGTTCTTGTACATGCTAGGCAAGTGCTCTACCAAGAAACATTCTGAAGGAGCTGGAAAATATTACAGTTATTATGAAGTACAAGATGCTTCACCTTACCTGGTAGGAGCCTCTTTGAACAGGTCTGTGAACTTTTTAGCTATTATCCAGTAGTCTGTGATGGCTTTCTATTGTGACAAGATGTTCCAAACTCATCTTAACTCTCAGTAAATGTAAAATTAGCCATATAGGGAAGTCTTGCTATAGTTTTATTTAGAAATAGTGACTCAGGACTACAACTTGGGCACTGAGGAACATTCAGTGTGTGAACAAAGCTACAAGTTACATGTGTTTCTTGTTATATATAGGTGCAATAGTTTATGCACATAGGCTGTAAATGGGTCATGAGTTTGGTTCAAATTAGAGTTTATAAAACTTGTCTTCTTCATCATATTGGGACTTCTTTCCTCCACACTTGAGATTCTAATTCTCAGATACAGGAGATAATGAAGAATCTTCTTGACTGCTGTGTGTGGATATTCCACACTGTGGAATGTAAAGGAAAATCACACCAGTATCGCCGCCATTGTGAACACCGAAAATGTTTCATTGCTGTGTACATTCCTGAGTCTTCCTTCTTCCTCTTCCTCCTGTTTTGAAGTAGACGTACAGCTTGTTAGAGCTTCTAGCTTCCATCCAGTCTACGACTCCTGTCAACCCTTGGCACATCTTTTATCTCTCCACTTATTTGCACATCTCATTTTCATATCTCATTTGCATACCTCTATTTGCATACCTCTGTTTCCATACCTAGCCACCACAGCCTCACTGACTCTTCCTCATCTTGCTTGTCTAGACCTTGACTCTCAGTGGACTCTTCCTCTAAGACCCATGGCAATGATAATCCTTGTGTCCTGGCATCCAGTTATGTGTTTGCCATGTCCTATTTGCTTAAAAGTTAGCTTTTAAATATAAAATTTTTTTTTTTTTGTTTTTTTGAGACAGGGTTTCTCTGTGTAGCTCTGGCTGTCCTGGAACTCACTAATCCGCCTGCCTCTGCCTACCAAGTGCTGGGATTAAAGGCATGCGCCACCATTGCCCGGTGCTAAATATAAAAATTTAGGTCATGTATTCTTTTGAAGTTTTTAAATACATTATTTCACTTTCTTATACACCATTATGAAAAATTTTAGTTCTTATATGCCACACGCTTCTTACTATGTATGTATGTACGGTGCATGCCTATTAATTGTATATATATGTATATATACATGCATGTGTTCATAATGTTATACACCAAAGTCCACGTCAAAGTCCAGACGTTGAACTTGACTGATCCTGGAGACAGGGTCTTTAAGGTGGTGATGAGGGACATAGGAGGTCAGAGGGTGGAGCCCTAGTCCATTATGACTGTTGTCCTGGGAAGAGGAGGTGGAGGCTTTCATATACAGGGAGAAGACCACATCTGCAAGCCTAGGACAGAGGCTCACCAGAAACCAAGCTAACACCTGGGTTTTAGACTTCTAGGCTCTACAACTGCAGGACAGGAAAGGGCTATTGTCACTTAATCCATCAGGTAGGAGCTCTGCTACAGCAGCCCTAGCTAGCTCAATGGCCCAAGGATATTTTTCTTCTTCTTAAATCTTAGGAATCTCATTGTTTTGAGTTGATCTTCTCAGGCATGCAACATATTTTTGAAATGTAGAGTCTCAAATCTTTGGTAATTCAGTAAAATATTCTTCAGTTATAGTTTTCAGTATTGTTTTTGTTTCCCCCAGCCCCCCAGAAACTCCTATGCTCCATCTTCTTTGCCTATCTTCATTTGTTACTGCTTTTTCTAACATCTTTGCAATTTCTTTCTTTCTGTTAATATTTAATATGGAGACAGTATCTCACTACGTATGCCAGGCTAACCTCAAACTGATGTCAATCCTCCTGCTTCAGCCTCTCCAGTACTGAGATTACAGGTCGGTGGCACCATGCTAGGCTTAGTAGTTTTTTTCCTTTAAAAGCATTTGTATGCAGCACGTGGCTTGCTCAGTGGGAGACCATAAGACTCTAAATGCTTCCTTCACTTTCACATATTGGTGGACATTCCATCCTTGACACACCAGCCAGGCTAAAGCAGGCCTTTTCCCTCTTCTATGAACTCTACGGGAGTTTGGTGTCATCTTGATCCCTCTCCATAGGCTCCTAGACTCTCAAGCCATTGCTAAAGCCTATTGTCTCCACCAGCTACTCCCAGTGCCCAGCTTCTCCTTGGTTCCTCTGCAGTCCTGTGCTTCTTTTAAAAACAAAGTGGGTCTCCATCTCTATCCGGAGCATTTTCTAAACCCACCCCTTTCGCTATATAACTACATATAGTTATAGTGCCTTCTCTGGGTCTATGCTAAACTTGTTACACACCATCTCAGATATATCCAGCCCCTTCAAGGCCATCACCCTGTGGGCAGTGCCATAGTAAGGTCATTAGCCCTCTGAAGGCAGTGTTGTCCTAGCTACTGCTGCACTTTAGGACTTGGCATAGTAAGTAATACAGAGTAAATGCTCAGTAAATGTTCCTATTTGTTTGGTGTGAATCAACCTTAGATACTCATAAGAAGGTACATGTTAAGAATACCTGGGCATGAGAATGCTAAGAGTTAAGGTCTAACTTGGGCTCAAAGGATATTATAAGGTGAGCCTTACGTCCAATAACCCTTAACTAGGGCTGTGGTGGGATCTCTCATGAAAAATGATAGAATTTAACATGTAAAAATTCTTCTGTAAGATCTGATCATGGTGGAAGGCTGCTATACAGTCCCTTCTAAGTTTTTGGCCACAAGTCGAGGTGACAGCTTTTCATCACCCTGAGAAAGGAGATCTGTCTTGGGCCTTCTAGCTCCTTCTGTGCTACTGGCCCTGTCCCACATAGCATCCTTGTTCTGCCTTTGGAGCGAGGCTTGTGGTCTCCTGAGTCAGAACCCTTGCATTGCTTCTGCCACCCACAACTTCGCACTCTCAGGACAGACAGTCCTTCTCTTCCCTCCCCAACTGGCTCCCAATAATTTACTGATTAGGTTTCACGTCGCTGGCTGAGCGTCCCCTTTAGCTGATAGGGCGCTCTTGGTGTTGAGCCCTGAGGTCTGGCAGCCTCCTCTTCTTTAGCTCTTTCTGGCCCAATCGGCTGACTGATAGAGCCCTTGCTTCTCCCCTGTGGGTGCTGGCCCAGCCCACGAGGGAGTTCCTCCCTGCCAGTCCTCTCTCCTTAGCTTTGGCTGGGATCACGCTGGCTGGCCCACAGAAGGGGATATGAAGTTAACTTTCTCAGTAAATCTTCCCTCTGGACTCTTCAAGATAGAACAATCATTTGTTCCCATAGATAAGCCGTGAATCCAAATACTTAAAAAATTGAAACCAGATTAATAAAGCAGCAGCTGCCAGTATCTTACAATTCTAGGTGGAGCTTCGCCCCTGAAGGTCTTAAGGCTTTGGGAAAATAGGAACGCCTAAGCTGGGAACTCGTACCAAATAAAATATTAGTTTAGCCCGTGGAATATGTGTGTGCTCTTGTTTAGTTTCAGGTCAGTAATTTTAATTACTGTCTTTCAGCTAACATTTCAAATATTAGAGGAAGAAAACTAGATACTGTCTTCTTGGCACACACAAAACTTTCACAGCTTTAAATTAGGAGAAGCAGCAACATTGAGCAGAGAACATACCACTCTGCAACCACAGATACTCTAAGATAGACTTTGCAGCCTGATATTAATTAAGTCCAATTATTGCTGAGCACATAATAACTGAATAAATTATCTTCTGTCTCCATTATCTGGACTCAGGGCTGGCAGTAGACATTTTTCTCATCTGTGCTAGGAACACTCACGAGTTGTTTCAGGTGGAGATAACTCAGAATAATACAGACCTCAGAGCCCTGGCTCTCTTTTCCATGAGGGTATGTCTCCCAGCCTTGTACCCGGGGCTGTCAGACATCACGGCAGGTACAATGGTGATTTCACCAGTTGAAGGGACAGGAGATGGCCTGTTGGAGAATGGCTGTTTGGCAAGTCTCTGATTTCAATGTGGGGTGACGTGAAACAGTGCAGGAGGCATATGGGAAAGGGGGGGGGGCTTTAGAATAAAGACAACATCCTGGATTATGTGGGCAGTCCATGTAATTGTCCCTCAATTGAAGATGACGGGGAGACTGGGAAAAAGTATCAGAGTGAGTGAATAGGCGAAGATACTATTTCAACGTGACTAAGGTGGAAGAAAGTCCAAGGGGCAGGGGTGGGAGACTCTCAGGCAGAAAAAAAAAATGCAGGTTAATGGCTTCTCACAAGGTCTCCAAGAAGGGAAATCAGTTCTGCTGACATCTTATTTCAATTCTTTTCCATCTCCATGAAGCCTGAGAGCTTTGGTCTTGACTGCGGGTGCCTGAATTTTGCATTATGAAATCATTAGAAGCATTACTGGACAAACATTGTAGCATTAACAAGAACCATAAAAAAGCAACCATGGTCTGTTTTACTTAAATCATTTTTCCATGCTGTTGTCCTAGAATGTCACTATACTGTGCATATACACAGCATGGCAGATTATAATAGAATTGTATAATTTTGTAGTTTTAATTCCTATTGTAAATATTTCTTCTATTGTAGTGTTTTTCATAATTATAAGTGCTGCTTGACATTTCCCCAGACTGACTTCTAATAATTAAAAATATTGCTTCTTTTTGCTGGGCATCCATCTTGTTTCGATGCTTCATGGTGTTGCTACAGTAAACATCCGTGATGCAATGGTGAGTATTGTCAACTTGAGAGCAGCTAGGATCACCTGGGATCTGGATCGAGGGGTGTGCCTGTTTGGACTATCTTCATTAGATGCCCTCCACTGTGGCTGGACTGTATGGTGGGAAGTGGGGAAGCAGCAGTAAGCACTTGCTATTCTCCTCATTATGGATGGAACGCTGTGTGGCCAGCTGCTTCGGGCTCTGCTGTCTTGACTTCTTGCCATGCTGGACTATACCCTTTCTCCCTAAAATTGATTGTCAGAGTTATTTTACCACAGTAATAGGAAAGTAAGTTAATATCTGGATACATACAACTTTCCTACCCTTAGAAGATTTTACTAACATTAAATCATATGGATCCAGGACATAAATACCTTTGTTTCTACAGTGATCAACAAATTGCTTCCTCAAGCCATCACGTCGAAGGCTGGGGATGTAGCTTCATGTTAAGAGTACTTGCTTAGCATGCAGGAGGCTCCCCGTCTGGTTTCCACATGCACATGTCAAGACACTGTCAATTTAGCAAGCCACTAACAATCGATAGACACGTCCAGTCTTGCTTGTGTTGGTGGGTCACTGTGGTAATCGTCTTCACGTGAGCTAGAAATGGCTTCTGATGAGTAACGAGGGAAGAACTGCTCACCTTTAGCTTTTATGGTTATTCTGATGCATGATTTGAATCCCAGAATCCCAAAAGATTACTAAGAAAAAACGAAAATCTATCCAATTCAACCATTACCATTAGGAATCATGGTACAATGAAGTTATGTGCAATTCAACCAGTTTAATACAGTTACTGTGGAGAAAATCAACCAAGAAAACTGAGGAATCCCGCAGGCATGTTGGAGGACCTCCTCATGGTGACTCCTAGATAGACTCCGGTTGGGACTGGCTACCAGGAAGATCAACTATATATTATTAGAGGGCTGGGGTTTCAGTAACCCTGAGCTCCAGGGAGTAGGAATTGACTGAAGGATTTGGGAGGCTGATGTCAGTCGATCACAGATTGTATCAGCCAGGTCTGCCTGAGGTCACACAAGGAAGCAAGGAGTCACCACTTGCTGTATGCAACAAAACAACAAACTCTTAATGGATCTACACATGCAAAGAAAGAGGGGATGTCAGCTTGCCTTTGAGGCTGGCCTGAAGTTGTTAGCCTGCATGGAAATAATACCTTCTAGAACGACACAGCCTGTAAAACTTCATGACTGTGGATTTATACACGTTTCCTTCTGTCTTGCTTTGACCCTCATCCTAACTCTTTACAGTGAACATCCTCATCTTCCTTTGCTTCTCACGATGATGCCTCGTCCCTCTCATGGCCTGGGTGTTCTCTCATGCAGACTGGGTGCTGGCACTTTCCCATCAGCAGAACTGGCAGACTCCAAAGTTCATGATGCATGGTTACCTAGGGCATGGTTAAAACAAGTCATTCTGGTGGGGGAGAGATTCTGGCCTGGTCTGTGTGCCGAGGGCTCTGGTAAAGACCACCATGGCTGGTATTACTGTTGGCATTGGACAGGAAGGTCCCGAGACTAAATGAAATCATTATTTTCCATGGGAAGTAAATGGAACATTGATTTACAGTCTTCTGGATTCCATTAGATCCTTGTTTCCCCAGCAGCACTACGCATTGGCCAGTGCTCTCAACTGTTTTCCCAGTCTCTCCTGATTTCTTGTCTTCTAATTGGTCAATATAAACCAGCTCCTGAATTTCTGCTCCATTGAGAGAAAGGACAATCCTAATTCTATCTTTGCATGCCTGATAGGATATATGGTTGGCAATCCTCCTATTTTACACCAAAAATTTTGGGAGCAGGGAAGGTAAATCGATTTCCTCTAAGAAATTCCATACACTGAGTAAAGACTAGAATCCAGTTGTACTGACTACTCCAGTATGTTCTCAGTGATCTCAGTCTGGTGGTGTTGATGTCACAGCGGGATCTAGAGTCATTTCACATGGAACTGTCCTCAGAGGTGAGTCCTAGTCTATTTTTTTTTTTTTTATGAAGATGCTAGAAGTGCAAGATCAAGACATTGGGAGAGTCCATGTCCTGTGTCCTTGTGCGACGGAAGAGCTCCCTCCAGACTGCCTTATAAGGCACCAGTCTATTTACTGGGTCTGCATGAGCTGATCATGTCTCCCAAACCCCACTTTCTAACATTACTAGGCTTCAAGTGATGGCGTCAAGCTATAGATTTGTGAGGGAAAACAGAATTATTCAGATTATAGAAGATGGGGAGAGTGAGAAGTGAGGTCTCTCTCATTTGATCCACTCCTTCCAAGGAGCTTGGACTCCTGGATCATCCAGCACAACATGACATCACAACCTGCTTTCCCACTGGGCTTTGCGCCTTCACTCTGTCCATGGGGTGAGCAGCAGAACTGTAGAGCATCTATACCACAGAACACGTCTGGCAACGAAAAGGAATTATGTCCTGTCACATATGACATGAAGGAACCATCAGAGCATTCATTATACAGGGAACAAGGCCAATGCTGTATGATTCAATGGCTTATCTCCGAAATGACAAGATTTTGGAAGTGGAGTTGAGGCTTACTGAGTTGGAAACAGCAGCTGACATGAGTAACCAATCGTAACACAGAAATCTACAGTGAGCTGAGCAGTACCTTCGAGCTCATTGAGACTCAGTATGTTAGGTGACCCAGCAGTGTGACATGTGGTGAGACATGACTAAAGCCCAACACTGGGGACGACGACGACAGGAGGAGGTCTGCAAGCGCCAGGCCAGTCTGAGAGACTCCGTGTCAACACACTGAAGAGTGACTGACCTGATGACGACATGTCCAGCCATTTCACAGTGTAGTACAACATGGTCATCAAGAGAGTGCACCCTAAAGAACTGTGCAATTGAGTTACAACCCCACTGGGGTTTGGGGGGGGATTGTATATACACACAAATCTCATAATACTTTTAAATATGTTTATAATTTTATATGAGCTACATTCATAGGTACCCTTGAACAAGTTTGACACACAGGCCATGGGTTGGACACTTTTGACAGAACTCTACCCCAGTAGCTGCCTTTCCTTAGGGAACCTCAGAGAGTCAGTGGAGGCTGAGTTGTGGCCATCCACAAGGCAGGTAGTGTTAGTGTACACTAGCTGTCTTCCTTAATTGTTCTGAGAAGCATCTCAAGGGATATAATAAATGCAATCTTAATAATGCATGATTATCTTTCCTATCTAGACACAACACACTAATAAAGATTTCAGCATCTAAGCCAGAAGACTTAGGGAGCTGTCTGATTGTTTAGGACTATAGCAATTTAAATCAACTTCCATTCTATAATTGGGAACAAAGTATCTCAGAGACAAAGGCTCTGTGACCTTTTCATCATGATCATTACTAGTATCAAGAACCCAACTGGTGCTGGCCAGGACTTCTCTGTGGTACAACATGAGTCATAAATATGTTACATAACGTGTTTTACAGATAACAGCTGGAGATGTGGTCCATGGCACAGGGCTTGCTCAGCAAGCCTTGGACTGAATCTCTAGCAGCACACACAAGCACATGCTCTGAAGATAAAAACCACAGCATACAAAGTGACATGGGACATCAAGCCTTAAGTTGTATGCTGGTCCCTTCTCTCCAGAGTTGTTCTTCTTGAGTGTTGGGGACAGCAGCCTTAGATGTCTTAGTCTCATTGTAGCAGTTGGTAGTTATTGAAGTCACACACCTTGTGTTGGGTGATGGAATCTGGAGAAAGAAAAACAGTTTGACAGTTAAGGTAGCTAGTCACAACAAGGTAATACACAACTCCCCCCCATCCTCCACCCCCACCCTGCTCTCCCTTGTCTGTGTAGCTCTGGCTGTCCTGGAACTCACTCTGTAGACCAGGCTGACCTCGAACCACCTGCCTTTGCCTCCCAAGTGCTGGGATTAAAGGTGCGTGCTAGCACTGCTCAGATGTGATCCTTTTTGTACGCTTTATAAGACAATAGTTTAAACAACTTAAATGTTTCAGAGCTCTTCATAGGCTCACTTGTCTTTATAGTACTCTCAATTTTAAAAGTAAATGAAATAAAGGAAAGCAAATTAATACCAGTCACAATGGCCTCAGATTAATCCATTCGACAGCCCTATGTCCTATTAGGTTGTATCACAATGAGGACATTCCCATCAGGACAGACATTCTGTTGGATGGAGCTGGGACAGCTGTCATCAAAGATTCCCGAGCTCTCATCTTAGTGAGCTACTTCAAATACCCATTGTTAGAAGGCAGATTATAAAGTTTCACTTTTAATTAACTATGACATTGACTATGATAACTAGACTGTGCCAGGCTGTCTACCCAGTTAGGGATTCCATGATGAATACAAAATTGGGAACAGTTCTTAAAATCCAGTTTGAGGCCCAGTGGACAAGGTTGGACTGGGGGAACCGTAGGGTCTTCTGGGTTGAAGCTTCATTGCTTTATGAAAATATCTTTATGAAGATATCACAGAGAGAGCTGAGCAGCTGGTCAGTCAGTGTGCTATAGTTGGCCACAATCCCTCTGCCATGTGTGTAATGGTCCACAGACTTGTGCTGAAAGTAGTAGCTGGCGCTGCTACTTTGGGAAGTGCTAGAAACTTTAGCGGGCAAAGCCTAGCATAAGAAGTGGGTGGCTGAGGTGGGTCCATGGTGTGGGTCCTGCCCTGGCTCCTTTTTCTCTCTCCCTATGCTTCCCAGCTATCATAAGCTGCTTTGCTCTGTTGTATACACCCCCAATCATGAGGTTCTGTTCACCCATGGCCCTGAGACAGTAGAACCAACCAACCATGCATCGGGCCACAATATATCCTCCCTCTTGTGTCAGTTTTCTCAAGAATTTTGTCACACAGGAACAAAAATTGTGACTAACAAACTATCATTTGTCAATACTAAGATGTTTACTACACACAACTTATTACTACAAAAACAAAAAAAAGGACACAGCTGATTGTTCGTGCTCACTGGCTGACAAGCTTAATTACAATGATTACAGGCCGCCTCCCATTAGACAACTATACAATTAGTTAGACAATAATATCTGAAGGGCCTTGAAGAGTGAGACCTATTGGAAGATGGGCAGCTATGGAGGCTGTGTGGAACAAGGGAGAAAGACGGGTTCATTCTAGAAATAAAAAATAAGTGGTCAGTAGAAGAAATAAAATGCTCATCTTTGTTTTGCTTAAGGAAGTGTCTGGAATTTAATTGTTGCTTCCTGTACAGATATGCTTCTGTGTAAGAGTGTGATCTGGAGAGCGAGTCCCTGGGGGACGTCAAAAGAGGGGAACACACTAACTAGCGTCTGGTGCACATATATGCACTCATGAACACGTGTGTACACACACAGGATTATATATAGTTAAGACAACTCTTGTCAGGATGGGCACACCACTTAGCTGTTTCTACAGCGTTGAAGTAGGCCTCACACTTCATACCTTTCCTGCAAAGCATGCTGCAGGATGCTCTCTCTTTTGCCTTTTGTCGTGTACACACTTTTGCCACGTAAAAGCTATTGCCTTTATGTATTCACACAGTACTGACGTTTTGTTTCATTGTACCTGGGTTTTGATGCACAGATGACAATCTGCTGCTCTCTGTACCTGGTCTATAAAGTAATTCAACCGTATTTCCACCCAGGTTGTAAGAGCTCTTTGGACCCCAGTTTTGTATGAATTTCTGACTGGATCATTTTATAGGGTCAGAAAACAAAATGAACAACCCACTGAAAGACAGCCTTTTTGCACTTAATCTGATAATTTGATATAATCCCCAAATCCCAAGTTTTACAAAAGAAGAACATTAACATAATGACTCTATCTCGGGAAGCAGGCGATAAAAACGACTGAGTTGTAATCACAGCACTGAGGTCTGATGAGGTTTGCACAGAACAAACACGACACTGCAGGGGAATGGGAAATGAGCCTGTATGCAGGAAATGAGAGAAAGGTGGCATTATGTATCAGTGGAACCCACAAGGCAGACAAATGACACCATCTCTTTCCCCAGTCTTGTCACACAGCGAGTAAACTGCAGAGGACAGCCCCAGGCAATAAGAAAAAGTAGCTACCATTATTAGCCATATTAGAGATAGGCTTTCAAGTAGCTTAGGGCGTATATAAACTACTAACCCTCCTGCTTCCTCCTCCCGACTGCTACGATGCCAACTACACCAATAAGAATTTCAAGCAAAAATGATGTAGGAGATGTCCTTGAAACTGACACAAAAGCCTTCCCTCTCCCCATGTCTCTTTCCTGACCTCCTTAGTTCTTTCATTCTTAAAACAACAACAACAACAAAAACTGTAATCCTCGGCCTGCCATGTCCTTTAATAGGACTTGGCATGAATCTAGGGCAAGCCACCGTTTTTCTAACCGCACTTCTGTGTGGTCTTACAGATGTTGTATGGGACCAACATGCTGCCAACATTAATGTTTTATGGTGTGGAGGACAAATCCCTATATTTAACTAAAACTTGGTAGCTAGTGGCGGATGACACTGTGCCAAGTCAAGAGCACTGTGGACTAGGCCTCTTCTTTGCTCATCAAAAGGCCCGGAAGAAAGTCCAGCGGCCACATTCACAGACTCATTTAGTTAGGCATCTCCGATACTTCACTGTGGGCTGAGTATCACCTAGCCTCTGGGGGATATTTACAGCAAAAGCTTTACCCCTCAATAACAGGGACTCAGGTTATGAATGTCCCTGTCTTCAGGTGATGAAACACCATGACTGAAGCACCATGGGAAGGTCTACATCACTGTTCATTAACAAATGAAGTCAGGATAGGAACTCAAACATGACTGGACCTAGAAGCAGGAGCAGATAAAGCAGCCATGAAGGGTGCTGCTTATTGGCTTGCTTTTCCTGGCTTGCTCAGCTGCTTTCTTCTAGTGCCCAAGACTAGCAGCCCAGGTTGGCACTGCCCACGATGGCCTGTGCTTTCCCCTATCAATAACTAATTAAGAAAATGCCCTTTATGCTGGGTGGTGGTGGTGCACGCCTTTAATCCCAGCACTTGGGAGGCAGAGGCAGGCAGATTTCTGAGTTCGAGGCCAGCCTGGTCTACAGAGTGAGTTCCAGGACAGCCAGGACTATACAGAGAAACCCTGTCTCGAAAAACAAAAACAAAAACAAAAAAAAAAGAAAAAAAAAAAAAAAAAAAAAGAAAGAAAATGCCCAACAGGCTTGCCTACAGCCCATCTTATGAAGGCATTTTGTGAATTTGGGGTTTCCTCGCCTTAGATGACTCTAGCTTGTGTCAGGCTGACAGTAAAAGCTAGCCAGTACAATCCCAAAGCACTCTGCAGTGATGAACCCAGCACTGTATAACTTTTACAGGTTGACCTCAGTTCTATCTGGAGCTGATGGAGCAGGTCTCTCCTGCTGTCTGTGGTCATCCCGTAGGCTTCTCTTCCACAGGGTGAGCCAAACTTTGCTCTTTCAGTACCTCTCCCCTGGTCTTGCTTGGTAAGACTCTATTCATGGTTGTCTTGGTCATTCAGAACTCAAGTCCAGAGATAACTACCATTCTTCATTTTCCCTGCATCCAGCAGCAAGAGCTGCTGAAATGTCAATTACAATCTGACACTGCTATGACTCCACTGGTATCAAGCTAGCATCCCTTGATAAACTGCCTTGGTGGTCGTCAAGTACTCAGGGGACAGCATCACTTAACATGTGCATTCCAGCCTCTCTGCCCTACAGAGCTCTTTCCTACTTGCATTTCACATCAACACATACTTCTAGGCAGCAGCTTTCCTGGGCCTCACTCCCCTCCCTTAGTCCTCCCTCTTCTTCCTTTAGGCTATCCTAGGCTGACTGCTTCTCCTGACTGAAGCCTTGCTTTACCAGGCCAGGGCACAGGTCTGTCCAGCTCCTCTTTCCTACTGAGTCTCTGGTTCCAAAGACACTCTCAACATGGACCTCCCTCAGCCCATTCATTCCTGCACTCCATCTTCTTCATAATATCTACCATGACTTGCTTAAACCTACCTTCAGTCTTCTTTCTTAAGAATGCAATTCTCACATGGGCAAGGACTATGTCTTTCTCGTTAAGAATTACCCATGTAGTACCTAAGAATATGCAATATGTTTTAGCACATGAGCAGTGCAAAATAAGTTATTTTACTATACGATAAATTAGACTCAATGTCTTGTGTATGCGTGTGCATTGGCTAACACTGACTGGCCACTTGACAGGTTGATAAACATCTAGGAGACAACCTCTTGACATATCTGTAAGTTTGTAGTGTGGGTTAACTGAAGTAGGAAGATCCACTCTAAGTGTGAAAGGCACCAGTCCATGGGCTCAAGGCCTGGACTGAATAGAAAGGAGAACGTGAGCTGAGAACCAGACCTCACTCCTTTGTTCCTAACTGGATGAAATGTGAGCCACTGCCTCTTGGTCCTGTCTTTGTGACTTCCCAACATGATAGGCTGCATTCTAAACTGTGAGTCAGAACAATCCATCCATTCATCCATCCTTCCTTCGTTCCTTCCTTCGTTCCTTCCTTCCTTGCCTGCCTCCCTCCCTCCCCCCCTCCCTTCCTCCCTCCTTCCCTCTGCTGCCACTGTATGATATTTTGTCTCATAGAGACAAGTAACTAATCAAGTATTATTGTGGAAATAGCTTGGTCCAAGGCAGCTAACATTCTTTTCAGCTCTGATACTGTCCAGGGTCACCTTTAACCTGGCACCTTTCTGAGGGTGCACTAAGGAGTTAGCCCTGGGCACGACCGTCTGGCCTGGCCTGTCATTCAAAGAACTCTTTGTTGTCCTGAACGTGGAAATAAAGTGGCATAGCACAAGGCCATTCCAGTGTCACCTACTATCTTCTCTATTATAACCATGGGTTCTGCTATCAGTCTCTGTGTTGGATTCTGTGATGTTCGACTCAGTGGACTTGGGTGTGGTAGTCTTTTTGTTCCCACTGGATGTGTCTGTGTAGACAATTACAGCATGGAAGGATGGTTTCTCTCAGCCTATAAGGCATCCCCTACCCGTTCCCATTCTGTTTCCTTGACTGGCTGCTCTAGAACACTGTTCAAAAGGGCAGCAGCACTACTGTGCTTCTTGTACGTGACTTGAAGCTTACACTGAGGTTTTCACTATTAAATAATTTACCATAGCTACTTCTTAGCACGTAGCTTGGACAGGTTAAGGTGTTCCTGGTTCTCGAGGCATGTTTGCCATGAGTGGATGCTCAATCGTCTTTCATGGTCTTTAACACTCCTGGAAAAAGAAACAGGAAAAGACCAATCCTATCACTCACTGTTGTCCAATTCTTCGCCTGGTGCTTGGTTATGCACACTTTATTTTTAGCAAACTATTAAATTTGATTCACTAATGTTTCTTTTTCTTTTTTTCTTTTTCTTTCTTTCTTTCTTTTTTTTTTTTTTGGTTTTTGGTTTTTGGTTTTTGGAGACAGGGTTTCTCTGTGTAAGCCTGGCTGTCCTGGAACTCACTCTGTAGACCAGGCTGGCCTCAAACTCAGAAATCCACCTGCCTCTGCCTCCCAAGTGCTGGGATTAAAGGCGCGTGCCACCACCGCCCGGCTCACTAATGTTTCATTTTAGACTTTTAATATCCATGTTGACAACATGAGTGATTAGACTACGATCAGAAGCCTTGCAAAGCGGGGTGTATAACTGCCCTCCTTGTTTAGTTCTGCAATGATTTGTTATTTTTGATAAAACTTAGTACTAAAGTTATATAGAGGAGATGCCATTTTTATAAGACATACAAATTATTAGTTTACCATTTTAGCTATTTTGACTGCATGTTTCAATAAAAGTACATTCACAGTACTGTGAAACTACCAGCACTTATGATCCCCAAACCAAATCCCTGAATCCACTAAACAGTAACTTGCCACTCTTGTGCTCCCTGCAGTTGCTTCAGGAAGCCCTGGTCATATATTCTGTCTCTGTAACTTTGTCTGTCCTGGGGATATCACGTCCCTGGCTTATTGCACTGGGCATGATGTCTCTATCGTGTGGAGCAGGTACCAGGATCTCCTTTTGCAGGCAGGAGACACACTGTATGAACACCCCGTCTTTGCTTTGCTGTCCTCAGTTGACTGATACTTGGGTTGCTTCCACCTTTTGCCGCTGTGACCAATGCTGCTGTAATTATAGACACACACACCCTCACTCACACTCGTCACTCACATTTGTCGCTGGGTAAATATGCCCAGCAGTGGAGCTGCTGTGTCACTGGCAACGCGACAGTGTTTCCCTTAGTGACTACAATGCTTATATTTCCCTTAGCAGCATACAAGGGCTCCAACAGCCCACATTTTCTTCAACACATTTTGGAGTGGGGGGCAGTGCTCATCATAATGGGTGTAGGGTTCTGATTCACACTTCCTCAGCAGTTAGTGCTGTTGAATACTTTTTCATGGGCTGATTGTACATTTGCAAGTTTTCTGGAATTTCTTTTTTATTTTATTCTTTGTCCCATTTCTTATTATCTTTTTTTTTTTGTTTGTTTTTTGAGACAGGGTTTCTCTGTGTATCCCTGGCTGTCCTGGCACTCACTCTGTAGACCAGGCTGGCCTCAAACTCAGAAATCCGCCTGCTTCTGCCTCCCAAGTGCTGGGATCAAAGGCATGCGACACCTCCGCCTGGCCTCTTATTATCTTTTGAGTTATGGAGCTTTATGCATTCCTCACAGAAGTCTGCTGTGACAGACTCTCATTCATCTGCTTTTACTTCCGCTGTCTCCCTTCAGGGTTGATGGAGTGCCCACTCCTTTTCCTGTCCACTCTCCACTGTCCCTGAGATGGTGGTGAGGCTCCCTCGTGCAGAATCCTCCTCCCGGTGGTAGAAGAGGTCTGATCCTCTACCCCATGCACAAGGCTACCTGCCGTTCTGAAGTCAAGTTTCCTTGAGGGGCATATTCTGGTTGCTATAAACCTTTAAAGGCTGTGCAGATTTCCCATAAGGGTCATCTCTTGTGATAGGGATAGGTCTCTCTTCGTGTCTTTGTTTCTGTGATGGATGGGCCCCTGGAGTACAGGTCCAGGGCTGACGGTGGGCATGGCCCCGTCCTCCTGCAGCGGTGTGGTGGATGGTGAGGGACACTCTCCTGGCTCCTTTTCACTTTTATAATGCTCCGTTTGTTCATGTTCTCTGTGACCTGATTCAGTTTTGGCATCTCCTTTTCAAATTACCACCCGAAGCTGCTCATCCCACTGCCTGCATTTTCGGACATTCATGCTCTGCATCCCTGCTGTGCATCCCTACTGTGTGGAGTTGACTCCAGGTCCCTTTGCAGTACTGTTCATGGGTCAGTCGGTCACTTTGCCTCTCTTCCTCAGTACTGCCTGCACTTTTTTTTACTATGTAGATAGCCAGGCTTCAGTATCGCCCATCCTGGTGTTCTTCTCTGCTCTGGACTGTGAGCGTCTGGAGGCGGCACTACCGTTTTCTCCTCCTTTTCTGCTGCAGGATTATCTTGCCGGCACTCATCTCCAAGCACCGGTGTTTAAGAAAAAAAAACTGACTGAAAATTAAAGTAGCATAATTCCATCCAACTGTCTCCCCTGCTTGGAAGCTAGGGGAGGCTTACTGCCTTTAGCTCTGGGTGGGGCACCTCAGCCTCAGCCTGGTCGCAGAACACTGCACTCTGCACTACACAATCTGAAATCTGCCAGTTTGCAACCTTTCAATTGAAAGAAAATTCACTACAAGTATGACATTCCATTTCCTTTTCTTAGAAGAGAAACCATCCAGTTGGATTAACATCCTACTTTCATGAGCGCTTAACCTTTTGCTCTCTTTCTAGGTCTTATCTCGAAATACAGTCACGTGCTCCGTTCCCTGTAGGCTTTACCACAGACACAGGAACCTTCCTCACTTGAGGTTTTAGGGTGTTTAACCTTAAAGTCTAGCAGGCAACAGCCACTGAAAAGGAGTCAATGCCTCAGACACTCTGAAGTTACCTTCCAGGCATAGCAGCAGCATCAATTAACCAAGCCAGTGAGCACAGACAGGCTAAGTGATCGGTAAGGAGCCATTAGGAGGTCGCACTTTGAAGTTCCTTTTATGTGTGTTAACTTCCTTTTAGATACTGGGAGCCATGGGGCAGCTGTTACACACTGGGGGCCTTGCTTATGAGTAGGGCTGCTGCAGGCCTCGGTAAACCTCTAATCTTACCAGCAAGTTTTATAAAGTTGTCCGGCACAATCACAAATGCTAAGCACAAAAATGCTGACGGCCTTTGTGACTTCCCAAACTAGCACATACATTTCTTCTTATGGATAGAAAACACTGTTGAGCTCTCATCATCTCTGCCCTGAGCTAAAGTCACAGAAGACTTTTGTTGTTGTTGTTGTTCTGAGGTGGCATTTTGTGCTGAGGGAGGCTGAAGGAACTAACTTGAGTTGATCAAGGGTAGCCTTGACTGGTCAGAAAAATTCAAGAATTTTCAAGAACAATTCCCTGGACTATTGGGAGAGCTTAGGGACATTTCCCAAGTCTATTTTTCCATATCTTTTCCTAACCAAAGCTAAAATACCTCTTCAGCAGCCGATTTATGAAAGCCCATCAATGATATATTAGCATACACGTGGTCTTCAGATGCTAGAATTACAGACTCTACTGTTCAGTTTCCTACCACGTGTATTTTGGTAGTTACTTTCCTTCAGTGTGACTGGTGAGCTACTGGGCCTGGGGCCTGGGCAAGTATAAATTAAGCACATGGGAAGGGAAGAGAGGGCAGGCTGAGGGGCAGACAGGCCTCTCATTCTTCAGGGTTTCCCTGCACCCTCAGCCTTCGGTGACTAGTTCTTATCTAAGCAATGGAAATAGGGTACAAGGTGAGCTTGACCAACCGTCACGTGTCTATAGAATTATGACTCCACAAGGTCCAGTCTCCAGAGTAGCCTTTGTTCCGTGGAAAGGCACAGTTAATGCACATAGCTGGTTACCAGTGGGAGACACAATGAATAGCTCCGGCCAGCATGGGAAGGCTCACAAGCTATCAGAGACCCTTTTTCCTGAAAGTTCTGACACGAGGAAACAGTCAAGTAAAATGTTCTTTGTAAGTTATGCCGAAGTCATGTCAAGGCTAACCTTTCTTTTTCTGGCAGCACTGTGGAGAATATTACACTATCTCCCTACAATAGCATAAATGTTTTCTCCACAATAGCATAAATGTTTTGCCCACAATAGCATAAATGTAGGTCTTATCTCTTGAATGAAGCCCAGACAATTAAGGGGAGGCTGAGACCTGACCAGTCTCACGAGAAAGACCAAACCCATATTATTTGATAACATCAAAGGGAGGGACCGGCGTGACCTAGAATGAGCACAGCACTGAGCCACTCAGCCTGACAGCTCTGCCTGTCAGTTCTGACCAGGTCCTCAGACCCTGCAACCTTTGAGATGTGACATGGGAACTACACTTCATGGGGGTGATGAGGAGAACCCGACAATTAGAAAACAGTTTCAAGTATACCCACATTACTGACATTGGGACAGGTAAGACCTGGTTCTTGCTACCGGGAATTTGATGCTTATTTTCTTGTTGATTTTTGTGCACATTCAAGTGCCCACAAGGGCGTTCTTGCTCAGAAATCCCCATTTCTCCTTCTGCTTGAATGAATCATGGAGAATGCTGGCCCGGGGACAGTGCAGTTTCAGGGAAAATGGGCTCTAGGGATCGAATGGGGAACAGGGACTCCTTGTAAGGAAGGCAGCGTGGCGGCTCACACCCTCTGTGGGGCACATGAGGAAGGCAAGGATTAAATGTCTTCTGTTGAATCCCACAGGGTGACATTCTGCACCCGCTCATGTCCTATGTCAGTGACACACAATGGCCCAGAAGGCAGGATGCACGGTGCTAACCTGATACCAGACTGGAGGCTCCAAGAAATTCTCCTAAGGATTGTTCACTTTCTCTGAGGCACTTCTCAGAAGCTTCACAGGAAACTCATCGACTGAAAGACTACACATGAGGCTACAGACCAGCCAAATGTACCACTCAGCCCTGGGGTTTTTTTCATTTCGGATGTCAACTTGCAAACTTGAAAGTAGATATGAAAAGATGCTTTTAACACTTTTAAATATTTAATCCAAACTGCTCTCAAGACTCTTCCCTGGCCCAAACTCATACTGCCTATTCCAGTTGGAGTAAATTTAATTAATAAATACTGAATATTGTCTTTCATAGCCTATCACAAAATAGTTTTCCTCTCAAATCCATGCCTTAAATGTTTCTGTTAATCTCAGTATTTTTTTCTATTCTTTTTTTTTAATTCATTCATTTATTTAGAACGGGATTGAGGCTTCTTCATACATGCTTAGGCAAGTGTACTACCATGAAGCCGTATCTTCAGTCTCTCTTAGTATGTTTTGAGAATGCAGTATTTCCTTTCTTTCTCTTCTTCTCCCTCCTTTCTCTCTGCAGAATGACCCTAGGATCCTGCACAGGCAGGCAAGCATGCCATAACTTAGCCTAATTCACCAGCCTGAAAATAACATGTTTTCTAGAGAAATGTTTATAATAATAGAAGTTTGGAGAATAAGAGTATTCAAAGGAGACATGGTCACTTTGTCACAGCACCAGGGTGACAGTTTTATGCATGTAGGAATGCTGTCACACTCAGAAATCTTGGGAAGGCCAACCACAGCATTTATCATGTCACACGTTCTTGGGTCTCCTTTGGTCAGTGTACAGGGGAATAGGACAGGTCAAGCCAGTGTGGAGCCTTGAGGGGACACCAAGTATCAGGATTGTGCTGTGCTTGTCAACTCTGCTTGATGGATGGATGTGCAGGCCGTAACTCTGTTCTGTGCGCACCACAGGAGTGTCTGGGTTATTATTCAACTCAGAAAAAGAATTAACTGAGTTAACTGGTGTTTGAAAGATACATGGCTAAGGCTAGAAGACTTGGTGTGTTAGGGGGTACCCAGAAGCCACGGGGACTCATCTTACACAGGCAGGCCTGGAGCGTACACAATGCCCGGATACTGCCAAGGGCATAGCAGCTGGTGTAATCAGTGACAGGTCAGCAACCGGATGTCAATTAGGCGGAGGAAAGAAGCACACACTGGGGGTCTCTAAGCCAGCCCTGGCATCCAGAGAATGTTGCAGGGAGCCTTGGGTAGACACAGCAGGTAGGCAGTCATCCCCTAAAATCCCAGCCAGAGCCAACCAACAAAACAACCGGAAGAACTTAGCCTGGCTGAGACAGGGACTGCACAGGACGCTGGGGCAACAGGAAGGCTGTCAGCCACCCAGCCTGGAAATAGCAGGAGTGCAGGCTCAGGCTGCCCTCCCACCCCGCCCCCAGCAGCCACAATTCCCGAACGCTGGAACTATTAGGTGTTGTTTTGGACTGCAGATACCAGTCATACACAGAAGTGTTTTCAAAGCTCAGTTCTGGTCTGCAGTGGTCGTCAATTTGATTCACTTTTCCAAGAAACCAAACAAGAGCCCAGCTTTGGAACATTGGCTGTCCGAAGGTTCTCTTCTCGGTGTTCAGAAGAATAAACAGTGGCTTGGCTTTGGGACGGAGCTAAAGGGTAGTTTTTTTTTTTTTTTTAATACTTTCTAAGCAAAGACAAACTGCTCTGTAGCAGAGAGTAAAAAGTACTTTTGATTGCCTTATTTGAAAATGTACAGGGACAATCATCAATCATTTAAAAGATACTCATAAAACATATGAGTTTTTGTGTGAATATAAATTTGGAAAACAAGGTTATCCATTTATCTCTCCAAGCAGAATGTCAAATGGAGAGTGAGAGAGGCCAGGCCTTTGGGATTGAGAGATAAGGAGGTGGGGAAGGGGAGAAGCTAGAAGGGAGAGAGGGAGAGAGATGGAAACATATGGAGCAGAGGTGGGGGTGGGGTAGCTGTTCTAAAGAACCCAGCAAGGACTTCAGCCTCAGGGGAGAATGGGAAGGAAAGGGAAAGAGAAGAACTGGAAAGCTGGGGCAGGCAGAAAGAGGAGAGGACTAGGGAGGGATGGAGGAGGGGAGCATGTGGGGGAGGGGAGCAGGAGGAGGACAGAGAAGGAGATAGTTGGCATCTCAGCACAAGGGAGAATGGGAGAGAAAAGGCAGAAGGGATTAGCACACACAGGGGGGACAGCTCTGAAGAGTCAGGTAAGGAAGGACCTAGCGAATAGGGTAATACACTGTTCGAGTGGAGATGAGTCCTCCCAGAGTTTCTATGTCCAATCCCCAATCCCCAGCCCCTTAGAATGTATATGTATTTGGAGACGGAATCCAGGTGGGATTGAATACTCCTCACTTAAGGAGGAAGTGTGGACTCAAAAAAAAAGGAAGCCACACAGGGAAGGGATGTCACCTGCAAGTCCAAGGGGAAGCCATAGAAGATCTGCCTGATCCTGCCTTGCCCTTGGCCTTTCAGATTCCATAATGGTGAGAAAATGACTACTTCAGCTGCCTGGTCTGCAGGACTTAATCCCACCAAATCAATATACTTGTCAAAATCTCAGGGATGATGATTTAAAATTTATCCTCAGAGGTCAGCCCAGAGGTCATTCTGTCTGGGGTGAGTCTACTGTAGTTAGTCCATTGTAGGGTGTTGAGCCCAGCATTAAAGGGGGGAAGGAGCAGAAGGATAGGAGAGGAGAAGGGGGAAGAGGAAGGAAGGCAGAGGAGGAAGAGGAAGGAGAAAAGGAAGAGGAGGAGGAGGAAGGAAAGGAGGAGGAAGACACCCTTGAGGATTCAGACTCCAGGCTACATGGCTCTACTTGAGAGTCCTGTAGTCCTCCAAGTGAAATAACTAACTGGTGAAGCCCACCTATCACCATCATGCATACGGATAGCTCCCTATGCCCGAGTGTCTAGTTTAGTATCTCTTCCTCCCTGGGAATCTCGGGTAGCATATGGTATGGGTGTCTGCAAAACCCAAGCCAACCAGTGTACCCTGGTCACCCTGTACTCACAACTTGAGGCTGAGGTGGCTCTGACCTTACACATGCTAAGAGTTAGGTAAGGCCAGCTCCAATTTCCTCTCCTCGTGAACTGTTCTTCAGCTGGTAGTAAGGGGCAAAGGTGTCTAAGACTCTTAGAAAAGACGCCTGGAGGCTGAGCTGTCAATCTCAGGTCCAGGCCACATGGGCACCACCTATCTCTCTCACGAGCCCTGTCCTTACCACCAGGCCCACAAGGCAGTGCTCTCCTTGAGCTCCTGATAGCCATGTGATCCGCAGGGCCCTCCCCTATCCCTCCTGCTTATATTCCACCATCTGGGTTCCTACCTAAGACCCATTTCTCTGACAGGTACTGGATCCTTGCTTCCTTCTTGCCCTTGTAGGGACCAATGATGAGGCTGGCCAGCTGAGGGGCTGGGCTGACTTGGCCGCCACACAGGAGTACCAGTTCACACAGTTTAGCTCTGGGAGGGCTGCTGGCTGGTGCGATGAACATCTTTGGCAGACTAGCAAAGAGCGTTCCTTGGTATTGCTGGGTAGATAAATGGCGTTCACGTCGGCAGATCTGTGGGCAGATGGAAGGAAGTCAGTGGGGGTAGAACTCACTCAGTGTGGAGATCAGGTCAACAGTGAAGCTCGCGTGCTTCTCCTTTCAAAATACAGACTCAAGGTAAGGTTGCTGTACTAGTCAATTTCTGTCAGTATGACAATGTAAGCAAGCCAAACATCACCAGAGCTTTCTCTTGGCTCATGGTTTCAGAGGTTAGCCCATGGTTGCTGGGAAACAAGACTACAGAACAAGGGCTAGGGGGAAAGGCACACACCAGTGATCAGTTTCTTCCACCTAGTTCCTACCTTCTAACAGCCCATTCAGTCATGAACCCATGCATAGATTAATTCTACGATGAAGTTAACACCCTCCTGATATAACCACTTCTTAAAAAGCATGGCCAGCTGGAGATCAAGGCTTCAGCACACTAGCCTTTCGAATCCTACTTTATATGCAAATCACAAGAGCAATCCATGTTTTGGCAAATTTTATATTCCGAAGACTCAGTACAATGATGTGAAAGATCATCAAAGTGGAGATGGATGAAAGCCTCAGGATACAATGTACTTATGAACTATCACAATTTAAAACAAAGTATTAAAGATTAACCAACTGATAAACAGACTACGCACATTTGGGAGCAGTGTTTAAGTAACTCGGAGGACTGTGTCGGTAAGGGGGAATATCTACTGCTGGTGTTTCTCTTGCCATCCATCATTCAACTCAGGAGACTCCAGGGCTCTTTCGCAAGTGACTGACATACTCTAGGACTGCTTCAGATTAAATGCCAGGTGAGACAGCAAAGGGACAGAGTTCCCAAGGAGGATGTTCCTCCGAGAGGGCAGGTGCGTGTCCCCTGACTGGGAATCCTAGAAGATGACTGAAGAAGTCATTCTGAATGTGGTCTGAGAACAAGTGTCACAGACAGTGCAAAACACATGAGAAATAGACAAAGGAACCCGAACTCCCTTGTTGTTTGAAATAGTTGTGCCATCTGGTTGACCCAAGGGACAGTGGGAAGGCACATTATTTTAAAATATGTCTTACTAATAACAGATTGTAGAAATTATCTAGGGGCTGTTGGGAGTTATACATTTTGAATATTTTAGCCTGTTTTTCCAATGTCTGGGATCAGTAGCTCAGGGAGATTAGGGGCTTTGATGTCAAGCATAAGGGAAAGGAACTCTTTTAAAAAGAGTGAATCCATGCTGGGGTTCTGTTCAGAGGGTGAAAGACCCTGCAAGCAGTGGATACTAAGTTCTTAGTTTACACCTCCAGATGGTTTTCCACTCACTTTGCACACTACAGTGGTGGTGTGTTTTGTTTCAGAGACAGGTCGTGCTGTGTCAGTTAGAGAGGCCTGGAACTCTTTTCATATTCCCACTGGCCTCTAACTCTGTGTCTATCTCCTGAGTGCTGGGATTATGTAAGCATGACCACATCTAACCCTAATGTAAAAACAGGGGCCCAGCTCTGAAAACGTAGCTTTGCTATCAGTAGGGCCCACTCAGTATACTTCAATCCAGTCATGAATTTTCTTTTCTCCTCTTTTCCTTTGAGTTTTATTACTGGGCATCAGCAGTGTGTCCATGACTGGCAACTGGCAGCAGGCTCCTACTACATCAGTGATCCTTTTATTAACATGGTCAGGAGCAAACCAACATTCCTGTGAGAAAAACAGTGGCTGGAGAGAGCTACTCTATCTACACCACAAGTCAAATACAGAGAAGTAACCAGGGTCACCACTGTCCACCAAGATGTTGAGCTGCTGGACCAAGCTGTATTGAAATAGGTAATTATGACTGTGATTGATGACTGCAGCTGACAGACACAAAGTTAAAAAGTGACTATTTGTATATTAGATGTTGTTGTTTATTAATTCACTAGTGTCTTTTACTCCAAAATGGCAGGCAGGAATCATGGGTGTTATGGAGGTATGCTAACTCATATGTTCTGCTCAGGGCATTTACAGCCCAGTGGAAGATGGGATTGATCCAAGACAATCCAGGTGACCTCATTTCCTTGCAGATGGCGTACTGCTAGCCTATAAGAGTAGGTGAGATTTGGGGAGAGTTTCCCTTACTGTTATAGCCAAAATGCCTTTTGGGCCAGATGGTCATATCTATGCGGGTCACATGCAGTTATCGAGCCCCCGGGACATGATAAAAATGGCTGAATGGGAAGATGGCAAGTCTAGAATCTCAAACAACCTAAGTAAGCCCTGGACTAAGCAAACAGAGACACATCCTTTGTTTTTCTGTATACTAGAAAACCAATTATGAGTGTGTAAGATACCAAAGTGTCTGAATGATCTCACTCAATTAACTACTATTAAGGACTTGCTGTGTTTATATTAAGCCACTCTAAAATACTAATACAGTGAGTATATACAGGCATAGGATACAATTATTTTTAAGCAACAATGACAAGTGATCTGGGTTTGCTGAATGGTGCTTTGCTGAAAGGAAGACGCATGAGCCAAGGCCAGGGTCCCAAGGCTGAGCCGATGACCCGTAGTCACCTGGACCACATGCACTCAAAGACACGGGGTGTCCAAAGGTTGGGATGCACAGTTCCCTGCCTGTCCTTGCAAGTGATGTCGGAGTTTACTGAGAAAAGTCTGAGAGGCTGGGAAGACTAAAAGGGCCCTGAGAAGCATTTGTTCCTAAGCCTTCCTCACAGGAAGGACTTCACCGGAGCTTAGCAGTGAACACAGTGCCAGTCAATACTTAGGATACAATTATTTTTAAGTAACAACAACAAATGGTTTGCTGGCACACATCTGTATTCCGGCTACTTTGAAGGTGGAGGGAGGATGAGCAGGAATTCAAGGCCAGCCTCAGCTGTACAGTGCGTTCAAGCCTGCTCCTCTATATGCAACCTTGTTTCAAACAACAAACAAAACATCTGCCAAGTTCACTCTCAGTACTGACTACAGTAAAATACTGTAGTCAGCAGGCAGCCTGTTCGTATTTAGGAAAAGGAACTGAGCCCCGGACATCTTAGAATGTGGCTTTAGTTGCTAATTTCCTTGGTTAGGTATTCTTTCCTCACCAAGTATGTACATTTGCCATGTTCACTTGGGGTGCTGGTGAATGATGGGAAACAAAGTTCCTGACTTCAGATTATAATACTAAAGTCAACAGATTATGATTCTTCTTTTTGTTTATTTATTCAGCCTGTTTTAAAAATTCAAAGCAATTCAGCCTGCATGGCCATGGCCTTTCTGCTGTGGTTTGAATGTGCTGTGTCCCCCACAGGCTCATGGTCCAAGGCTGATCACACTGGAAGGCTGTGGAACCTTTGGACTCTTGCTGGAAGAAGTGGGTCACTGGGTGTGGACTCTGAGAGGTTACAGCCGGGCATTATTTCCTGTTCACTCTCTGATTTTCCTGCGCCAGTGTGATGTGACCAGCATGCCCACTCCTGCTGCCATGTCTCCCCCACCATGATGGAGTGATCCCCTTGGTCGGTGAGCCACAGCAAACATTCCGCCTTCAAATGACTTCAAGTATTCGGTCAAAGTAATGAGGAGAGTAACTAAGACCCTCTGTCCAAACCTCAGTAAAATTAAGATATGCATGTACAAGGAGCTTGTTGTCACAGAAACCATGGTGACTGGCACTGTGCTACGGGTCATCGGCACAGCCTTGGGACCCTGGCCTTGGCTCATGCGTCTTCCTTTCAGCAAAGCACCATTACTCTACCTGGTGCATTTTTTTTTTTTTTATTTTTAAAGAATCTAATTCTTAAAGATTTATTTATTCATTTTCTGTATATGAGTACACCATTGCTCTCGTCAGACACACCAGAAGAGGGCATCAGATCCCATTACAGATGGTTGTGAGCCACCAAGTGGTTGCTGGGAATTGAACTCAGGATCTCTGGAAAAGCAGTTGGCGCTCTTACCACTGAGCCATCTCTCCAGCCCTAACTGGTCCATTTTTAAAAGTTATTTGAGAACATTAAGGCCATACACAGCACAAAAGGGAAACCAAGCCACTGACAGGGAGTGCTCTCTTGCTGTGCTCCTCTGGCCTCCCCTATGGTGTCTCCTTATCACTTTAGAGGGAGAGGAAGCTCACACCACAAGTGATTTTGTGCTGATCATTTTCAAAGCTGTCTTAATCTCCTTTGTTGCCACAATTCAAGACAACTTCCTTAACTTCCAATTTCACTGCAATCTTCACACATGTACACAGACACAGACACACAGACACAGAAACACACACACACACACACACACACACACACACACACACACACACGGGGGGGGGGGGGGAGAGGGGGAAAGAGAGAGAGGGGGAGAGAGAGAGAGAGAGAGAGAGAGAAGAACCCAAAGAGAAGATAGATTAGATGCTGGACAGGCATAAGGGGATCTGGGGATGATGGGGAGCAATAGGGACCAGGGTGACTAGGCGGGCAGATGGCTGGGTGGTCACTGTGATGTTATTTCTGTTGATACCTCAACAAGGGCCCAGAAATAACTGAACTGAGTTTTTCTAACAAGACTGCTCAGTGGACAGATCGTTTGTTGTGCAATTCTGAGGATCATAGCTTAGATCCCCATTACTCATGGAGAACTCCTTTGGGATGGTGAAGAGCCTGTAACTCCAGCAAGTGGGGACCTGGGGTGCAACCGGAGCATCCTTGGGACAAGCTGAATAGTAAGCCTGGGGTTCAGCAATAGAACCTGCCATGGTAAACTTGGAAATGAGTGAAGAAGACAACCGATGTCAACCTCTCTGTGTGCACTCCCACACATGTGCATATGAACACACACATGTGAAGAACCAGAAAGACAAAGGTTAAAAAAAAATCCCAGCCTGTACGCCCAGTCGGAATGAGTGTGTCTTGCTGAAATGTGAGAAGGAGGACTGGAGGACACGTTCGGATTAGGAATGTTGGCCTGGACTCAACTGGCTTTCTTGATGGGAGGGAAAGTGTCCTCTTCCACACAATTTCATCTCAACAGATAGCGTTTGAATGGCCAGCAGTTCTTACCAATTATGGAATCCCAAAGTGTCTCAGAGGCCACCAGAGCCAGAATCAGAGGACTAAAAAGGGCACGTGCAAATTACAGAGTATAGTTTTGCAGAATCTAACCTTCTCCCCTAGATACCAGGGATAAAGGATGGGTATGATGACGTGCATCTGTCATTCCAGAACTGAGGAGTCTGGGTAAGGCCTTAGTTACAGAGAGATACACTGTAAAAATAACAAAACAAAAAACAAACAAACAAACACCCCAAAAAAACCTCTAAGAAGAGTACTTAAATGGAGTTCACTGACACCCTAGGCTCCAGCAGCCTCTAAAATAAACAGGACAGGCAGAGTGCTCAGGAGAGTTCCTGATGTTCTCTGCAGATGGTGATGCAATGATCTCTTACTCATATATCTATGTACTCATAGGCATGGAAGTGAAGGAGCAATGGCCAGAAAATGGATGCTTCTTGCTCTGAGCTCTTCAGTCCACGCTGCTGGTGGAGGTTAGTGACAGTGCGGTGCCAACAGAAGCCAAGGCCTGGACATCAGCTGTGTTTTAGAGAGTGCTGTCCTTGTGGCTGCATGTTTGCCATCATCAGGGAGGCTACTGATTCACCAGGGCTCAGCTCAGACCTTTCAAATCTGTTTACCCAGAAGTCAGTCACGGCAGACTACAGTTGGAGCGGAACAGAATGCCCCAGGCTTCTAGCTCTAAGGAATCCCAGCTATTTATCCATGATCAAGAAAGAAAACTTGGCAGGGGATGGTTCCGTCACTATAGCCAGGGCATTGGATTTCACTTGGTGTGAGAGTTCACCTGCTGAGTGGCTCATGGATAGGGCAGATATCTGGGTCCCTGGTGAGCCACACATGGGAGAGGAGGTACGGACATGCGGTGACCAATACTCAGTGACCAAATCCTTGTGGCAAATAGTACAAGGGGCTAAACCTCCAGGAGGATGCCTGAGAGCATTTGCTAGCCACAGGACAATCAGGCTTTGAATCAAAGGGCTGGGCCCCATAGTGATGGCCTTTCCCAACTCTGCTTCTCACCAGTAGCAAGGAGGCAGACACACGAATCCAGGTCAAGTGAGATAAGGCCACACCTGAGTTCCCACAGGAACCTTCCACAGTATAACAATTGCATGCTGATTCTTCTGAGCAGCATGGAAAACGTGATCAGGTGGCACCATCAATTTATCTGAGATCTGGAACGTGGGGCACTTGACACCTCCCTAACTGGTAAGGAGCTGGTGATGTCAGCTCTGTGTACACTGGGGTGGGTCTCTAGAATATTCGCATGGGTGTGCAATCATAGGTCAAGTTACTTGGTGTCTCCCTCTTGGGTCAGGCCTTCTGAACCCACGTGGGTTCTTCATTAGTGACTTGCTTTATCCCTGTAGTCTGGGGCTGGGGTGTTCATGTGTACTAATGCACTCTCTCAAATTCATGCTGGCCATCAAGCATGTTCCTCAAGCATTCTATCAATGAGTGTGGTCTTTTCCGTTCCCTGCTTAGAATGGTTGGTGCCACACTAATAGAACTGAATAAGAAAAATGTCAATTTCCTATATGTTAATTTAAAGGGTATGATTGTGCCTGTCCAGCCTTACATTGTTGTCCCATTTTGTTCTTCAAGGACAGTGTACCTCTTCCTCTGCAGAGCCTTGTCTAGCAGGCATTACCCTCACTTGACATATCTTAGAGGCAGCTGGTCACTGGTACATCAGCCATTCTACCGTGCATTTTGAGTAACAAGCGATGTCTGAGAGCACAAGAATGGGAAGGCAGTTGGCCCACTTGGCTTCTCAAGTAAGAGTATCTTAAGACGTTTCATTCGAGGGAGAAAGGAGATCGAGTAGACTCAGAAGGGCTGGGAAGAGCCAGTGGTGGGAGAGATGGAGAAGGGAGCACAAGGCAGGGCACTTCGGGGCACTTCAGGGCACTTCAGGTGACAGGTGTCTCAAGCTTGGCACGTTCCCACACACAGTCCAGGATCACTGGGGTGTGGACGTGCAGGAGGGCACGTGTGGGAAATAAGAAAAGATAACTCATTTAGAGTGATTAAGAAGTGGTCAAGTGATAAGCCGACGTAAGCAGGCACCAGGCCAACGTGACTGCACATCAGGAGGACTGTAGTTAACAGAGCCATCAACAAACGCATTACACAGTGAGTTCCAGGCCGACTTGGGCTATAGGATGAGACTCTATCTCAAAAAGAACAAACAAAATCCAAACCAAACCAAACCAAAACCAAAAACCAAATAACCAACCAACCAGCCATGAGAGCAGCAGGTTATGTTATTACCTCTTGGGGCCTTTGTATGTCACTGATGCCCAGGTTCTGCTTCCAGCACAGACCCATCCAACCTGCTGCTCTACTTCCCTTGTGGGGCTGTCAGATACACTTCTCTGTCCCGACCACAACGTGTCCTCTTGCTCCTCAGAATCTGCTAGCTCTAGTTAAGGGGAACCTCACAGCTCCTGATGCTGAAGCTCAAACCCGACATCAGACGTACTGCCTACCTCACTTCCTTTCTTATGTCCTATGTCGCCTGTCCAGGGTCTGACTGGCTTCACCATCAAAACACTGCTTAGGTCTTTGCCAGTGCTGTGCAAGGAGGCTCAGCACAGCCCTAGTGCTAATGTCTGTACTAATGTCTCTGAGTCTGTCACTTTCTGGCTAGCCTCCTTTCTTCCTGCAGTGGGGATTTCAGAATCATGAGCTGTTCTGGTGTATCATTTCATGCCTCTCAGGCAGCCATGCCCCTCCCAGGTCTGCCTCACACTGCACTGTGCTCCTCTCTGCTTCCCTTGTCTTCCTCCCCCCCCCCCCCCCGCCCCAGATGACTGTGCTCTTCGATAACTTACTGTCTGACTGAAAGGCCTGCTCTCTAAGCACTGAGGGTGCTCCTGGGGCTCCCAGTATGCTCCCCCCTAAACCTGGTCTGCTTTTCCTTCTGTCAGAATTTCCAGCAACTTGTAATGTAACAGATCATTTATTTTTGGGGTTATTTCTCGTTTCTCCTGCTGGAACCAAAGGCAAGAAATGGCTCCACCGCTCAGCGGTGGACCCCAGCTGCCCAGCAACCCCTGGCATGCCATGGGTGCTCAGCTACATTTGCACAGTTAATGGATTTCTTGGGTAACTTCGAGGTATGGTATGTGGGAAACCTGGGATCTGATTTCAAGAAAGCTCCAACTTGAGCTCGGGAAGCAAAACATAGCACTTTTGGGGCAATCTCAGTACAGCAGTGAGGAGGGGCGGCTGTGGCAGAGGAATGGAGGCATCCAAGCATGGACCGTGGTGATGGATGCGCAGAGAAGGGCAAAGGTCTACAGGGGCAAAGGAGGAGACCATCTTGGGGAGCATTAACAGTAAAGAATCACAGACAGTGAGGAGAGGAGGAAGGGGAGCTCTCTCCAGCCAGAGGCAGGGGAGGTAGCCTGCCTGAACAGGCTGCTTGCTCAGGATGGCTGGCCTGGCAGTGGGGGTTGGAGGGGGCACAACAGCTGGCCAGCCAGGTAGTGTGAGGGGCTTTAGATGTTGTATTAATGACTTCTCTCATTATTGTGACAAATACCCACCTAAGAATGAAGGCATCTGTTCTGACTTCCCATTCATGGAGGGATAGGCGTGGCAGCAGGGGCAGGAGCCTGGTCACACTGCTCACTCACACTGAGTGCAGTCAGGAAGCAGGGAAGTGAATGCAGGGCTCCAGATTGCAGTCCTTTTCATTCAGTCCTAGGCCCCAGTCCAGGGGATGGAGCTTGCCCATAGTCAGGGTGGGCTTTCTCACCCCACTTAATCTAGCAATTCCCTTGTAGACACGCTCAGATGTGTATTTCCATGGTGATCCTAAGCCCATCAGTGAAGTTACCCGATGTGTCCATTGGGATGCTGCAGCTGTCTGCCATCACCCAGGCTACAGGAGTCAGCTCTCAGACATTCTAGCCTGTGGGTCTAGAGTTCCAGGTGGGTGAACACGGCAGAGAGGGCAGAGGACTGTCACACACACCCTTTGCTTCTGTCCCAGGCCATGCCTCTGGCAACTCCTCTTTAGGCTCCTCAATTGTATCTCTAATTACGTTTGTAATAAACTGACGGACGTAGTTCAGTGTTTCTCTGATTTCTCAGCTGTTTCAGCAAGTTATCAAATCCTAGGAGAGGGTTTAGGATGCCCTGGCTTACAGCTGCTCAGTCAGAAGCCACAGGGGGACACCACCTGTCTGTGACTGCAGGCTGACAGTGGCAGAAGTGGACTGAGTGTCAGGACGCCCAGCTAGTGTCCCCAGCGAGGGCTGCTTCGGATGGAGACCCCACAGTCAGTCAGTGCTGTTCTGCTACATGCACGGACAGCAGAGAGACGGAGTCTGTGAGTTTAGAGCTAATGCTGTGACCCTATAATACAGTTCCTCATTTTGTGCTGAGCCCCAACCATAAAACTATTTTCATTACTACTTCATAACTATAATTTTGCTACTGTTATGAATCACCATATAAATATCTGTGTTTGCTGATGGGATGGTCTTAGACGACCCCTGTGAAAGGACTGTTCCAGACCCAAAGGGGTCATGACCCACAGGTATGCTCTGGGGGCAGCTCGCAGCTGGGCAGTAGGCCTCTGGCTCATCTGTGTATAGGCGACAACAGTGACCAGAGGACACCATTCTTTTAAAACTGGCACTTAAAAGCAAGCTTTAAGTCTTTAATTTGAATCATTGTTCACAGGCATTTTTGAAAGAACTACAAAGGTTAAAAAATAAAAAGTAAAGAAAATCCATGTCTTACAGATTTAGTTGGGGTAAATGGGCCAATACTCCCCACTATCCCCAACAGACACACAAACTCATACCAGTTCTGTCCTGGCCAGGAAGGCCAACAGGCAACAGCAAAGCAGGTGACCCCGAGCCCTTCCTTCTGTTGGAGGTGTACTGTGATGATGCTGAGATTTGTCACTAGTGAAAGGACTTCTCAACAGAGAACCATGAGCCAGGTCAGCTCTTCCCCTTCAGCTGGTAGGAGCCAGAAGCCTGACTGGCTCGACTGGACCAGAGACACTACTGGACAACCAGAGTTGACCCCGTGCTAGAAAGGTGGGACAGAGCAGGAGGGAAAGTTCTGATGTGTTCTGCTGCCAAGAGCGCAGTGGGAAGGCCAGGAGAGCAGCAGCCTCATGAATAAAGGCTCCGAGTGTCACCAAAGCTCCTGGGTTCACATCATTGAGGGTACAGTGCCCTGGGCTTTCTACACAAATCTCAATAAGAACTCAGGGTTCCTTACTAGACTCTGAGGATAAAATGCTTATTTAACGACTGCCATAAATTACTTAGCAAGAAACACAACCACACAAGTTTAAAAGTAGTCAGAGTGACAAAGAAAAGCATTTTCAAAGCTTGCCACATTTGGAACAGAATGCTCTACTCTAAGGGATTACAGTAGTCTGCTGACAGGCATTTCAAGGCCTAGGGACATGAAGGGCACTAGGTCACAGAGAGAGTAAAACCAAGCCTCTTCCCCCACAGGGATCAGGAACCTCTACAGAGTGGTTCTCTCCCACCCTAGAGGCTGCACCCAGCATGTGGCACAGAGGAGGACCACCAAATAAAACGCTGGCACTTCCCAGCCCACTCCAGCCTCCTTTTGTGTGCTTGCGTGTGCACATGTGTGAGTCGTGTCTACAGAAGGCCAACTTGTGAAGCCAGCACATACTGCTGCTCATTCCATTCTGCATCACAGACTGCTGGCTTCTGTTGGACACATCTAAAGATGCCTGAAGCCTGTGTCACCAATATACACCATGTTCTCTTTGAATTTGTCTTGTTTCTTATCTGATCTTTCCTGAGGCCACCCACCCTGAAGCCCCCATTGAGAAATCCTTAAGAACGCCCATTGTTATCTTTTCAGCATCTCTCCTGTCCTCAGAAGCTGAGTGACAAGAGGGTAGTCCTGGGCTCCAGGAAGGGCACTGGCTTAAATCTCAGCTGTCACTGTGTGGCCTTCAGTGAGTGCTCAGGTCTCCTGACTTCCTGCTTTTGCATACGCTCTCACACCATCTGCTCAGCAGAGACGCTGGATGGAAAACTGGAAATGCAGACACTCAAGAAATGCCAGTGGTCTTATTGTCACAGTCTTCCACTCACTTATATTCATGCAATATTTGCACTCTGTGTACTTGTTAAACCGTTCTAGGTTTAACAAAGTGCCTAACTGTTATAAACTTCTAGAGGCAAAAAAATGGTCACCCACAACATTTAACAGTTAATAAGACTGAAGTCTAAGGCATCTTGACCAAGGCAGCATATTGGTAATGAGGTAGTTCTCAAACTATGCCTGTATTACTGTGTAAGTAGAACCCATGCCTTGGCTACACAGCATAGTACTTTAAAGACAAGGCACTACCAGGAGCCATTAGCGTCATCTGGTCTGAAAGCATAATAGTCTTTCTAGCCATCTGTTTTTTGACAGTGTCTGAGATATTTGAGTCCTTTATTCTATATCCACAACCAAAGTCTTCCAACAGGTCTAAATTCACTATACTTCCATGTCAAGCTTTAAGTTTGACCTTATTAATTTAGGACTTAAACACATGGACAATTCATATGGTGTCTTTGCTCTTCCACACTCAGGCTGTGAGACCACTTCCCTCTGTGTATGCCAAGATGCAGGTGATGCCTTCCAGAGTTGTGGCGGAGACCATCTTTAATCCTGCTAGCCTTGCCATCATCAGATGTTTGTCTAACACAACTGAATCCTTTGAGAATGTGTGGTAAGTCATGGATCGACTAGATTCAGTGCTCTGAATGAGGAAAGAGTAATACACTGGTGGATATCAAGACCGTTCTCGAGAAAGATTATGGTACCTGGATGAGTCAAAAGTGTATGTGTTTGCATCTGAGCAGCATTCAGATGTTGATCCATAAAGAATTCCCAAGGCGATAAGCTGATAACAACTTGGACTTCAGCTACTACACAATGCAGCAGCTTAGGCTATGTTCTGAAATCTGAGCTCCAAGGAGGGAGGGGAGGGGAGTTTGCCTCTAATGCAGTAGCCACACAGCCTTGAACATCTGTATCTGGTTAAGTAGACTGGACTCAGGGACATTTAACAGGCTGATGACTGGGAGATGAGAGCATGTCAAGGAGGGGAGACGTGGAGGCCAGCGACAATAGTGTAGATGATTTAGAGAGCCTTAATGTCCTTGGCAGCGATGGTCTCAGGCCGAGCACGTGTTGCCGAGTCTGAGAGTATGGTTTATATAATCTCCCTTGGTTTTAGCTTGAAATAAAATGGGATAGAAATCCAAAGAACATACTAAGAAAAAATATGGGATGAGGACAGAGGAGGGAGTATTGGGAAGTAAAAATCCCTGGGGTCTGCATCAGTATGGGGCTACCTGGTGGTGTGTGGGTGGCATTACTTTGATGAGGAAACTCCCAGTAAACAGAGTCTATGTGTTGTGGAGGAAGACAGAAGGGTTGTTACTCATCCAAAGCACTGACTGAAACCCCCACTTTATGAAAAAAAGGCACAGTAAGGTGCTGAATGGAGGGGGGTCGCTGGCACAGTGTTTCCAAGAGTCTTGTACAAATGGCACTTGCGGTTGTCCGTGATGATGACTGAGCTGGCTAAAGGAGAAGCGTCTTCTTGACTTTCACTGAATACTACCCAGACGGTCAATGTCAGGGTTTGATGTGTGCCAGACTTGGGTTTTTAAAGCATCATTTGAGTTTTAAAGGCTGCATAAGTGACGGGAACATGGCCGTCTGGGGAATCCACGAATAACTTTCAAAGAGTCATAAATCTGCATTTTAGGCCTCAGAGTGTTCAGCAACTCCAAGAAGTATGTTGGAATTTGAACTCCTTAGGTAGTTTTTTTTTTTTTCTCCTCTCCTCTCCTCTCTCCTCTCCTCTCCTCTCCTCTCCTCTCCTCTCCTCTCCTCTCCTCTCCTCTCCTCTCCTCTCCTCTCCTCTCCTCTCCC
>JANHMN010000015.1:12823685-12874251 GCA_030674055.1 Rhabdomys pumilio | reverse complement strand
CTCCTGTCTTTTTTTAAGAGTCTCACACTATAGCCTGGCCTGGAACTTGCCCCAACCCGCCCTGGCCTCAGTCTCCTAAGTATTGTGATTCCAAATGTGTACCAGCTTCCATTCTACCCCAGGAATCTGCCAGCATCTCCCCTTCAGGGCTCGCAGGTTCCCTTCTCCATACACTTCAGAACTAACAATGTGAACTGTTCTGTGGTGTGTGTGACACTACATCACCTTGCATTTAAATTTTCATTTTTAGAAATCTTAATACATATGAAAATCACTGTTTGGGTTTACAGAATCTTTACTTGAGTCTTTAAAGATTGTCTGGTATGGCCATAGAGATGGCTCAGTGGGTAAGGCATTTGTTGCCAAGCCTGATCTCCGGGACCCACGCGGTACAAAGAGAGAATCAACTTCTCCAAGGCATCCTATGACCTTCAAAAGCACACTGTGTGTGGGGTACATGTGCCTCAATGAAGTAAATGAATAATTGACTGGCAAACAGTAATAGCTTTGTAGATGAATTCAAAGCCTAGGGCACATACATAGGGTATCAGGAAGTCAGGAGTTGTGGGTGTTGGGAGGAGGGTTCAGTTAAAGAGCTTGCCCCCTAAGCATGAGGGCTTAGTTTCAGTGCTGAGGAGAGGAGACAGGGAGATACCTGAGGCTCACTGGCCAGACAGCCTAGTCTAATTGACTAGTCCAGGTCCCAGTGAGAGACCTTGTCTCAAAGAAACAAGGTGGATGACTCCTGAGGAATGACACGAGAAAGACATTGACCTTTGGCCTTCACATGCATGTGCATATATATGCTTGTACACCCTTCCCTCACATGTGTGGACCTGGGAGTACACATAAAATTAGGAAGGAGTTCTGAGCAAAAATTTAGACAAGGCTGTCCTTTAACAGTTCCATAGGGATCTCTAGAGTGGTTCTCATTCTAAGTGGCTATTAGAGCTGCCTTAGAATTGTGCTGCAGGACCCTCTATACCAAGGAAGTCAGATTATCTGGTGGGTGAGACTAGACATTGCTCCCCAGCTGAGTTGAGTAGGCTGCTCAGGCAGAGGAAGTTTGTAGACAAGGGGATTTCAAAGATACCTCCATTCTAGTCCCTCTGATTTAATGAAAGGAGCTAAGACCTCAGCAGCAGGCCTTATCAAATCTCTCATGTGATTCTACAGCCATAGAAGGCCCAGATTAGAAGAACTGAAGAGTCAGAAGAGCCAGGCTGGCTGACTGTGGACAAGTCTATTGATAGCTTGAGGATCATGCCTAAGTACCTTATTATGAAGGCACGGCTGCACTGGGTCACCTTCCAAGGAAGGGTAAAGCTGCTTTCTAGAAGAGCCTGAGTTAGGACGGAACATCCACAAAGACAGAGTCTACCTCAGCTCCAAGGCACATCAGCCACCTTGGTAAATAATGTGGTTCCGCACCCTTGATGTCCCTGCTTGTGCTTTCTGGGTTACCTCAAATACTTAAACAGCCCTGCTGCCCTGAGCAGGTGAGCTCTGGCCTGTGGGCACTGGGATGGATCCTGCTCAGTCCTCACATGTGATAAGCTGCTCTCATTCCTGGCATGATGGCCAGTGGCTGCTTATCCTTCCTGGCTTGCCAACCAGTCCTGTTGATGTTAGAGTCCTGCTTTGGGATCTGGTTAACCTCATGGTGGATGAGTCCTCTGTCCCCTGCAAGAGCCATGGCCCCTGTTTGCTTCCTTGGAACCAAACAGGGCCTGACTCTAAGTGGTTAGTCTGGTCTCATTTCTATCAGTCCTGAAGTGACCAGATGCCTACTACCAAGTGCATGCTGGGCTGTGTGAGATTCTCTTATCACATTGGAATACATGTGTGCTTAGTGCATGTGGAGAGTCGGGCAGAAGTGTGGATAAGACAGGTGTGAGCTAATGATGAGAGGAGCCCAGGCACGGTGGGGTACTCACTCTCCTGTATGCTGAGAAAAGGGTGTTCCTTCCACTGAGGTGTAGAGGACACGCCTCATAGTAGTCTTGAGACATCACGCCTCACGGTAGCCATAAGACATGTCTCCAGGAGAAGTGAGAGGCATAGTGTGAGCTTCCTGCTTCTTCAGCTTTCTGGAATGCTCAGTGTCTACACCTTTTAAGATCTGTAAAATAAAAAAGCGACCTGCTGTGATTTTTGTTTTTAAATTTGAATTGGGATGTAGGCCAGTGGCCACAACTGTCACCTGGGTCGTAATCTAAGCTTGCAGGGCAGAGCACTGTGGCATCTGTCCAGCCATTCACAGCAGGGCTGTTGTCTTCCTGACAAGATGGTGCTACAAGGCTCAAGGCTGCTCTGTAGTTCACTTCCATGATTTATTTGCCGCCTTTTCAAATGTTCCCTCAGGGTGAAAATGTGTGTCTACTGCCAGCTGCTGAGAGCTGGGGGAATGAGGAAGGGGGAGAAACTGAGCAGCCAGGGAGCCCTGGGGAGGGAGGTCCTAATCGGACAGCAACATCTGGAAGTAGGAATCAACATTGTTCCTAGGACGTTTGAGACCTACCCAGGGCGGGGGCTGTGAGAGGAGCCCGGCCCCCTCTGCATCTCCACTGGCTAGCAGCCATGGGAGCAGGGACATAGACAGTGACATTAGGGTGACAAGAAGAGGTGTACACACAGCACTGTCAGTGTGACCCCATTCCTCTAGTCCCTAGCACTACACCTGTGAAGTGAAAAAGCCATGGGATGGTTTTCTGACTTTCGTTCTGTCCTAGGTAGTTGGGTTCTGTGTTTCCTTCATGACCACTGCTCTAGCTCCTGTCTACCCAAAGACTTCTCTGTTTCTAGCTGCTGTCAAAAAGCTTCTGTTGTCCTTCTCTTGACAACTCTAAACCCTTTGACTGCATTACTAGTGCACAGTGGAGAATTCAGACAGTCACATCATATTCTCTTATACTTTAACCTAAACATTAGAGAGGGCTCTTGAGTCCGCCCTGATGACCTGGCTTCTGCCTCTATCCAGGACGGTGGGAAGCACACCTGGCCAGGCCCAGGGCTCTTTGGGGGCAACAAGGTAGAGGATTGACACCACCCTGGGAGGACATTTCGCTGCACCTAGAGGTACAGAAGGGAGGTCAGAAATCAGGGGAGGGTCCAGTGACCCTCTCTGCCTTCTATGAGGGGAACAGCAAAATTAAGAAGCCCGATCTTGGGGTATCTGGCAAAGGTCACAGTTATCGAGGGAATGAACTGGCTATGTGCATACAGGTGAAGAACAGAAGTACTACTCTGAAGTAACAAACATGTCTGTTTCTGTCTGTTTAACTGTTAGAATTAGCTTAACTGAGGTTATACACTGGCATTAAAACACACGAATTAAAGTATCAGTGTGTGAAGATTCTCACTAAAGGAAGTGATAGCATTCATGTATAACGGACCATTCCGTCCTAGAGATTGCATTCATGTCCCTTCAAGGTCCCTCTCCACCTCAACCCCTGAAGCTGCTGGTGATGAGAGAATCCAAGACAAAGCAGAGTTGGTCCATTTGATCACTGTTTATTTATGAGTCATCACTTCTATAGGTACCACAGCCTCACAGAAGGGGATGGACACATTCTATGGTGCAGCCATGGGTATCAATGTCTTGGTTGTCATACAATTTAGTATGGGTCAATTCCTGGGAAGACTGGAGAATTCAGGCTGCAGGAATGCTTAGCAGAAAAGTGGGGTGTAGTTCTCAGGAGTGGTACATTATATTCATTGAAGACTACTTGGGTGCACACACACACACACACACACACACACACACACACACACACACACACTTATGTACATGCAGACATATTTATATGCTTGCATACAGAGACACAACACACATAACCACATGCGTGCTTATAGATATAAATATATAAATATGTACACACCATTCAAACACACTTCAATTTTCTTTCTCTCTCTCTCCCTCCCTCCCTCCCTTCCTTCCTTCCTTCCTTCCTTCCTTCCTTCCTTCCTTCCTTTCCTTCTTTCCTTCCCCTTTCTCTCCCCCCTCCCCCCCCCCCCCCCTCTCTCTCTCTCTCTCTCTCTCTCTCTCTCTCTCTCTCTCTCTCTCTTTCTTCCTTCCTTTCACAGATTATTCTTATCTAGGCCAGGCCTTATTTAGTTTATTGCATCTCTTAAAATAGTCCCAGTAGAATAGCATTTGAAAACACAAAGCAAACATGCTTCAGAGAGTGTGGAAAGGTCATGCCAGGAGCAGAGTTTAAAAGAATAAAATACACAGAGTTGGGCCAAGAGGTGACTAAGAGGGAAAGAGATAAGATCTGTCTACAAATACCTGGAGGTTGTAAACAACAAGGAAAACACAAACCAAGCCAGCCAACAACAAAGGCTGACCAGGAATGCACTGCACATTAGGGAGAGGAAATGACCTGCAAAGCAGGAGCCTTCCCACTCTGGGGCTGGAGTGGGAGGGCAGAGCTGGCGCCATCCCTCCAGGTTCCTGGATTTCCCTAGTGCCAGACCCAGTTCCTTCTGTTTCCATGGCCACTACTACTGTGGCTCAGCATCTCAGGGCACCTCTGCTTGGGAGGCCACCTTCATCAGGTCTATCTTTATCTGCCAGTGCTTGGCTGCTATAGAAGTCCTCACTAGAGGTGGCTGTTCCAAGTTCTGACACATAAAGCAGAAGAAGGCATTTGGTGTTTGACTTCTGAGTCCCTCTGTCCCCCAGGCGAGAACTGTTCTTGGTCATGCTGTGCAAGGACTCTGATTATCTTAAATTACCACATAGGATTTGGGATCTTGCTACCTCCTGTCAGATTCAATTTTAACTCAGAGTTACAGGATGTACCCAATCTATAATGTAGGGAATTTAAAAGGACAGGGGAAATATATATGAACTCTGCTTGTAGGGCCCACATCCTAGCAGGAGGCACATGTCTTCATATAACGGCAGCATACAACATTCCTGTGAGATATTCAAATCCTTCTTCTGAGGGTGTGGGGAATGCTTTTCAGAGGAGCTTGTCCTGTGGACAGTTAGGAAAGTGTGTGTGTGTGTGTGTGTGTGTGTGTGTGTGAGAGAGAGATCTGTTATATGAATATTATAATACACACACACACACTCACGTGTGAAGTAATGGAATACTAGCCTGTATGCCCCACCTGCCCAGTCACCACATAATCTCTCCTGGGATGCTTGGAGTTGTAGTTCCTGGACTATAACAAAAGCCTCATGGGAAAGTATTGTAGCTTATGGGTTTGTCTTTATAACCCCTCAGAGGTTTATAAATTTCCCAGCTGGGAAATTCCAGGGAGTGGTCCTGACCAACATCCATCTCTTGGTCAGTATTTAATATTTAATAGAGCTTGCTTCAAATTTGGCCCCAAATGTTGGGAGCAGTTTTTCCCCAGCGGGGATGCACGTTGTGAGTGTGTGCATGGATGAGTATGTGTGTGTGACAGGCATGCATGTGCACAGCAGGACATGGCTCATGACAGGGACTAAGGAACTGTGGTTTGTGGGAGGGCAGGCTGGCCCTACTGTGGGAAGAGAGAAAGGAGAGAAGAGGTGTAACTGGCAGGGAGGAGAGAGCAGGTTCTGAATGCCACACTCTGGCATGACTTTGAACCTGCCAACATGAAGAGATTTAATAGCAGGGTGGAATTTGATGGTGTCTGTTTTCTAAGACACATTTATAAGACCAATAAAAGCAGAGAGTCAGGCATAGAGAAAGCAGCAGGTCAGTGATCCTTATATATAATGGGATATACACGAAGAGCAATGGCTTTGGACCCCAGACAAGGGACTGAGGTGCATATTTTACATCCCAAAGCAGACCTGGCCTCCAGGTTTTTGTTTTTGTTTTTGTTTTTTTTAAGCATTCCTCTGTCCCTAGAACTGGCATATCCTGCCTCCAACCCTGAACTTTCCAGCCCAGGGTCTGGGCTGCCCTTCCCCCAGAGGCTCAATCTAATATCTTATATACATAGAGGATACTTGGTGCCTCTCTCTTCTCCACTTCTCTCTCTGCATGTAGGCTCCACCCTCTCCATTTCCCCACGGCAACTTCCCTGGCCTTAGAACTTGGGGGCCAGTGAACTCAGCCATCCAAGAGCAGCGCAACAAACCTGCCTTTAACATAATCTAATTTGCCTTGAATTGGCTCATTTCACGTTTGGAGAAATAACCTCTCAAGTAGCTACAGGAAGGTACCCTCATACCAGGTAACAAAGCCCCGCCCTGATGGCTCCGGCTCTTAGCCCTTAGGCAGTTAATACCTGTATCTGTGCAATTTGCACTTGCTCCTTCCTGAGGGCACCTGACTTTGCTCTCTGCCTTGTCACCTGTCCCCACACAGGCTCATTTACCAGCTGTGACCTGCTCTCCAGCTTCACAGCCTGCAGGATATGCAGCAATTTCGAGAGGATCTGCCTCCCCTCCCCCCACTTCACTCAAGTGCAACCAGGAGCAGTCACCTGACAGGAGACTCGCAGGTGTTTAATACCCTGTATGGTGCCAGGGTGGCTGTCAATTTTTACACACCTTAAAGCACATCTAGACCTTAGTTTTCAGAAAGAAACAAAAAAACAAGACAAAAACTCAACAATTTCTGCATATGAAATAAAACGACGCCAGTCCCAAACATTTCCTCAAACTTTCTGATGCCGTGGGTCTATCATTCAGTTCCAGTGGCCAAAAGCTAACTGAACACAGAGACCACAGTGCTTCTCATCTTGATTAATCTCCACGAGATTCCCCAGAGTGACAGTCACTATTCCAGGCAGACTCTCATTGTATTTCAACTTTCCTTATTTTGTATGTAGGTAAGCACAAAAACTATCACTATGGCTGAGGGGAGGCTGCCCGACCTGCTCTGTTTGATCGTCGTAGCTTATCTTTAAAAATGTACACAATCTGTGATTGGAGCTCTGGGTAATTTCCTACCCCACCTGACCCCCGTGACTCTGCAAAAAAGAAAAAAAATAGAAGATAAAAAGTAAATGCAGGGAAAGCTACCAGTGCCTGCTGCCAACAACAGATGAGTCAAGCAGCACCTGAGAATTTGTTGTGCTTGTGTGTTCCGAGGCTCCGAACTTCCTGCTTCAATAAAATACCAAACAAGTTGTGCTTCCTTCACAAATAAGCTATTACATCAAGCCCTGTTCCTACAATTTCACGGTTTTGTCTCCATTCCAACATTTTCTTTGGCAAATGTAGAAACATTCTAATTAAAGTGTGCAGGAAAACAAGCGTCATCCAGCGCGGGAAGAATACCGAGCAAGAAGCACATCCTTGCCTTTCAGCCTTTCACTCTAGAGCTGTGCCTGGCTCTGCTTTAAAACAGTTGGGGACGGAGACAGGCAGTCCCTGACTAATTCCTAGGTAATGGTTTGAAGAAGCCTGAGTCACTTGGGAAAAAATTCCAAAGGTATCAATAATTCCTGTCACAAGCTTCGCATTCCTGAAGAATATCCTTCCGTCTGCCCTAGGAGGAAGGCATTCCTCTTAGGTCAACACGTAACATCAAGGTTTCTTTTTAAGATATTGAACCGAGGAAGAGGCCTTCCTATTTATGTGACTGCGGAAGCGGCTGGAAGCCGAGTTGAAAGGACAGCCTCACTTCCCAGGAGCGCTTTACATTTTCGCTTTTATGAAGACCTTTAAAAGCCTCACTTGTATTTACTTTGAGAAATACCATCTAAATAGGACCAGGGTGGGGTGGGGGTGGGGTGGGGTGTAAAATACACAGCTTAAGTAGTCAGAAGCCAGCAGCACCTTATCCCATTCTCTCTGTCCTCAGCTAAGCAGGGGCAATTGTGCATTTTGCTTTTCAGTTATAAAAAGTTATACTGTGTTGTGGAATGCTGTCCTCTGAGCGTAACAGCCATGTGAGAGGACTGTGACCACTCACAAGGGACCCTCAAGATTTCAGCACTGACATTAACAAAAAGGAGGAAGCAGCAGAAAGGGTCATTAGACCTGCACCAGAGAGTTCAGCTTGTCCCTCTGGTGCCTGTCTCCCAGCCTGTCTAACTACCTGGCTGCACACGGTCTTCTGGTCTTCGTAAGTGGTAGAGTACACAGAGGGCTAAGTGAGAATACGGGAGCTCCATACATGTAGCTATGGAGCTACGTGTCATCCATATGGAGCATGTCATCCATACTAGAGGAGACTTTCTGGGGGATGTGGCTGTCTTGGGGTTACCCACATTCCTTTTAAGCAAGGCCAGTCATTCAATTGGTCCTCCAACCTGGACTTGAGTGGTATTATCTCATTACGGGCCTGATTGGTGGTCTATCTGGGGGGAATCATGTTCACATCTCCCCAGGCAGAGTTTGTGCATCACACTGTATTTTGGAAAGTCACAATCTAAATCCCATTTGATGGCTAAGCCACAGCTGGGGCTGTCTCTAAGGAGCCTGACCACATTTTCCAAGTGCTGGTTACTCCTTAGTTCTACAGAGCAGAAGGGCGCCCATAGTAAGGTCACACTTTCATGTACTTCTCAGATGATGGATTACAGAGGCTGACAGAAGAGCTCCGACTGCTGTCCTGAGGTCACTGAGGATCCATGGTCACCTACATGCCCACGTCTTCAGCTGGATAGAGCAAGCAAGAGACATGAGGTTTCACAGGGGAAGCTGCAATGGTCTTCCAGAAGCTTCCTCATTCAAGGGAGAGCTCAGGTTTACACTGTCAGAGGACCTCTCACCTTCCAGCTATCAGTCAGTCTCCTGGCAGGAATCAGGGCATGGGTGGAGGTACAGGCTGAAGGAGGGGATGCAGGAGCTAGTCCACACTCTTCCTGGGCCCACAGCACTGAAACTCCTGTTCTGCACTGGGTCTCCGCAGCCATCACTTCCGAGAGTTACACTACCCAGCCCTTCCCAATCCTGATTCCCAATCCATCAAGTGGACCTTCGGAAAGCTCTCCTTGGGAAGGGTCTTGAGTGGGGCTCGTGCAGGTCACCTTTACGTCTATTCCTCATGTTTGGATTTATGGTGTATGTGGGGGCTCCTGACCCCATTGAGGGGGCTCTGAAATACTGAGATAATGCTGACTGGAAAGGGATGAGGTCACTCTGGAAAGAGGCTACCTAACTCAAATGCACATGGACTAGGGGAGGGCTCTGCGTGTGTATCAGGGAGAAGGGGGTGCACAGCATCCAAAAGCCAGAGGCTTGCTTTCGCCTCCCAGGCGCTTACAGTTCAGAGAGGCAGGTGCAAGAAGGTGCCTAGGAAGGCACCTCAGTGACGGTGTGCACATGAAGGAAAGGACTGTAATCACAAGTGGCTTGATGGTGGGAGCTGAGGTGTCAAGACTTCTCTGAAGCAAATGCTGCCAGAGAGGAACAAATTGAGAAAGCCAACGGAATTCTCTCCGCCCAGATCTTTCCCAGCACCACTTCTCAGCTTGCTGCCTCTGCCTGAAGCAGTAACATGCTCAGGGGGAGTAGATGTTTGGCTCAGTGGGGGAACTCCAGCGCTCCAGGATCTTGGCCACTTTCCATCCTTGCACCACCTCCAGTGTTTGCAGGCAGAGCAGGATCTGGCACAAGGCCGTCGTGAGACACTTTGTTACCTGTGGCCGCAGTGCATGGAATCCATGTGTCTGATGAAAAGATGGATGTGGAGTGCAGGGTCCTGCCTGACAATTTTTTTTTCCAGTATTGACAGGGATGATATAAAGGTGACATCAAGGGAGACTTCTGAGGACCAGGTGCTCTGCGCAGTAGTGTGGGCACATTTTCTCTTGCAGCAGCTGGTATCGGGCTCATACTGAGTCGCAAGGAGGAGTTACCAGAAACTACAGGGGGAGGCAGCATGCATGGCTCCTGGGCTCCCCCCGCCCCCTGCAACAGTAAGCTATAGTTTTTCCTAGTTTTTTTTGTAAACCAATTCATTGCTAATTCTTGCCAGATCATCTATACAGGAGTTTTCTTTCTTTACTGTTTGTCCTTCTGTATCTTGGCAGCTGAGTCTTGGTCGTTTTATGTATCCACTGCTAATATATTGTCTTGGAATTAGGTCAGCAATCCCAGCACAAGAGAGCTTGTCTTCTAGTGATCTGGTTGGATTCATCTAGTGTCACAGTCTGCTGGCAGCTATTTCTTACTGAGCTGGGTGCCAGTTGCTAGGAATACAGTCAAGTGCCACAAAGCTTCTTCCTGAGACCAGGGGTATCCTCATCTACACCCAGGGGCTAGCACACTACCACTCTCCACAATGGCTCTGCTCTAGGCTTCTGTCTTCCTTGGCCATCCTGTATGGGTGATTCACATTCCACTGTTTTAGTTGTTAGACTCCTTTAGCTAGTTTGGGCATGGAAGAAGAAGCACCATGCTTTGCTGGTGAGGCCAGCTACACTGTGCTGGGTATCTCAACAGATCAGCTGCCCAGTTACTTGTCTGCCTATAGCCTTGACCAGGAAGGAGGATAGGGGCTACGGACATCCAGCAGCTGGCTGAGCTCCAGGGAAGCCTGGACTGAACTGGGACCTCTAACCCAGAGGCATCCAGTGCACAGTTAAAGGTACAGCTTGTCTGAGGCCACGCTGAGCTTGGAGACCGAAGAAAACATCAGAACATCTTTCAATAATGTTCCCAGACGGATGTGAACTTTGTCCCTTAGAGCTCACCAAGGTCAGTGAAGCCAGGAGAGACATCTGTAGGTGTGTTACGTGCCTGGGAGGATGCAGAATGCTGAAACATGAACACGACTGGGCTGAAGTCCTCATGTCCGTGTTATCCTTTGTCATTTACAGCCTTCACTTGACTTTCATACGCTCTTGCTTGGGGATCTTTCCTGCGGAGGAAATAACCAACCCTCTGGACCACATCTCTTACTGTCCACTTTTACTTTCGACAGTCTCTGAGTCAACACAGCAGCTGAAATAACTCTCTGAACCTGGGTCCCCTGGCGCGCCTCACTTGGATTTGTGTGGCCCCACCTCTTGGTCATGGCAGAGCCCGGCTATCTCCGAGCCCCAGCCTTACTCTCCCCTATGTTTGGGAGCAGGCCTGGTACGATCGATCATACAGTTCTTGACATCCTGACTTCTTCAGCTGACGGAGGAGCTCCGAGGCTTATTAATTGGTTCAGCACTTGGGTACGATTGACAGTTTGCATCTTAGTTATGGCCTGGGATGTTCCGAGGGCAAGAAGCGGGTCCTGTGGAAAAATTAGCATGGTCCCAGAGAGTGGAAGCCCTCTGTGTCCTCTCCCAGGACCCGAGGGCAAAGAGCACTAGGGTAAAATTCCATAGCTACTCCCATGGTGATGTGGGGATTTTCTTTTTTTCTTTTTTTTTCATTTTTGAAACAGGGCTTTAGAAAACCCAGGGTGGCTTCAAACTCATCATGTAGCTGAGGCTGGGAGTGGGGGCTAGCCTTGAACTACTCATCCCATCTCCCTGTAGAGTATTTCCTTAAAAAGAGGATCTTTATGAACACGACAGGAGCCTGTGCAGATGATATCCTGGATGACCACAGTTCGGGGGAAGCCAAGGGCTCAGCCCCTCCCGGCAGTGTTGTCACTTCACCTAGACGGCTAATCATGGAGGCACTGACTGAAGAGAAAGGTATGCGTGTGAACTCTTGGGGAGAGCCACAAATACAAAGCTGTCCTAGAAACTCTGGTTATTTGCAGACTGAGCGCAGTGGTGGCTGGAGTCCCTTTCACTAGACACAGTCACATAAGATGGTGAAGACCAGAGTGTGCTTTAATGGGATGGTTTCAATCTTTAAAAAAGGAGACATAGCTGAAGAGAAAGGACACCTCTTCTTGTCCAGTCCTATACATCAACCTCAGCTTTACAACAGAAACATGCAGGTCACATTCAAATCAAACCTGGGGTAGTTAAAGAACCCACAATAGGCCCTCAGTCAGGAAAGGCACACCTCTCAAGAAGCAGGGCTCCAGGTTACAGGCCCACCAAGAAAGCAAGTATGGATCTCTGCTCTAAAACAAAACAAAACAAAACAACAACAACCCCCCCCCCCCAAAAAAAATCCAAACCATGTACAAAGAGAGAAATAACCCAGACTACTTTTTAAAAACTCTAGCTCAAATATTAGACCTTGATTTTCAAAAAAAAAAAAAAGAGAAATGGACCTGATTTGACCATCACATGTCTGAATTACTAAATGGTCTTTATATAACAAGTGTGTCCTGGAGCCTACTGGGTCCTCTGCCAGGTGTCTCCTCTGCTGTTTGCTGGGCAATGGGGTATGTCTCAGGAGGCCCTCGGAGATGCTAACAACTAGGGACTGCCACAAAGTTGGCTCCCTTTTGGATTTATAAGTGGTCAAGATTCACACCCTCAAGCTGAAGAGATGGGTTAGCACTTAAGAGCATTGACTGCTTTCCCAGAGGACCAGGGTTCAAATCCCAAGCACCCACACAGTAGCTAAAAACGCTCTGTAATTGCTTTTCCGGGGGATTCTATGCCCTCTTCTGCACTGCACACACATGTAGGTAAAACACTAATACACATAAATAGTAAAGTTAATCTTAAAAAAAAGATTCATACTCCCATGCAATCCACTCCTTTGTAAAGGACTAAACCTGCCTATCCCTTCATCCCTCTGCTGCCACTGGCTGATCATGCTAGCTCATCTGCTAGGAGCTGAGAAAGGTGCTTTTAAGTGTCATTTAACCTCGGAGCAATGTTCCTGGGTCACAGTTATTATTGCCATGTAACTTAGGAAGAAACTGAGGCAGAGAATAACCTTGTTTCCTAGCAAGTGCTGAAGCCCATGTTCTGTCCAGCAGAAGCTGGAAGCAGGGGGCTTTCACCAATGAGAGTAGTCACCCTCACCACAAGCCACAGGGCAACCTTGTGACAATCTTGAGATGTGCATGCATGTTCACCTGAGATGTACACGCATGTTTGCAGAGCAGGCAAGACACCAGGGCCACAGTGACCTCTCTGGATGGAGTAAAGAAAAAGGAAGCTTAATTTCATAACTGGGCAAGCCTTTCTAACCATTAAAGATACTCACCAAGACCAAACAAAAATGGAAATAAATATACTAAAATATTAGGATCTGACAAACTGTGTGGCAGATGTGGGGATCAGATAGTTTTGTCGCTCTCCATGTACTTCATGAAGATGGCTTCATGACGTTTGGTATAAAAAGCAGGGCTGTTAGTCATGGAGCCTCACTATTTTCCGTTGTTTGTTTGGTGGAATTTTCCCTGACTCTACCCCAGGGCTTCCCCCGCAGTTCACTCTCAAGAATTCTGAACGTACATTCAAGCTGAAATTTACTGTGACATATACTACTCATGTACGGGGACGAATCCGACCCAAGTACTGGGAATGAGGAATCTGTTGAGTGTCATTGCTCCAAGGACAGGTTGAATACCCTTCTCTTCAACTCCCATGCAGTATCTCAGTGTCTCTTGATGCCACTTCTACTAGGTTCATCCCCTAACCTTCAGCAGTGTCACTGACACACGAGGTGACAAAATTACTTGCTTCTCTAAGGGTCGAACATGCCAGAGAGAGTGGATACATATCCACAGCTCATCACCCTGCAACGCATGACAGAACAGGGCCCGCAAGGAAGTCCCCGAGGCTACACTGCTGCCCTCCTCAAAGACAAGGAAAGACAGGACATTTCTCTCACCATTCATCCCATACTAGGGAAATTTACAGGGGAAATAGCAATGATTTATGCACTCTGACTTCACTGGCAGCACGTTGCCACAGCCTGTCTATCACTCAGCACTTGACTGTTTGCAAACACCACGTGAGAGCAAGACCTTCACAAAGATCAGCCCCAGAGTTCAGCTATGATGTAGCCAAATCCACTGAGCTCAGTTGCCACGTAAAGCAGGCACATGACCAACGGAAGCGATTTTAACCACCAAGGCCCCAGAGGCATCTACCTGTAGTACTGAAAACAGAGCGACCTGTGAGAGAGTGCAGTATAAAGGTGTTTTCTGCCAAGCTTGACTGACAACCTGAGTTCCATCCCTGGAACCCGCACAGTACAGAGAAAGGACCAATTCCCAAATGTTGTCCTCTGGCTTCCACATAAAATAGATACATAGGAGAAAAAGTGTTTAGAAAGTTTTAAAGATTTCATGTTTGGCTTATTAAATGTAATTAAGCCTGGGGTTATACATCCCTCCCCCGACCTGCGTTGTTTATCTTAAAATTTTATTATTTATTAAAATGTATTTATGTTTTCGGAAGCCATTGTTGTAACAGTGTCTCCTTATGCACGTACTGGAATCTAACATGCCAGGCAGGAAACAGTGGCAGTAGGGCAGGCTCTGATTAGGGGGTTGGTCAGTCTGAACCAGAGACCAGCAGATCTCTAGCAGAGGGGGGCAAAGACCTGAGCTTGAAGACTCACGGAGATACTCTGCTTCTTGCCTCACACCTGCCTTGTTTCCTGATCCTGCCTGGGCTTTCTGTCAAGGTGGCTTGCAATGCATTTCTGAAAAACCAAACTGAGTGGCTTTCATTCTTTCCCCTGTCACACAGATAACATGGCCACCTTCCTGCCATCTGTCCAGACAATGACTGCACAGTTGGACCCTCTTTGCTTTTTCTTGTTGTTCTACTCCTGATCTACTTACCCCCTGGCCCTGAGCAATGAGCTTTCATCATTTCTAATTTTGTTAGACATCCTTGTCCAAATTTTCCCTGCTTCTCTTTTTGCTATCATAAAGAACAATCAGCCTTCACCTGCCTGCCATAATCTCAGCACTTGGGAGGCAGACATGGTAGGATTGGTAGTTCAAGGCTAGCCTGAGCTACCTGAGCTATAGCATGTAGCATTTGGATATAATGGAGCGAGATATTCTGGAGAAGGTTTTTAGACATTTTTTTTTTTCAGGTATTTAGAGAAAAGTAGCCTTCTGTTGACGTTTTCATCATAACAAGCTCAGACTGCAAACCTCCTGACAGGTAAAAGGCATCCTAGTGGCTGTGCAGTGGTGTAAAGGGGACAGGTACCTGAGACTCTGTTAGCTCTGATGTTTGTTGGCTTGGGCAGGGACTGCCTGGCAGGGTGCTGTCTGCATGTCTCACCCCAAGCCTTCAGATGACGATGACATGCACATAGTAGGAACTCGGAAAAGTCAAGCTTCCTTCCCCTTCACCACCAGCTTGTTTTCTCGAAAACAACTTTGTTGTCCAAGGTTCCATCATTTCCAGATGCCTGCTCTTGAAGTGACATTGACACCCAGAGTTACCTCTCTGATGTCACAAAGCCGGGAATTTCTGGTGGGAACCAGCAGTGAATGAACTCATTGGCCACAAAGATCCTGTTTTCATGTCAATATCCTCAGTAAAAAATATGAGGAAAGAGGAAGTAGAATATATAAATATTCTTTACTCCCAACATGTACTGAGAATGTCTCATTAGTTAATGTATCGGCAGCTCGAGAAAGGAAAACAAAAGGGCTTCCAATATGGGAGAATGCCACCATTACGACTGGAGTTCCTTAAAGTAATCCCTATGTTCCTACGCTTCTGTGCTCTGAATGACTGCCCAACAAACATGGTTTCCCCCCAAATAAAGCAGATCCTGTTGCCAATTTATCATCTAGGTATGCGGACAGTCCTAAACTCTAGTTCTTAGTTCAGAAGAACCTATTTGTAAAGGAAATGCTTTCAATGGCCACCCACGCCATCTTTCTAACAGTGTGATTTCTGCCCTTGGACCTGCTGACCATTTCTCCCTGGTGGCCTGTAAGTAGCAGCTACATTTTAATTGATGTCCTTAGTGGAGCTGGTGGCCGGCCACACAGAATACTGTGGACTTCAGCACTTGGGGGATGCAGGCACATCCTAAAAAGATTGATACAGAGTGATGAGACTTAGCCAGGTCAAGGGGTTTGCTAACACAGTAGCTACATCTGACCAGAGCACTGATTACTCTTTGCCCAGAAGGGAGGCAAAGGCTGGAGGATGAAGTACACAGGGAGCCACAAGAGAACACAGCCCAGTGTTTATATTGTCCTGTGTGACTTGGTGGCATATCCCATCTAAAGACCCAGGGGATCCAGCTTCCTCATCTTCCATTCAAAAAGCTTGTCCAGTGCTTTCTTCCAAGGCACAAATCCGTCCTCCAATAGTCTTAAAAGAAAGCTTTCGGGCAGTTGCTATCTTTAAAGCACACAACTCAGGTCTTGTCCTAGGCCTGAGCATATTCTAACCTGGCAGAATTAACTGGCAAAGTTACCTTGCACAGTTTAAGACAAAGCAGTCCAGTGATGATGGTTTAGACCGAAGCTGGCATGCCCTTTCTGGACTCTTCCAAGTGAGGGGTTGTTCCACAACACCCCTGCCAGAGGACACTCACCCTTGGGGAGCTCAGATACAAATGACCTCAGCAGCAGCAGAGGCAGGCCCTCTGACACCCCTGCACTTTGGCTGCCAGTATGTGCTCTTTTCTCTGCCTTGGCAGTAGTCTCTCCAAGGACACACTGTCTTTCTCACACCTCAGTTTGTCTGCAAGTAGGAAGACATTCATTCATATAAAGATGCCCTGGGCGACATGCTTGTCATCAGGAACTTTCTGAAACCACACTCACCTCTGCAGGCCCCAAAGCAGCTATTTTCCTGAAAAGTTACCAAGTGATTTATATATACATACAAATTTCTGCCAGAAAGCTTATCAAATTCACAGCAGTTGAAAGCTGGAAACCACTCAGCTGTCCAGCACTCGGCTGTTGGGGAGTGGATCCCCCATGCATCTGCTGTGTGAACAGTCTCCCAGAGTATCAAACCACACATGGAATGCGGGGGAACTCCTTCTATGTAGAAATGACATTGAACAAATAAAGCCAGGGGAAACATTCCAGAACAAATAAAACAGAAGCTAAGCCCAAGGACACCCAGGTGAACCTCAGTATGGAGAGGGGTCTCTGTGATACACAATCTAGGGCTACGTAATCCACAAGCCACAGATGGTCCAGAGGCACTCCTGTCAGGTGGGAACGCACCGTCCATAATTAAAGCAAGCAGCTGCTTACAGCAGAGAGTGGGAAAGAACCCTGGCGGTGGCTTGAATGCAGCTCCGGGTGCAGAGCAGAGCCGCTGCTGACTTTAGGGACACCAAGTGGTCTTCCATCCACAGCCTGTGGTGAGAGGATTTTCCTGACAGGAATCATCACAGTGAGATTTTTAACTCAGGATGACCTGTGTGTGGAGGACTATGTGCCTTTCGACTGACATTCGAGGGCCATGTGTGTCATGGTCTTGTCATGGCTCTTCTCCCTTCTTTTCATCTCGAGGAGCATAAACAGACCAGTCTCACCACAACTCCCTCTCAGGCTGCAAAGTGCACGTGTTCACAGCGTAAGCACCGCTGTACTTAGTACCAGCACTTCCTCTGTCAGCCCTGCCTCTGTCTGACTCTCAGTTTCTCTTCCCAACCTGTCTGCCTCTTCTACATGTGCTCATTTGGGGTTCCCCTCAAGTGAGCATCTCTAAGCCCTGACTGGCAGACAGAAATAGCCGATAAAGAGAGAGCCAATGTGTACCCTGCCCTGGAGAGGGCTTAGGGTGAAAAGCATAGGGGGCTGCAGAGCAGCTTAGGCTTCTGGGATTGATCTCTGAAGGTGGGAAGTTGGCAGGGTGTCTGTTTTGTCTGGCAAACCTCAGAGTCTTGGAGAACTTAAGCTGGCTCTGTGCTAAGGGAGGGGCTGCTTCTTTGGTTTGAGAAAACTCTGTAGATCTATGAGTGAGCTTCAGTTAGCAGTCAGACAAGAAGTAGAGCACTGCACACTGGCCAGCGCTGATGGCCAGCTTCTGAGCTTTAGTCTGCCCTGCAGTCTGTTGGTATGATTGACTGGCCATGAGGCAAGAAATACAGGCCACATTTTCATGACATCATGACATGACACACATTCATGACCACATTTTAAAAAGCAGAGACGCAGGCCAGGTATGGTGATACACACCTTTAATCACAGCACATGGGCTGCAGAGGCAGGAGGGTGCATTTTAATTAGGGACTACATATATAGTATTCTTTGTGACGTCTTGAAAGGCAGACCTAGAGAGAGGAATGTTGGTTTATCCACAGCACCCCAGTTTCAGGTTTTAGGAAGTGAAGGCAGGCAAGAGGGGCAGCACCCAGCTCCAGCTGCACTGCAGCTCAGGAGAGCAACCCAGTCCAGGAAAGAGCTCTCGACAGCTGTGACACACGTATGCATCATGTCCCGCCACATTCCCAGCTATGCTGACACACAGGCTGCTTCCCTGGAGTGGTCACCCAAACGGTCTCATTTCAACAGGAAGCTTGTAGGACAGCTGCTGCCGGTAGACCCAGCACTGCAAGGAATGTCAATCCGTCTCACCTCAGCTGTGTGCATTACCAGCCAAAGCCATACCTCCTCTCTATGTAGACTCCAAGAGAAAAAACTGTTTTCATTCCTGACAATTCTTTTATTGCCACCCCTCAACCAATACATACACATCAGGAAATAGAGATGCTACGAGTTGTCTGAAAACTTAGAAAAGTACAGTTTTTCTCTCAATTCAAGCTAAATCGCTGAAAAGCAGTTTATGCTCATAACTGCGTATACCTATCGCACTGGGGTGGGGGTGGGATTGCCTGTTGATTCACTGAACCCTGATAATGGAATGCAGCTTAGGTTTAACATGCTGTTTCCTATATTACATTTGGACTTTTAGGCTTCCGAGCACTGCAATCTGTGGTTTACATGTGGAGTCACTGATGGGCCAGGGGACATAGTGAACCCCCACCTGTTTAGTGCAAGAGCCATGTTGGTAAGCAAGCATTTCCAGCAAGAGCTAAGTCTTGTTGGAATCTGACTGTGGAGAATGCAATCAGGAAAGAATCACTGTTGGAAAGCTGTGTGTGAATGTGTGCACGTATGTTTTGATACACCAGTGCTCCCAGGCAGAAGCATCACACATGGAGGCCAGAGGACGGTGTTAGTTGTCTGTCACTGAACCTTGCTGGCTCACCAGCTTCTGAGACCCTCTTGTCTCTTACCCCAGTGCTGGGATCAGGGACATATACTGCCATGCATGGCTCCTTACGTGGCTGTGAGGGTTCCAAAGCATGTCCTTCGGCCTGCCTAGCAAGCGCTTTCCCCACAGAGCCATCTCCCCCCACCCCCCAAAGTCACTTTAAGAAGTCATTACTACTTGTTTTGTTTACAGTTAAAAATCTCAAGTGAAGCTATAGCCGAGACAGAAAGTGCTTCAAGAGATAAGCCTTCTTTATGCCTTTCCTCTTCCAGTTCTAAGAGACGGGCTGCCCTGAATTGTGTTCTGTGATGTCACTGTGTACTTGGAATGCATGTGTGTATGCAGCTAACAGGATGGGTGGACAGAGATTATACTGGGACAGGCTTGCTGCAGTGACAGTTCTCTTCTCAGTAATTACATCTGCTTTGTCTCCTCTTATATCAGTTGAAATATGTTTCGAGGTCGATACTTGTTTCCATTAACCTCCAACTTTTATGGTTCACTAAACCCTGGATTTGATATGAATGTAAACATTTTGGATAAAGGACGGATCAATGTCTCTGACAGGGCTGAGAAGAGGAGCTTGTGAAACCCTTTGTCCCCAGATTCTCCATGTGCAGTGGTGTTTTGAAAGTGTTTGGACCATAAAATCAATCTGGAATTTTTTAAAATCGCGAATGCAACATAAGATCTGAGGATTTCAATTATACAAATCTGAGGATGAGCTGGAGTTTCCAAGTGACAGGGCCGCTGGAAGGGTTTGGAGATGTCTAGGGGGAACAATCCACTGAGTAATAAACCTCTAATCTATTAAAAGAGTAATGTCGTTATTGACGCTGTGTCACTAACATTAAATGCATACATATACCACGTGCAATTAAATATAGGAACAGGAGTCAGGAAGCCTGTGATCCAGTGATACCCTGTCTACTGGGGGTTTCGGGGAAGACATTTTGCCTTACAGGGTCGTGAACAACATGAAGGCTCCAAAATCCCTTTCTGACTCTCAGATGATTCCAGTTTAAGACAGGCAACAGCCACAGGGGCATCAGTTGGGAGATCAGACTGTGTTTGTAATATGTATAGAACTCAAATCCCTTGGTTGGCATTTGAGTTCCAGCTTCTGTTTGACAATTCCGTTTCCCAATGTGCATAGCAGATTGGAAGTGCATACCCATCTATACAGAGACACACTCATCACACACGAGTGAGAATCTAAAGGAGGGAAAGGCCAGCAGCCACCCCTTAGACAACGGTACACAGGGTCCTTAGCGGAGCAACTGTCAGTCAGACAACAGTACACATGGCCTTTAGCTTTTCACCAAGGCTGGTGGTTCTGGCATATATACATGAAAGAACATTGGTAAGTATCTTCCCTTTTAACTATGAAACCCAGCGACTCCTGGTGACATGAGCTTTGGGGTTGAATGAACTGCTGTGGGCTGCCCTTTCGAATATTTGTTTTTCCCAAGATAAGATGCAAAGCACTCTGCACATACCTTCAGCCCTGATTTAAGAGGCTAATGTCAGGTTTGCTGCAACAACACATAGACGACAGCCCAAGCTGTACATCAGGCATGCTTAGATTATCTGTGCGCCAAAACAGTTGCTCAAGTGCCTCTCATAAAATATGTTCCAGGAAAACACTGTCCTAAGGGACGCAGGAGTTAATCATCAGAAGATCTCGGGACAGTTCAATTCTGAACACAGACACAGTTTTCAGTATCTACTGAGGACAGAGTGCACTCTGGGCATTCCTAAGTGAATAGACCGGACCCATTTCAGTTGCGCATGGAATTTTTCTTTGGTGATTTATCAGATGCAGGAATATGGAGCACTATGTGGTATTGGCCAGCTCTTCTATCTCAAGGTGGGCATGACTGCCCAGAAGCTTAATGATCCCGTGCTTGTCCTGAGGCAACTAAAGAACTGTGCAGCCTTCACTCATCTATCTGTGTCCCAGCACATCTCAAAGTGTCAAACATGTTGGGTATGGTGGCTCTGGCTGTGACCCCAGCACTCAGGAGGCTGAGGCAGGGTGACTGCTAGGAGCTTGAGGTTAGTCATTGCTATAATAACTCTCACCCTGGGGATCGAATGATCCTTTCACAGCGGTTGCCTGACACTGGACTGGACAGAGATTTATGTGAAAGTCACAACAGTAGGGAATGTATAGTTAGGAAGTAGCAATGAAAATGATTTTATGGTGAGAGTTGCCACAATGTGAGGAATGGTCTCAAAGCGTACAGTGTTAGGACGGTTGAGAGCCACTACTCTAACACAAACAAGCACAGGGTCTCAAAGGTGGTGCCTTACATTTGATATTTTTGGAGACAGGGTCTCTCTTTTTAGAGTCCTGGAAGTATCATGTAGTCCAGGCTGGCCTGGAACTCACAGAGACCTACCTGCCTCTGCCTCCCATTTGAATCTAGTTTGTTTCCTCTGAATTACTGTCATGTTGGTAGTCACAGAGTAGAATTGTCTTATTCTCAAAAGAGGGAGAAAACAGCTGATCAGAAAAATTAAGGTTATGTTTAGAAAAAAAAAAAGTTAAACTGGGTGGTGGTGGCGCATGCCTTTAATCCCAGCACTTGGGAGGCAGAGGCAGGTGGATTTCTGAGTTCGAGGCCAGCCTGGTCTACCGAGTGAGTTCCAGGACAGCCAGGGCTACACTGAGAAACTCTGTCTCGAAAAACAAAAAAAAAAAAAGGTAAAAAAGTTAAAAATTTCCTTGTTTAGTCAGTAAGACATTTAAAACACATTCTGAAACACAGGTGCAAAGTGGGGTTTTGCTTATGGTGTCCTGACAACAGGCGTATTTCTAACCCTAAATAAACACAGTATGGAAAGGGGTTTCCTGAAGTTTTAGGTGGCTTTATTGTTTTGTGCTTTTCCTTTGCTGACTAGAACTGCTGATCAGGAGTTCCCGGGTAGGGAACTGGTGCATAGGATTGACACTGGCTAGTGAACGGGGGCGCGTGTTCTGGCTGAGTGTTTTCCTAGAAACGCCAGCTTTGGAAAGAACTTCTACAGCTTCCTTCTCCCACGAGCTGTCCTACTGTTCAAGCTTAGTTCTGCCCCAAGGCCGTGCTCCTTGCCCTTCCCGGGGCAGCTGAGTGTGTGGGAGAGAGGCTCAGCACGTTATTTCTAGCAGGTGGTGAGAGGAGAACCCACTCTGGGACAGCCCTTAGGGCTGAAGTTCTCCCCAAAAAGGGAAAGGGAAGCCAAGGTCCAAATGAGATGTGGGAAGGAAAGGACCTCATTCCCACCACCCACCATAGAATAATGTTTTTACTTAGAGCAACTTTGCAGGCAGGTGGGAGATTCTAGAACTCTTGTTTGAAGGTGAAGGAACACGAGGACCGACTTTCTAGATTTCTATCTATACCTGCCTAGTCTCTCTTGTCTAGGAGCTCAAATATCTTCCACATTTATAGAAGTGACTACAAAGGAATCCCACTGAAGCCCCAAAGTGCTAACATTATAGGCCGCTTAGCTGCATACTAAGCTAACTTTGTAGTTGGAGATGGACTTCTCTGCCCTTAACTGGTGAAGATCTGCCATGAACTAATTGTGACGTTTCAAATGCAAGACGCTTGGCTTTCAGCATAGGCCCAAAAGTTCTAAAAGTCGTGGAATAAGGGCAGAGTTATACATGTGGCAAATCATGTTGAAGGATAACAGTCTCATAAATGAGGTCTAGCATAGCTACTGGAAGATCATTTGCACACATGGAATCCCTGAATGTGTTTACCTGGGGACAATTTATTCCATGTCAGGTGCTGTGCATCTGATAGTTGAATTTGGCTCAGAGCCACTGACCTCTGTATGCTTATTGGTTTTACTACAATGAAAGCAATAATCCCAGACCACATGGAATAAAGAGAAGATGGAGATGGAGGCTCCATTACAGACCTCAACAGCATCACAGCCTAAAGGGCAGAGACCCTGGGAGGGGAGATGAGCTGCCAGCTGCTGCAGATTTTGAGGAAAAGGATTCTGGATGTTTAGAGTAAAACTTCCCAGCCAAGGGGTCATGACAACCAACCAGCACCTTGTCCTCCTCTACTGCAGCAGAAGCCTGAGGTGGCTGGGACTAAGAACTTCATCTTGGGTTTCTTCAGAATGCCACTCAAGTGGCAGAACTTGCAAGCTGGATAGAAAAGGGGCTGTCACACGGCAACAGAGACAAACACTGGCAGTCTGGCAGGAGCCCTACACCTGCATGTCCTCACTCCACTGTAGATACCCTTGCAGGAGCAGGGGATGACTATGGACGAGTCGTTTAGCAGCAGCTGCAGCACCAGCAGCCTTCTAAGTCCTCAGTTTAAGATGCCACCACACAGTGGCAATAGTGAGCTATTGCCACCCAGTACCTCAGGTGCAATGACCCTGAGTTGACACGTAGACAGACAGGGAGAGCTTCCAAGGGGACATGGTATTTGGCCCAGGCCTTTAGAGGCTGGGTGCAATTGCAGATCAGTAGTCTTCCTAGGGAAGTTTTGCAAGAACTGGGGATGGCTATTATCATCATTACAAACCAAGAGCTGCCCTCTGCACCCAGGTTAAACAGGAAGCATGAGAATTAGGTGCCTAGTTTGGTGGAAGCACGTGGTAATGTCCTTCCTAATGTGAATTGTATTTGACGCTGCATTACTTCAACAGGTCAATCACAATTGCCACAAAACTGAGGGTTTAAGGAACAGAAATTCGTGTTTACATGGCTTTGCAGGCCAGAATGTCCAAGGTTGGAGGTGTTGGTAGGATGGCCCCATAGGATAACTTATGACGGTATCTGTTCTGGCCTCTCCCAGGTTTTTGGAGGCTGATGGCTATCTGAGGGTACTATCACCTGGTCTCTGCCTCCAGGGTTACATGGCATCTTCAGAGGATGTCTCTGCTTCCCCATGAACATCTTTTTGAAAGATACCAGTCATACTGAATAAAGGCCCTCACTATTTCAGTATTACTCCAGCTTAGTTCAATATACCTGTATGATCACAGCTGCAAATAAGGTAACGTTCTGAGGCACTCGAAGAAAAGATTTCAACTTGGATTTAGGGGTAACACAATCCAACCCTTAACAAGGGACATCAAACAACAAATTAATGCAAAGGTATAAAGCCACACAACACATCCAGCACATGACACTGTACCTTGACTGAGTCATAAGCACCCCTTGGGCTCTTTTACCTTTTTACTAATTTTACTTTATTTCCCTCATTGCCAATTCTTCTAGAGCAGAAACAACAGCAAGGGATAGCATGCCAGAAGCCACAGAGCCTATCCCGGTGAGCCTTCCATGAAGGACCATTGATGGAATTAGTTTCAGTACTCAGCCATGGCACTTTGGGTAAGGGACAGCCTCTTTTTATCCATGTCATGTAAGCAGGTCAGTTAAGGCTTCTTAAGGACGCTGGCAATGGCTTGGAAATCTGAGACTGTGGTACTTTTTAAGTAGCAGCCTACGAAACTGATCTCACAAGATCACAGAGATGTGGTAAAAAACGCATCTGTGAGCTTCCCCCTGTGAAGCCTTTGCTAGCCTGGTTATTTCTTCTATCTGCTGCCTTTTGCTAGCGGCATAGGATTGCTTGTGTTCTTATTACCTTTGTCTGTGAGCTGCTTAGTTGCCTTAATAAGAAACGGTCAAGCTATTTTGAGAGATGTGGTGAAGGTAGAGAAAGGCTTCTGTCAGCTTTTACCACACCTGGGGTGGGAGAGAACTGACATCACCAGCACAGGGTGCCTTCAGAAGAATTTATCGTGGCTGTGCTCTCACCTGCACAGCACTAGATAAGCCGCTACTTTACTATTATATCGTTCACGCTATGGAAATAATTCCAGCATTTAAAGATGTTTCCCTCTTACTCCCCATCCTCCCCAAGAGACACGCCAGGCTGCTGAGGATCAACTCAGGGCTTTGCTCAGACTAGGCAGGCACTTAGCAAGTGGCTTACACCTCCTAACCAGCATCTCCAATTGTTTCAGGTGACAGAAAAATCCCCAGTCCCAGTCCTGGCATTCCTGACATCAGTCAGTCACTCTGACAATCCCTTTCCCATGTCCTTAAGCCTCGCATTAACACTGGAAGGTCAGGCCACCACGTCTGCCCCGAGGGACCGCAGTGTATCACGTTGGTGTCTTTGGCCTCCCTGAGTCTACCCCCTTTCACCCCCTTTCCATACTTCATTGAGAGTACTTTCCAGATCACAGTGGGCTACTCCACTGCTTCAAGCTCTCCACGGGTGGGTGGGGTCTGACAGCTGAGCTGGCTGTGGAGTGCGTTCCAGGCAATGCTCTAAGTTTACCCCTTCACCTTCCCTTTTTTCAGCTACAGCTGCATGCTCTTCACGTCCATCATATTTTGTGTCTTTTTTTTTTTTCATTGTTAAATCACGCAAACAACTTTCTCAGCGTGGAATGTAGTTTCTCTCAGTTTAGGTTGCTCTAAGGGGCAAGCTGGGATTGGCAAGATGGTTTCTTTTTGATTAAGAAAAGAGTTGCGATCAAAATCAACATTGAAGGCATTTCAGCAGTTCAGTTAGCCCTCACCTGCTTTCGGGATGTTTCTGGGGACATGAAGCTCACCATGGGTGCCAGCAAGGAATGCCTTTGGCACAGCATAACTCAGCCTCACTAGAGTGGGGTCTTTCTTCAGGCAGTTGGGCCCCAAACTCGACTTTTTGGAGACTGACAACACCGACTTCTGTCACAAAGCTGCATGGCTCACGTCCTCTGGGTAGTAACTGTACTGCTGCGTGTGCTGTGTACACCACAGCGTGTGCCTGCACGCACTGACGTGAAGGCTCTGTCTGACCTATGCTGTTTTACATTACGACTGACAGCATCCAGGTTACTTACCAGTTGAAGCTGACCTACCCCTTAAACTGCTTAGTGTTTCTACTAATGACTTTAGTGAGAGTTCTGTCGGTCACTTCTTAGGAGACCAGCAGAGGGAGCAGGTGAGTATTAATAGTGGGTTTGATAATAGCATTTTCTAGCAGGTACTGTCTCTTGAAGTGTTCTGTGGGCTTAATTTTTTTTTACTGTGGTCAAACAAGACGTTTTGGCATACAAACTAAAACATATAAGGTCATTTAAAGGCATCAGGATATTTGGAGGAAAGTATACAATTTCTTTTCCTGTAAATATTCTATTAGACTAGTATTTTAGACTTTAAAACTGCATTTTTTTTCCCCCTTGAGGGAAGCAGATGTCAGCAGCATGGTAACACTGCTGCAACTGTGCCCTCTCTGTGGTCTCGGTCCAGTTTGTTTCCTTTGTTTTCTTTTTTGTGTCGGCTTTTCTTTGACTTATGCCCTTTCCTGGAACGGGAACCTGTGGCGGACGTGGTAGTGGTGCCAGATGAGGGGCTTTAGGCAGAGTTTAAAAGAGAGGCACAGAGTCCACAGGAAGATAACCAGAAAAACCTGGCCATCAAGAGACCGCCGGATCCGTGCCTGGACAAGGACAGCCGAGGGTCTTTTACACACCTAAGCGAGAGAATCCTAATTGCTCATAAGCTTGACTATAACTTTTATGCTCAACTATTTATCATGGTTGTGCTAAAGTTCTTCAAAAACGACTTTTGTCCATGTAAGTCCATAACAGAATGTAAGTTCCCACAGACAGAGTTTTCGTATTAACTCTGCCAGATGGATGGGAATACAAAATGAGGGTCATGTACATTTTTTTAAAATAACCTCGACATAAGCCATTTATTTATGTTAACTTATAACCAAGACAGATAATATATCTAAATGGGAATAATCATGACGTTTTTATCTCCTTTTAAAAAAAGTTTCTCAATAATTAAGATAAACATTTATAAATTTATATTAAAAGGAGATTAATCTAGATGGCATTAGGCCACTTCCAAATAAAAACTGGTCTGTGAGAGATGCAGACAGTTCATAAGCCTGGCTATGGAGGGAAGCTGGACATGTTTCTCGGTAGGTTCCAGACTCTTGAAAGTGTGTCAGAATGGATTTAGGAATCCATTCTGTGAAATCTAGCGTAATAAACCCACTTAAAAATACCAAGTATTGTGTCAAAGCAAAGCTTTAATTGAGGTCACGAATGAAGTGGCTATCACCGCACACGAATCCTTTACATAGAACGGTTACCATTTTCCCAGCAGAGAGGAAGTGTGCAGTGAAGGGCCACCTCACTTGCAGCTGGAGAACTGTATTCCCTGTCTTCTCAAAGCTGTGGATTGTATATGGACCCTTTTGACATTTGTTTTTTCAGATGGAGAGATAAAATATTCCACAAAAAATATTAGAATGAAAATATTTAAAAATCAAACAGTGTTTCAGATAACTTTATACAACAGGATAATTATATAAACTGAAATCTTCCTAAAAATTTGAGGAATTTGTGGTGTAATCTTAAAAAAATATTTACTTGCATATTTCCCAAGTTTCTAATAAATAAAAAGCTCCCCCCTTTAGAGTCTGTGGGCTCGAGAAGACACACAGTGTGGCTATCAGATATGAAAGTACTTTAACAGGATACTCTGCTGGGTCCTGCTGGAACAAACTGTAAACAATGAGAATCTTTTAAGTTTATTTAAAACAAAACAAAATCCATCCTAACTGTCATTCAGACATGATTTCATAGTAAACACTCAGGTAAGCTGGAGCGGTGAGCACCTGGTACCTTTAACAGAAATGGCAGGTATCAAGAGGACATATGACCCCTATATAGCCTCTCACCCTGCCCCACGCACTCATGGCATGCCAGGTCTGTAGTTCTTTGTCAAATACAAGTCGAACAGCTGGGATGAGGATGGTGACTGTGGGGTGGCAGGCCTATCCTGGGATGAGGATGGTGACTGTGGGGTGGCAGGCCTATTCTGGGATGAGGATGGTGACTGTGGGGTGGCAGGCCTATCCTGCAAATCCTGGGCTCCTTTGCTGCACCTGCCGCCGTCTACTTGTGGATGAGAACAAGCTGGTGGTGGGCGGAAGTGGCTGTTTCCCAGGACAGGAAGTGGCCTGAAAGCACATCTGGCAGACAGCCTTTCCCTCCTTTGGCAGTTAGAGAACGATTTTTAACAAAATACTCACTTCCTCACCTCTCACAAAGGTGAATTCCACAGAGTCAGTGCCTGACTCTAAGCCAATGACTTAATTATGCTCTAAATATACTGGGCCAGCTATTTTATGTCAAATGCTAATGTGCATACAGAAAACATACACAAACACACACACAAACATATACTTCCAATGAGAACAATAATCAAGTTCCAAGTGGCACTATTTCATTTCATAGGCTCATCAGAATCTCTTAGCTGTGAATACAGGACAAAGCTCAGGAGACGGATCGGGAAGGAGCTACGAAAGCTAGAAAACATGGGGCAGTGTGAATCCACAGCTAGCCAGGGCACCGACAGACACATCCTCTGGGTTTCTGTGCTCCAACAAGACTGCTCCTTAATGGGTGACCGCAGGCTGCTCCCTCCCTCACAGGCCTCCCATGGACATGAAGCACCACTGTTTTGCACAATTCACACATGCTTGCACTTTCACAGAGCACCAAGAAGCGCAGTTTTGGGTTGTGTTGTGAACTCTGTCTTTAGGATGCCTATCAGTGCCACACAGGGTGACAGCTAACACTAAACAGGAAGTCTCAATCTTTTCCAAGGAGCTGGTAAAATTGGAGAAAACAAAAATCACTGCTGTAGGGGCTGAGGATATAGTTCAATGAGTAATAGTATTTGCTCTGCGAGCATAAGGACCCATGCGTGTATGTACTCATGCATGCATGCATGCATGTATACATGCACACATGGACACGTATACATACCATGGCTTTAAGTTCAATGCCATTACTATTAGTGAAAGACAAGGGTCTATGGATGAATTTAGCTGACAGGAGTCTTTGCTTTTTACCTCAGTAAGCCTTGATTTCTTCATATTTAACAGATACAAAAAAAAAAAAAACCCCAAAAAAACAAACAAAACAAAACAAAACAAAACAAAACAAAAACAAAACTAAGGCCATATGGACAGTCTGTGTGCCTCTTGCAACTTTTCTTCTATCCTTAGAATAAGTGCAAGGGGCTTTCCTCTGGTGCTTTTCTCAAATTTGCAGCTGGGGATTACCTCACAGCACTGAAGATTCTGGGCTCCGTGTGGGAGTGGTGGGAGTGGGAGGGCTGACGTGTGCGCGTGTGCGCATGTGTGCGTATGTGTGCGTGTGCGTGCGTGCATGTGCTTTAGTTGTTTCCTTGAGTCTCACTACTGACTGCAGACAATTTGGAGAGAGTAGTAGAAAACTTTCTGGACAAGTTTCATGTCCATTGGGTGCCTAGTGCTTTTTCCCTAAAAATGAATGTAGGATGTATGTCGAAATGTATCAACTATTGCGATAATTTTAAAGATGCCAAGGGCAGTGGGAGAGATGGCCAAGAGGCCCCTCAGTTCTCTCCCTGTTCTCACGTGCCAGGCGCCTGAGAGTCCTGACTGTACCCATCTGACTGCGAAGACACAGTGTCCCAGCTTCACATCATAGGGTAATTCAGCACTGAGAGTCCCTCATATACCAAGACGATTTCCAAAACCCAGGCCAAGCTGGCCGGATGTGCCTGTGCCAGTCAGCACGCCAGGGCTGTAGGCAGTGATGACATGGAGAGGGGACAGCCAGGGGACTGGCTCAGAGGGGCTGCCTAGCTCTGCAGAGAATGAATGTGATCTGCATCTAAAAGCAGGGAGCCTGTCCTGTCCAGGATCTGAGCTCTGTGGATTGTTTAATAACACAGGCTTTTGTAAAATGACCCTTGTTGTATGCTGGTTCTCCCAGGTCAGGAGAGAGGCCACATAGCTCTACCCACTCATGTGACAAGGACAAAACTCTTGGTGACATTCTGTTAACTGGTTCACAGAGACTGTGGAGGCTGTGGGAGCTGTTCACAAATGCCTTCTGGCCATGGGTCATGTGGGAGCTGCCTGCTTTGTGCTGATTTTAAAGTGGGGAGTACCCGGCTTTCTAGGACACCACTTGCAGGGCCAATGGCCTTCAGGGTGACTGGAGCTTGCCTAGAGTCTCTGACCACTCTGACCCCATGATTCAGACAGCAGGGGATCTGAGATATTAGACTCCGAAAGGCTTGGGGAACCAAAGCCTACAGGAGACCCTGTGGCTTTTACTTTAGTTGAATGGGGTAAAATGATGACACAAGGTGTTTGTTAAAGGTCTTTGTGACACATTCATCCCCCCTACACGGATCAGTATCTTGGATACTGATAGTATCCAAGGAAGTAGTGTCTTCCAGACACAACAGGGCCGGTATACATATGAGACTGTGCCAGCAACAGCCAGTCAAAATCTGAGCGTGGGGGTGGGCACGAAATCCCACCATGAGCTGAAGAGTTATTGGCATCTGGCAGCTGCTGACAGAGGGAGAATCAATTACTATTATTATTTTTTTAATGATGTTTGACTCCTGTTAGCTTGACCACATACCAGGGCAGGTCCCACTCTCAAAATTATCAGGGCAACAGCAATGGGGTGCACTGAAGGAAGGAGAGAGAGGAGGAGGAAGCAGAAGAAGAAACATCATTTTTATCTCCAAGTCAGGTGGGAGGGTAGACAGGAAGGTTATGAATGTGTGAATGTGTTCAAACGTATATGAAGTTCCCAGAGAATTAAACCATTGTTTCTTAAGGTCTTTGCAGATGGCTTCCTTTCTGGAATTGTCTTTCTGGTACCACCAAATGGTTTATTAAGAAGTGCGGACAGTCATGAAGAGAATAAACGGGGCTCTGAAATTTCAGCTAATGACATGCAACATGGCAGAAAATCCACCCACTTAAGAAAACAAAAAGCACCACCCACAGTTGCTCCACGGAGCTGACAGAGGCTTGGGGCAACTTTTGGGAAACCAGTGATAATATCTCCCAGTTTGTATCTTCGTCTGCTTTAGCAATACTGCCATGTCAGCAGGTAACTGGGGAAGCTGATGTTCTATGGAAAAGGACGGAGGGGGTCTGGGCATGTTAAGTTGCCACCTCAGGCCACGGTGGTCATCACCGACCATTGGCTAGTGGCACTTACAGCCAGGACAGAAGAGAAACCTGGGCTCTTTTGGTCTCTGCTCTCCTCTCTGGTGTCTGTGTCCTGTGAGGGTCTTCTAGGAGACTCCTCTTAGCAGTCTAGCTGCAACTCTGACTGTGTGAGCCCTTCTGAGTTCCTGTGGCCCTGGGGGCTGCCACACTGTGCCACCCTTTGCCCTGTAATGGTGGCATGTTCTGAGCACTTTATAATTGGCTTCAAAGTGTCATTTTTCTTTGGGCTTTGTATTAGCCCCTTGCCCTGGCATATGTCACCCTCTTAAGTCACGGCCTCCTTCTCATGCTGGATATGCACTGAGCACTGAATCACCTCACTGAGTATGTCCCATTCCCAGGGTATGAACTGCTGACTCCTCCTAACTTATAACCTATTGTGGGTGTATGAGCTAGCAGTGTGTGTGTGTGTGTGTGTGTGTGTGTGTGTGTGTGTGTGTGTTTATTTTGCTTTGTTTGAAACAGAGCCTCTATGTAGCCCAGGCTGGCACAGAACTCACTAGATAAAAGTGCAGGCTGGCCTCAAACCTGCAACAATCCTTCTGCAATAGCCTCTTGGGTGCTAGAACTGCAGGCATGTTCCACTATGCCTTGCTTTGAGCATTCTTAAATGATTGAAACATACACAAAAAGGATTATTCCATGGGTGTGAAAATAAAACCGTAAAGTGCTGTATTCCTGAGTAAAGCCAGTTGTTCTGGTCGTCTAAGAGCTGCATGGTGGCTGTCATGAAAGCTGATACAGTCATGAAGACAGGGGCAGCTCATAGAGCTAGAATCCTCCACCTCATTCCTCAAAGGAGGGATCCCACTTTTAATAATTTCCATTTCAGAATCTACAAAGAACAGCTTCTACTCTGTTCTGTGGGAATGGACGAGGACAGTGTTCATAGCAAAAGCACAGAGGCCTGGTGCCCCCAGGAGGTGGTGTCACTTTCTATGTACTTTCATAGCTCTCTGCCTATGGTCTCCTTCCCTCCATGTCTCTGAACCCCTGCAAATCAGACGTCCTGATGTGAATCACCCTATGCCCAGCAGAGTACTTGACTTAGTACTTGGCATATCTCAGTTTCCATGTTTCTTCTTGATTGGCCTGGAACACAATTGCATGGTTCCAATCTAAACCATGTATCAATGCCTTGAATTGTGCTCAAACAAACAAACCAACCCAAAAGATTTGCACCCATTGCTACTGCCTTGCCCTGATCAGAGACTAACCCCAGAGCTACTATTTGGTGGTGAACAAATTCATTTCCACTTAATAAGCAAGCCTGTAAGGAGAGGGGCTTAGCATTCCTAAACTGTGCCTATTACACAGCAACTTAATCCAGAAAATTCCACAGAGAAGGAACTGTCTCTATTTTCCAAGCAGGAATCTCGAGGCTGAGAGCAGCTAAGCTTTGCACGTTGCACTCATACTGAAGTTGAGGCCTGCCTGCTCTTTCTGGGGGGTTCTGAGTGCAGGTGTTAGCATTAGGGAGCCCTGTTTCATCTTTCAGGACTCAGACTCCCTCCCCTGCTAATTGTCCAGATTGTGAGCTCCAGCCTCTCTGAGCCACAGAACTTGGTAGCAGTTTCTGAGCTTATGAGTCCCTTCAATGGAGTGTGAGGCTTACGGTGTCTCTAAGAAGGGTGTGTCTTCACTGATGGCAAAATGAGGTTGGTCAGTTCTCAGAGATACAGGAAGAGCTAATTATCACTTACTGCTTGGTGAAAAACAGAGACATGTTCTTTTCTTCTCTAAGTTCATGGACCCTGTGGATCTTGGGATTAAAAAAAACAAACAAACAAACAAAAAAAACAAAAAAAACAACCCTCTTCTGGTGCCAACTTGGGAGCCACTCTGCTACAGGACACATTTTAAAAAGATTCAGTTAGTTCTCTTTCAAACAGATTCCATGAAAAACAACATTCCCGTGCAGATTCCAGATTCACCTATGATCTAAAATTATGACTCTTCTAGCCTCCAGAAGCTGAGAATGCATAACACAGACTTGCCTTGGGCTTTCTGGAGGCAGACGTGGTCCTTTGAGTCAGGGATACTGGAGTATTAACAGGACCGATCTCTGAGCATTAACTTCTAGTCATGAAGGGGTGGTGACTTTGGACCAGCAGAGCCACAGAGCTGGAAGTGTCTTAGAAGTCAGTGCAGCCCCCAGCTTTTATTGCCAAGGGCTTTAGAACTTAATTAAAAGGGGAAAGTGATTTGCCTGAGCCCATTGACTGGGACTAATTTAATCAGTAACATGCCACAGAATGATGAGGCCTGAGGAAACCCTGATACACTGAAGGAAAAGGTATGTGCTTCCTCTCAACATATTTCATTCAAATATCTATTGTTACTTAACAGACAATCAGGCCAAACTACTTTAAGTTTTATTTGTATATTTACATGGGTATTTTGTGTTAAGGCACAAACACGTGAGTGCTGAGAAACTGATCTTGTTAACTTGATTTAATAATATCAAACTGGGTTAAAATAAAAAAAATGTGCATAACTCAGTAGTTAAAAAAACCCAAATACCAATAGGACTTTACTTCCCTTTGGAAAAGCACCATTTACAAGGACTGATCTTACTCTTTATATTTACAATAAAGACAATAAACCAAGGTTCTGATGTAGCTGTAGTTTTATTCCTAAAAGAACAGAAACTTTCACTATGCTTTAAAATTAAACTGATTCCCTCAGATACTCTCTCTGCAAGCTTAGCCTACAAACGAGCAGACAGACAACAGAGCCCCAGCTTCTGTCTAGGAAATAATTAGGGTGGTGCCTATGACATGCCCAGGGGTCTTGTGGCTGGTCTGTGTTCCCAGAAGGCTTCTGCAGTGCACAGTCCTTTGGGGCAGTAAGCACTGTGCTCTGATTTTTCCTGTTGCCTGGCTAGTGACCCCCTACAGGAAGATAGTGGGTGAGCCAGGGGGCGGAGCGGCTGGCTGCACATGTCTGGCTGCTCTTATCAACTTATCATATAAGGGAAGGAAAGTGATTGATTTGGATACTGACACTGTAGACTCAGGGGAGAAACAAAGAGTCCCGTGCAGACCTCTGGAGTGAGCAGGGCTGCTCCTTCTTCTCAGGACAGCTCCCTGTGTGCCGGAGAGAAGAGAAGAGGAGAGACAGGCACTGGGAATCAGCCTGCTGCAGGGACGGGAGAAGGCTCTCACTGATGGACTTATTCACACAGCACAGCCCTGTGCTTTAGACAGCAGCTGAGGGCTCAGGACGCATATGTGCCTGCAAGTTTGCTGAACTCACAGTTTAGAACCCAAAGAGAGAAGAATGTGGCACATTGTTTTCCTAACTTTTGGCTGTGATCTTGTCTTGGCCTCAGCCTACAGTAACTTTAGGAAGAGCGTGGACAGCACAGGCAGAAGGCAGTACCAGGTCCAGAACGGACCCTGCAGCTACACATTCCTGCTGCCGGAGACCGACAGCTGCCGATCTTCCTCCAGCCCCTACATGTCCAACGCCGTGCAGAGGGATGCACCCCTCGACTACGACGACTCCGTGCAAAGACTGCAGGTGCTGGAGAACATTCTAGAGAACAACACACAGTGGCTCATGAAGGTAGGAAGGTGGGCTGGCTCTGATGAGCGAGAGCTAACAGCCCTGGTTTTATCAGGGACTGGGGCCGCTGAGGTGGGCTGCAAACATCCTCTTTTGTGCTGCCCTGGAGCAAAGTAGTCACAGAGTGAAGAGCAACAAAGGGGTTGTCTGAAAAGAACGCCAGAATCTGGGCAGAAAAATCCCTGAATTTAGGAATCTTTACTAGCGGAGCAGAGGAAGTGCGCTTCTCTGCAGATCTCACATGCTGTTTTGTCTGAGTAGCTAAGTGACACCCATTACCAGATCTTCTCAGCGGGTTGTAGGCATGTGAGGGAGGCTGTGAACAAGACAGCACGGAGCCAGGAAAAACGTGACAATCACGTTAATTACGGATACTTAACGGATGGAGTCAAGTGCTTTACCAATTTCCTGAATTTCTTTACGAAAATAGATTCTGACTCTTGGTAAAAGAGAGGAAATTAAATAAAGCCAACCTTGTGTTCTCAGAATCTCAGGGCTGCGCTCTGAAGGGGTTGCCATCTGGAAACGGGGCTGTATTTCCCAAGTGTCCCAGAGACACTGCGGGGCCCCTGTTCAGTTCCAGAGACAGGCTCTGAGCTTGTCCCCACGTGGGACTGCTGCTATGCTTGTGACATGCCGGGCTGAGAGGGTCTGACAGTTTGTTCGTGAGGCTGCGACGACTGCTCTGTTTCATGGCCTTTTTATAGACCGTAACCAAAATAAGACACTGAAAGGGTCTGTTTTGCTTTCACAAATGATTGTTTTCTACAAAACCTCAAATGACCCTGGAGTTTTCTTTATGTGAACCATATGTATTCCACAGGAAGTTTAAACAAAGCATGTAGATAGCAGATGAATCGTTACGCGTTGTGACAATGACATCACATGCTCACAAGGAAATTGTTTAAAGTCATATAAATCTTTCAAAATCGGGTGGACTTCATTTAGTACTTCTTCCCAGAAAGACATAATTTGCTTTTCTCAGATGTCACCATAATCTTTTGGTTTGATGCCCTGCCTTAATCTGAGAACAGAGCTGGGGTCCCAATGTACGTTTCTCACGAATACCCCTACTTTCTTAAGTGGACAAGTTTTTGCTCAAACCTGGAGTTTAAATGAATGAGTGTCACTGGCCCTAATCTTGTAGAGAGAGGGGGAGTTTTTCAAATCAAAGGACAGAATTGCCCAGGACTATGGGCATACACAAAATCCTTCTCAGCATCTTTATTTTTCCTGAGTGATTTCCCCAGTTTTTCTCCAGAATTCACTGAACTTTACTGTTCTGAAACACACGTCTGTCCCAGTGCCGGGGTGGGGAGGGGTCCCAGGTATCTGCTTAGCTCTTTGGACTTCTTTGGGAACTGTCTTGCAGGGATTCAGGGACCTTCCACATCCACTGTGGCATTGGGGCTGCCGAGCTCGGCAGAGGGAGAGGCACAGCCTTCTAGTAAACACTTTAATCTGCCACTTCCAAGCCCTCTGCTAAGATAAACAGTCACCAAAACGGGGGAGGGGGGGGATGTTTTGCCAAGGGCAATGCTGCTCATTTCATACGCTCAGCTCAGCGGAGCCCAGTCTAGGCAATACCTGGGCTTCTTTCCTGAACAGGGAAACCACACCTCCTGTGGAGCTTTGCAAAGCAGCTTAAAGACAGAACAGGAGGAGGAACTCTAAGTAAGGTGGCTGCAATCTCCTCCTTCCCAGGGTCTCTTAGTCAATATTTGAACAGTAGTGGGGTGGTATTTCAAAAGCCCTTCTTTAGCCTTTTAGCTACCTCTCACGGAGTTAGCGGAGGGGCGGCTTCAGGCTTATCTGCTCATCAGCTCGGCACCTGCTCCCATCAGCACCTGCTCCAGCTCTGAGAGGTGCACCTGAGGAAGGCAATTTGCCAGCTCATTCACTTGGTTTATGGGCTCCAGGCATGGAAACAAAAGCAAAAGGCAAATATGAAGCCCCCTTGGAATGATTACATGAGATCTCTCTGCTTGCTTTCCTTCTCCCTGCTTTGGCACCTGTAATAATAAACACTGCTTTTCTCTTCGGGAAGAAAATAAGGTCGAATGGAACCTCAGACAAACAGGGTGACTAACAGAGCGGCAGTGTGAGCACCATCTCTTTATAGATCATCACAGAAAGAAAAAGCACGGGTTAGTTTCATTGTTATACGTGTTTTCTCGAGAGCTGTTTTTAAAAAAACGTTTCCTTATTTTCGTGTCCTCCCCGCCCCCATCTACGTGAACCATCCAGCTTTTGGGAGTTTGGAAAACAAACAAACAAACAAACAAACACCCTTCAGGAGGGAAAAATAAGAGTTTTGGTGAATTTGGCAGATGAATAGTATTTCAGTTTCTGAGAACAGCCCCAGGAGTTCAACCTAAGAAAGCCCCATGAACACCATCAAAAAGAGCCCACACTGCCCCTTTAATCTGTCATGCAAAGGAAGTATCAGCCTTCTGAATGAGTGTGTGTGTGTGTGTGTGTGTGTGTGTGTGTGTGTGTGTATGTGTGTGTGGTGAGCACATGAATGAACAATACAGGGGAAGACCCACTCTCCCTGGAGTGGTTAAGCAAGGATAAGACAAACTCCTGGTTGCCAGATCCCAGCCTACCAGGTGATTAAGTGTTAGGACAGACCTCTGTCCCTGTGATTTCAAACACATTTTACACAGGCTCCCAGCTTAACAACACAATTGTATTTTGGTAGGTCAAACATGTTTTTTTTTCCCCCTAACAAGAGGAAATATGGAAAGGAAATAAACAACTATTTCACGCTACTGAATGCCATATATTTTATAAACAGCTATGAACCCTGCGGCCGCTGTAAGATGGAGCGACTTGAAAAACACAGCTAATGCTTATTAGCTTGTTGTAAACATTTCCTCTGCCACTGGCCCCCTCACTGCCGGTGTTTAAACAACATGAGTACAATCCAGGGACAGCAATCCCTTTCTCTCTTTACAAGCGATAATCAGATATCCTCCAAGAAAGGTCTGGAGACTGCAATGCATCAGTGGAGGGCAGGGGGAACAAAGCAGCCATGCTCTCAGACAATGCAGTTGCTGCCACCGGGAAAACACATGACAAAGGGTTTGCAGAGGAGCTTGGCTTTGAGGCCCTTCCCACCTGTGCATGTGTGCACGTGTGTATGTGTGCGCATGTGAGTGTGACGCACTCTTTAGCTGTATATTAAAGAATATAGCCTGCTTTGTTATGGGAAAGATGCCTTCTTATCCCCTGTGACACCATGGTCACTCTGCTGCCCTGCAGCCTGGAGGGCAGAAGCTATACCTCCAGAAGTTAAATGCCACGTTGAGAAATTAGAAGCATTTTTTATTTTATTTTATTTGCATTTTGATGAGATGACTAAACATCCAAGATCTTGGGGAGACAACTGCTACGTCTATGGCCATTAAATATTAGCATCATCATTTTGAGGCATGAAAGGGGGGTGGGACTCAGGGCACTAGGATAGAGAGGGTAGTGTGTTTGATGACTCAGGTACAGTACAGTGTGTAGCTTTTCACTCCAGCAGCCAAAGTGTGAGCATACCTAGCACAGTACGTGCCAAGTCTTCACGGCGCAGAAGAATATGTACACGCTTTCTATACATGGAGGTGTAATCTGTATGCTGTAGTCAGGTCTCTGCCTATCAAACAGGAGTTCAGGGTGTGCTGGACTAACTATTTACATATCACCCCACGGAGCTGATTAGCCTGAAGGGCTTGAGGCTAAGAAATGCCTCCCTCCTTGAGACAGGAGAGTAAGCATTTGGTCTCAATGCTGATACTGGAAAGTCTGTGGACTTTAGTTAGAATGGGTCTACAGAGTTAACAAACAGGTTGCAATCTGGAAGTTTATCTACGTGCTGGTCCCTCTAGCTGAAAGCTGACAAGGACACTGAAGCCCATGCTATTGTGTCTATTCTAACATATAAAATAACTGAAAAACTGGGGCTGGACAGACGGCTCAGTTGGTGACTTACTTGCCACACAAACATGAAAATCCCTGGGACCCATGTGAACACTGGGCATGGCGTCAGGCATTTGGGACTCTGGCATCTGGTGGGAAGTGCAGACAGAGAAGTCTCTGGAGTTCACTGGCCAGCTCGTTTAGCTGAATTGGTGAGATCCAGGCTCAGTGATTCATAAAAAAGTGGAGAGAGACTAAGAAAGATGCCAGCATTTGCCTCTGGCATCCACATGTGTACACAAACATACACCGCATACAAATATAGGCACACGCACAAATTCTTAAATTTTTTCTTTATTTCTATTTTAAAAGACAATAGTTAAAACCAATCTTATCACTGGATAGACAATTAAAAAAATAAAAATATTAGGAAAGATATAGGCAAAATTAAAATCAAAAGTATAGGCTTTTAATCCAGCTTTCAAGGGGGCAGAGGCAGGCAGATCTCTGTGAGTTCAATGCTAATCTGGTCTGAGTTCCAGGAGGGCCAGGACTACATAATGAGACTTGTTTGAAAACAACAACAACAACAACACAAAAATTAGTTTTTTTTTTTTTTAAAGACAAAAACTAAAAATCAAAAGTCAAACTGTGCAAGCGAGAGAGAAGGGGAGGATACCCCTCTTCCCCCCTCCCACTGGCAGTCCTTTGAGGTGACCATTAAGGACTTCCACCAGCTGTTTACAGTGGGCAGTATAAAGATGTGTGCCTTTCCTTTTCACCACACAGACTGTGGCATTAGAACATGGCCAGAATATCTCTTGGTTTACCAGGGGGCAAGAAAAGAGGCTGGGGGAGAGAAACTGGGGGAGAGGAATGAAACAGAGGTGCCAGGTCAGGGAACAGCCAAGTCAAGGCTCAGTGTCTACCGGAGGACAGGGAAGGCACACCACCGGTGACAGGATGAGAGAGGACTAAGGGTGCCAGGGTTCAAGCCTAGTGTATGTTGGGGTGGGGTGGGGTGTTAAGAGGACAGGAAGGCAAGAGAGAGAGTGCAGGGGCTGACAGTTCCGACAGGAACTGATGGAGGTACTTTGTATCTTTCCACAGCTGCCAATGGAATGAGGACAGAACAGGATAGCATGGGGACTTCCTGCGTTGGTATCAAGACAGTGGGTATGAGGTACCATGAGCAGATGACTTCTAGATCATGGATCAAAATCCAAAGATTGTTTTCTATTACTTTATTATAATGACAAATTACCCTCTGCCTTTGTGACACTCTGTGTGTGTGTGTGTGTGTGTTTGTGTGTAAGCGCCTGACTTTATCAGCTCTGTAAAACACCTCCTTTTTTTGTCAGCAGAAAAGCTTACTCTAGTTGAATAGGATATTGCCACCTTTCCTACACTGTCTTTTGACCTGAGGAACCTTGTACATTCTAGAATCTTCTGTGAGATATAAAGAAACCCACTCAGCTTCCCACCAGGTTTTTCTCTCTGAAGTGGTGGGTACAGGTGGCACTAGAACAGGAGAGGGGTAGCCTGCCTGGCGCAAGCTCTCTTTAGGACTCTTTGATATCCCTAGCCAGCCATAGTGCAGACGATGGTCTCCCACATGTATTTGTAAACTAGCGTCTACATCGGTGTGATAACGCCCGTGCCGTGTGTGGTTCAGAGGTCATGAGGAGCTCAGAGAGAGGAAGAGTGTGTAGCCCTCCCCTGATTGCAGGGGAACCTATCTCAGCTGGAAAGATGCCAGGCCCTGCTGAGACGGGCATACGAATACGGACTTGGACAGAGTGCCATGTTTTTTTCTAAGCTTGCAGACGTGAGTGAATACTATGGGACCCTTCATCAATCTGGAGGTGTTTCTTGTTCAGGGTCAGAGCCATTAAAGTTCATTTATTTGCCCAAGACTGAGGTGCTCCAAGTATCTAGGAAGTATTTGCTCTGGATGCTGGGGTGAGTGGAAGGGGGAGGAGACCACTTGAGAATGTGGTCAGGAGGGACCTATAAAGTCAGCCTGCACCACCCAGAACACACGCGTGGAGAACGGACACTGGGGTTGGAGGTAGGGGTGTGGCACTATGGAGGGGCAGTGTACAGCCTTTGGTCACCGCAAAGAAAACTCATAAAATGAAAAGCATGACTATTTCTAAGTGGACCTGTTTCTGAAATAGTCAATACATAGCTCAGAGCCAGGCCTGGGCTATATGAGACAAACCTTCAAAAAGCCCATTAAACACGTCGTGTATAAATAAATGTCTACAGACAATTATTTTAAAGCATGTGGGATGAAGGATAATGTTTATGTATAGCCAGACTCAACAATAATTTAACTTTTAGTTAGAGTTGAAAAGGAAGTGAACCTGAAAGACTCAGCAGCCTGGCCAACACCCACCCAGCATCTGTAACATGAGCATGTCTCGGCAGGCCCAGCAGAGTGCGTAGCTCTGCCAGGCAGGAAGACAGGGGTCTTCCCATTCTTTCAACACGAGGATAGTGGCAGGGCTACTAAAGGGGAAGAAGGCACAGGGCAATTAATACCTTTTGCATTAAGCAGAGGCAGGGAATTCTGCTTTGTAGACTGGACAGTAAAAACAAGGACTGTGTCGAATAACCAAGAGAAAAGATGCGTGCAAACTCTTGGCAACTACACACAGATCCAGGCTCTTTCTGAAAGCACATGAAAGATAGATCCCCAAATTCCATAGCACACCACCACGAACGATATATAGTCTGAGGAAGCATCCTGTGCCCCTCCCCTTCCATGGTGACTTGGAACGTCATCTGGACTGCTTCTCAGCCAGCATCCTTAGCACAGGCAGGACCAAAGAGGGCTAGGCACCGGCACTACACACGTGTTTAAGATGAGAATAATATAAGACCAGGCGATTTGGCGAAAATAAAAACAGTTAAAACATGGGCAATCTTGTTAAAGTTTTACCTGTTTGATGGGATTAAAATGTGTTTCACGTGTGGTCTGAAAACAAGGGTCAGGACTCGCACCCCTCCACCTAAACCCTAGGTCTGGCATCTTGGCTGGATGTCTTTAAATGGATATTTGATGCAGATATTTCCCCAGGAAGTTACTTAGCTTTCACAGCCTAATTCTAGCCTGTACCAAATGACAAAAACCCATGTGAACCTCAAAAGTGGACCCAATCCTTCCTTCCAACAGTAAGAACTATTTATTACCTCTGCAGTCCAAGGAGAACCAATTAGAGGGTGCCCCCAACATCCTGTCCCCACCAGGGTCCCTAGAGGGCCATTTCTCTGCTTCAGGTTCTGCCCCAATCTCCCTTTGAACAACCTTTCACACCGGAGAATAAGCTTTGGAATCAATTTGGTAATGCTAGAAAATATTAAACCAACATTCACTGTTTAAAAAAAAAATGCAACCAGAAACTAAATTAAAAAAATCATTATTAAATATATGTGCAGTTTTAGAGAAATACATATTTTTATGGAAAATGTAGAATTCTTTAAAAAAAGAATATGGAATTCTTAAGGGATGAGATATGAGATATATGCCTTGCAGGTATTATTTTATCATGTTAATGAAGTCTCACAGAGAACGAGCAGTTTCTGTGGAAGCAGACACCCAGGCTCCTCCATGTGTGTTGTTACATTCCACCAACAACAACTGGGCATCTGTAGATGCCTTTTCAGAATCACTAACACTCTTTCTTGTCTAATGGGACCATCTCAGTTTTACCTGGTGGCTTGTTCTGGTCACCAGCTGGTCCAAAGGGGGTTTCTGTGCCTTCTATCTGTGCCTTCTAGGGTACATGTGCACCTTCACTGACTGCTCTTGCAAACTCATAAGCCAAAGGCTAAGCCTAGATCTAGACTCACGAGGTCTGGTTACTTTTCTTGTTGGTTGGTTGGCTTGGTATGGGAGTGAGACCCGGAGCCTCGGCAATGCTAGGTAAGTCCTCTACCACTGAGCCACATCCCCAACCCTGGGCTCACCTCTGTACACCACCGACTAACAGCATCCCACTGACCTTGCTGCAAACTGAAGATTGCTATTTGGCAGACTGCAAAGTCTCTGGGGAATTATGCTCAGCAGCAAAAGGGGGGAAATATGTCACGCAATTGTCTGCTTGTGCATTTACAGCAAGGAGACCACCCTTCTCAGCATAACTTCCTGGCTTGTACTGGATGCTGAAAGGCCATTAGCATAAAGTCCAATTTTCTGTTCCAAGATGTGGGGGTTGGGGGAGCTGGGAAGCTGCCCACCCACTCTGGCTGAGGGACCTCGGGGTTGTCAAGACCACCAGCCAGAAGGAAAAGAGGTGAAAACATTGAGATTGTTTCAGACAATTTGTTTCTGGCCAGAGCCAGCCTCAGGAATTTTGCCAAACTCAAGCAATGGGAGGTAAGGGGATGGGTGGGGGAGCAGCACTTTGATGTCCATCCAGAGCACGAACAGAGACATTCTATACCAGAGAGAGGGTCTTGATGTGTGTGCATAAAGCTAACGTGCTGTGTCCATGCTACTATCATTATACAGTTTGTTTGTAGGTTACTTCCCCAGCTTGTCTGTGTTTGCACATTCACTTAACCACAAAAATAAACCATTAGAAAACACTGGCAGGAGTAGGCTAACTTTACTGGTATAACCTGAAGGTGTAAAAAAAAATCAAAACCTTTTTCAATGGTCTTTTGTTCGTGTGTGTGTGTGTGTGTGTGTGTGTGTGTGTGTGTTTTCCAGGTTCATAGTTTAGAGATCAGAGATGGATGGAGAGACTTCCCAGCTACTGCCTACACAGACTTCCTTATTATCAACATTCCCCATTGGAGGGAAGGGCTAAAAGCGGTCTGTCAGCATTGACATACTTATCAGCCATAAGCCACGGTACAGGCTTGACTCCATTCCATGGCGTTAGACAATTGTATAGTGAGTGACATTTTTGTGCCATTCTAGCATATCATACAAAGTGTCTTCAATGCCCTACAAATCCTCAGTGCCCCAGCCACCCTGCCAGTCTCCCACAACCACCAATCCCTTCCTGTCCCCTAGGTGTGTCCCACAGGATTCCATGTATTTAGTCACAAACACAGTCCTTCAGAGTAGCTTCTTCTGCTTACCCAGTGGAGTTTTAAGAGCAGGATGAGCCGCTCAGTATCAGCCTACACTCCTTGCTTCGTTCAGAGTTCACTAGGTGAAACCTGACTCTGTCCCTTCAGGAGTGGAACGGGCTTTCTTACGTTAACAGTGGTGAGCTCACAGAACAGTCAAGTGTTGCCAGCAATGGAGCATGCAGGAGTGGCATGGAAGCCCTCAGACATGTACAGACAGCAAACTGCAGTTGTGATAAGTTTATTAACAACAATATCAGATCAGAGCCACACTGATCAAGGTCTGTATTGGAGCTCATGTGACTGAAAGGTTTTGGTTCCGCCCAGCTTCTATGCTGTCTGAGGTAGGGTGGGCAGAGCACACCCTGGCTCTTCCAGCACCTCATTACCTCTTAACACTAAACCGGAGGACAGTGAGCACACATTCGCAATGGCTTTATTCTCCACACATCACCTGGAGACGCATGTGCCCGACAAGTGTCCTCTACATAACATTTTCCTCCCATCTGCCCTGTCCACCTCCTGTAGTGCTTACAGGTCACACAGTGAGCCCATTAAAATGGCTACTTCTTTTTAAATACTTTTTTTTTTTTTAAATCACTTCAGGCTTTGGTAGTTTGTCTGTAATCAGGAGGGAGTGTCTCAGCACGCTTTGTTGTTCAACAAACTCAGAACCACATCAGTGTTATAGGACAACGCCACAGAACCTTCTAGGCATGGATCGTGGGCAGCTAACCAGTCAACCTGCATGCCTGGCTGGACAAGATGCAGCCTTACTCAGAAGTAGCATTTCCTCTGACTTCTCTTTGTGTCTCTGAAAGCATTTTTTTTTTTTAATGCTATTAAATTTCTAGAATCAACAGATGATATCAATCTTTGGGGCATCTACTAGATAATGATAAACATTAGTCTGAAGATAACTGCAGTCTTGGGTTTTATTAGACTATCTAGTCTTTGGAATCTTGAAGACTTATTAGATACAGATGTAGCTTTAAAATTCCCTGAATAAACTGGGCTCCTTAACGGGAAAGCTTGGTGCAAAAATGCTGCTAAAGAGAATGTATTACATTTTGCTGAACAACATAAAACCATCAAATTCCAACCACAAGCTAATTGTCTGTTTAACATTTGTGGTATGTGTGTGAAATTCCTTATTATTTTTAACTACAAAGGAACAGTTTCCATTTTTCTTTTAAAAAACTCATTTGACCTTATTAAAGGGTTAACAAGGACTTTTGAGGAGCATCATTTTAACTACATTGTACAGTGAAATGAAATGTTCTTAAAAATAGTTATATTTAAGATAAAAAATTAGTTAAAAAATTAAAACTAATCAGAACTAGTATCTTCCGTAATAGCTGTTCATTTTACAATGTTTAAGTGACTAAACATGGTTCCCTTTGGAGGTAATAATGGCAAATCTATATCTGCTTCTCCATTTAATTGCCAGGTCCTAAATGCAAGTCATGTGATGCCACAGAGCTCCAGAACTTGCTCCACTTATACCCATATAGGGGAGATGGTCTCATTTCCATTTGGAGAAGAGACACAACTGGGGAGACACTGGCAGGGGCAGCCCAAATGGTTGGACTATATTTCCTTTATTCATCTCCAAGCTTCCTATGATCAGACAGATTTTCACTAGCATCTGGTAGCTGATCTATGCCTCTTCTTGTGTCTTCAGGATATAAAGTAGACCTCACTTTGTCTCCTAAACCTGTGACTGTGTCACTGCACACAGCTGCCATGTATAGAACACACCTGTCATGATGAATAAGCAAGAAACAAGGGAGGAGAGGCTGGGACCCAGGTCTGGTAGATTGGCTCTAGGTACAGAGGCATGAAGGGCCTGCTGAGTGAGAGACAGGAGCTTCAAGGCAGGGCTTACCTCTGCATGGGGAGCATGGGGAGCATGGGGAGCATGGGGAGCCCTGCAGCCAGGGGCTCTGCTTTTCACATAGCCCAGACTGAGGCATGTGAAACTCTGAGAGCCACGGGACATAACTCCCATGTAACTCAGCCCAAGGCTTCCCAGATGCAAGCTGCTCCTGAGGCCAGAAGACCCATGTGTAACAAGATCTTGGAGACAAGAGGACAAGTGAGGTTTTCCCCAGGGGTAGAGAGGAGGACTTATGGTATCAACTTTAGTTATCAATGTGGAAAGGCCATTCTCTCTAAGCAGTGCTGCTCAACAGGCCTGGAAGAGCAAATCAGGTCCTCCTGCCCCCGCACCCCTGTTTCTCCATTCAGCCACCAGATGAGGTTTCTAGTTTTTCTGATTCAGACTGCTGGCTCAGCTGCTTTAGGCTCTGGGCTGTGCTGTGTTACGAAACTTAATTCATTTTTTCAAGGAGTAAATTACACAGCCTGCAGTTCACTCATCCCAAGTACACACTTTGATGAATATACTCTCACATAGCTGTGGAATGACACCCTAGCCCAGCACATGGAGGGGCCCAGCACAGCTGATGAGGTTTGTGCTCCCCTCGCTGGTTGGGTCTTTTCCGCTCAAGGTAAATCTTTATTTTGCTACCCACTGTGGGTTTTAGATTTCCTATAACTGGAGCAGTGCAGTCTGTACTCTTGCTCAGTGATTTTATTTTTCAATGACTCATTCACGCTGATGCATGCATTGAAATGTACTCCCCCATCACTGGGGAGTGATTTGTTATACAGCCTGATTTTCATACTCCTGTGTAAGTTCAGGTGGATGTGTGCTCTCTTAGGAAGCCAACACTTCAGTACTTCTCTGTTGGCCAAACCCATGTGCTATACTTTTCTTACACTGTTATCTTTGGAGTCTATATTGTACTTTTAATGCCTTAAAAGCAGACTGGTGTGAATTCCAAGATCAACTTATTTCCTAATGAAATGCACCACTCAGGGCCCATGCTGAGTGGTGGGCTTGCTGTTCATTCTAGAAGCACTGAGGGGACTCTGAAGTGAGAGATCATCTCAGTGGAGTTAAGTCCTGGACAAATACATAATGGATTTCCCCAAGGTTATGGTCAGGGCGAGAATGGAGACAGCAGAAGGCCCGAGTGATGGGAAAGTGAGGTGGGGAAGGAAGGACTGGCTCAAGTGTCCACTCATTGCTCACTCAGGCCTGATTGCTACCTCACTGCTATCCCTGTCCTTTCCCATCATCAAGGCGCAGGGAAAGACTGTCATACACAAGTTTTCCAAGCTAGAGCTTGCTTCCTTTCATAGGTCTTCCTGCATAGCACTGCTCTCCAACAGGTGTGCTCACTACATACAGCTCATACCAGCTTCTCTCTGAGAGCTGGCTGTCCCCTGGTTCCAGGGCAGTTACTAGGAGTACACAGACACACAGGAAAGGTGCCAGGAGAACAGAGCTCCTTGGCTGAAAATGGCCCATGTGGTGCTCCTGGCTGCTGGGGATAAGGACAGACAGGGAGGATTCAGGTCCTCACTTCTGGTTTTCCATTGTCATTTCCAAGTTGCTGGCTTAATAGGGGCTTTGCCCTCAAAAGCAATGTAAGTCATCAAAGAGGCTGGGGGCTGAAGGGTTTAGGAATGAGGAAAGGTCTTGGTAGTCTGCACTTTAGCAGCTGGAAAATAATGGAACAGAAGAAAAGTGCTGGGAGCAAATTCTCTACTTCAGCTCTAACTTTGGTCTTGAAAGTCACTCCAGGAGGGGGCCAAGATTCAGAGGAACCAAATACTCAGAAGGTGGATTCCAACGAGCGGCAAAACTCCAGGGTAGGTCCTTCCATCAGGGGACTCAGTAAGTGTCGGAGATACAATGTTAAAGCTGGCACCCACACTTTGTAAATTTGAAATTGAATTCCTACAGCCAAGGGAAGCTATCAAGATCAAATTAAAGCCGACCATAGGGGTTAAGGCCAAGTCACAGGATAACCACAGTGAGCTTTGGCTTAAGAATGGGGCAGGATGATTCATGTTTTGATTGAAACAAACAAACAAACAAACAAACAAACAAACAGATCTAACAATATGAAAAAAAAAAAAAAAACCCAAACCAAACTCTACTACCGATGTCCTCTGTGTGTGCCCTTTATTCCCACAAAGTAAGCCAGGCAGGGCAAGCTGAGTGGCTGCGGGGCTAATGTCATGTAGCCCCACATGTAGCTCTGAAAAAGAGGTCCACTCAGATGCCCTCAATATCAATATGAGCCCCCAAGGAAATAGCAGACTGGGCCAGCAGCTCTGTGATCCCGAGTGGTACACTAGCCTCACTGATAAGAATATAGTTCTTAAAACTCACTGCCCTCTTTATTTTGTGAGTAAAAATCCAAGCACGTAGAAGAAAAATCAGTTCTGAATGGCATGCTTTTTATAACTCGTGGCAGCCAAGTGAAAGGGGACAGGAATTTTCCACTAGCTTCCATCTGAACAGCCGTGCAGTGCATGCAAGGCAAGAGGACTGGGGAGAGGAGGCAGACCTCCAGAACTGCAACTAATTATGGGAAAATGACTCAAGTCCCTTGTACTTTCACCACAAGCATTTGGAGAATCATGCTGAAGCTTTACTTCAGAAATGGTTGTGGCACTCAAGTTATTTTGGCTCTTCTGTGCCACTCAGTGTCCTAGAATCGTTCACCTAAGAACAAGTGAGGACCGGATGTGTGCACACTATAAACCATGAGCAAGCAGTAGTTGGCAAGATCACCCTTTGAAAGCCAATGCCCATTTCTGCATTTCCACCTACTACCCAAATGGCCCAGGGACAGGCAGAGTCCCACGGCACTTCATGGTGCTCTGAGAACATGCTATCAGGTACTTGGAAAAGCCTCTCACCTCAAGAGGGCCTCAAAGCATCAAAAGCTAGAAAAACACTCAAGTCTAAGACCTCTTCTAAGGTCCAGCTAAGGTCTTGGACACTTAGTACTTCTCTTTTACGTTTCTAGTTTCCCGACAAGCACACAGACAGCAACTAAAGGCAATATCTTGACTGGAGACAGAGAAGGAGGACTGAGGGCTGGGTCTCCAATAGCACAGAAGGCAAGGTTCTGGGCAATGTGTTTCTAATTTCCTTAGTTCCTGGTGTCCAAAGTGCAAAGTGTCTCAGTAATTATAACTTCTTTCATTGCACCCCTAGGTTGAAACAGATACCTAATAAATGAATTGATGAGTACATTAGGTTTAAATGCTTAAACACTTAGTAGTCATTTCAACACATAAAAGCACACAAACGATACATAAATGGTGCTTTGTTTACCTTTTTTTTTTTTTATACAAAGTATTGCTATGTAGTCAGGCTGACCTCTAGTTTGCCTCAGCCTTCTGAATGGAGTTGTTTCTTAAGTATGAATGGAGTGGATTTAGCCTATAGACACCACAAGTTCCTTTGGAGTCAAAGTGGACACTGCCCCCAGTGAGTTCTAGTTCGTCCTCTATCCTGCCAGGCTTGCTTTCTGCAACAGTGGCCACCCAGAAACTCAGCTTTGCAGAAGGATGATCAGACATTATAACTAGGGAGCTCTGAGCCTCTGGTTCCTCTAACTGTTGACACAATTGAACATTGGAGGTTTTCCTCGAGCATTTTTAAGCTCCCCTTCACGGTACTGTCTGCTCACTCACTGCAGGCACCCAGGATGCCTTAGTGTGGACTCTGGAGTCTGTGCTACTTTGGTCAACTTGATTTTGAAATGCTAACCTACCACAGTGAGCTGCTTCTTCCTCCTCCTCCTCCTCTTCCTCCTCCTCTTCCTCCTCTTCCTCCTTCTCCTTTCTCCTCAATTCAGAGCAAGGCTTCATGTAGCCCAGGCTACCCTTGAACTTGTTATATAGTGGAGGATGTCCACAAACCTTGATCCTTCTGCCTCCACCTCTTAAGTCTCAGGATAGCAGGTGTTGGTGACCATGACAGCTCACATGGTGCTGGGGACTGAACCCAAAGCTTCATGCACACTAGGCAAGCCGTATATCTGAGCACTATAACTTGTTGTTTATACGACAAGCTCCTCAGTATCTCTATGTTAGTCTTCCCAATGAGTAATGGAAAGCTTATACATGCTGGCCCAGCAGCTCCTGCGGAGTGGAGCTGGGACTTGCCTGTCTATAGAGATGCCTGCTGGAAAGCTTCAAAGACACTGGCAAGCCCCTCCCTAGCCACTCAGTTCACACAGCCAGGTTTCCACGTTGCCACTCAAAGCATGATACACTTAGTGCACTGGAGGAGCCCAAGACAGAGTTAAGTCCACCCAGTTGGTTTGTGTCACTTCCTTGGAGCACTATGGCCTTGCTCCATGGGACACCGGGCAGAGCCACCATCCACAGCACAGCGTCCGTTCTCTGCCACTGGACTCTATCAAATGCAATGCATGACTCAGAAATTTATTTATTTGTTATTTATTTTTAGACTAATGGGAACTGTATGAATTCTTTCTTGGGCTTCCAAGGGCACATGCCTTTTATGCTTGATCCGGAAAGAGTCATGTTTCGGAATGTTAAATTACTAGTTTACCTAACTGAATCCCTTAACTGTCCTCAGGCAGCTAGAACAGTTTCATCCACAGTTCAAGGCCAGTGAACTTACACTCCCAAGTTCCTTCTACATAGGGAGTCCCAGGTGAAAGGTTCCGAGACATGAAACCACCCATTTTAAGCAAATACACCTGACCACAGCTAAATACATTAAATATTTCATTTCCAAACATCTTATCCTTTAAAGTTCTTTCTGTTGAGTCATAAAATGCAGGGAATACATAGGGCATGATAAATCAAGCCTATAGTTTGATATTATCTTTAAAATGAGAATTAATCTGATAACTTATACCTAGGTCAACACGTGAAATATCCTGTCTATAATCTTTGTGTGTGTGTGTGTGCATGTGTGTGCATGTGTCTAGCCCAATAAGTGAATTCCAGATTCAGAGAGAGACCTCATCTCAAGGGAATAAGGCAGAGTATCTGAGCATACACAAAGCTGTCTTCCTTTGGTTTCAGCATGCGCGCGCGCGCACGCACACACACACACACACACACACACACACACACACACACACACACAC
>JANHMN010000015.1:12800373-12821857 GCA_030674055.1 Rhabdomys pumilio | reverse complement strand
CACCACAGGGAAAGGACATGAGGAGCACATCACCACAGGGAAAGGATGGCAGGTGCTCATCACCATTGGGAAAGGATGGCAGGTACATGCCCTCGTAGTTAAAGGGATGCTGGGAGCACTACTCACTCTTCATGTAAACTAACCCTGTTTAACTTTTAGCAGCTTCCAACATCAGCTCAAATGCCTTTCCATTGGAATCCTCTGCATTTTTGAATTGCTACTAGAAAGAGGAGATAAAGAAGCAGAGGGCTTGGCTGACATCTGTCCACAGCGGCAGCACACAGCAGGGTATGTGAGACTTCTTAGGCTGACTTGCATTCCTGGGCTCACCTTGCCTTTAAGAAGAAGGATGAGCTACTTAACTTCCATAGTGACAGAAGCATGAAGGAATTCTGTGGAAGCTGAGCTTAGAAGGAATTTCTCCTCCATTCTCTGGCTGCTCCAGCTTCAGCAAGGTCATGTCTGCTGTCCCTGTGTAGGGACTTCAGCTGGCATTTCCGGTCTGCATTCTCACCCTCTTCGATGGTCATTTTCAGATTTGCTGTTGCTCTCCCACACAGCCACCACACAAATTGCTGGCCTGGGGCTATAATCAAAGGCCACATTTGAACAGCTCAAAACCCCACCCAGATTGTTCTGTTGGCTTATAGGTTCTGGTCTGGGGACACTGGAAGAGATATTTAAGGTTTCTGGGCCTCAATTTCCCCTTATTGAAGAGCCCCAATATTACCACCCTGCCATCATAGGGCATACTTCTGGGGACCACTTTCAATCCTTGGGGCCAATCCCAGAGTGTGACCTTGATGTGTCTCAGAGTGTGACCTCGATGTGGACCCATGGCTGACTCCTCTTGGTGATTACAGCCCAAGGCATGGGTGTCTAAGTGAGGGCCACCAGTGCTTACTAAAGGACAGTTCTCAGGGCGCCCCAGGTCTTCTGGGGATCTCACAAGCCACCAGTGTGGTATCCAACAGAGTCTGCATGTTTGAACTGGCTGCCCCTCCTTGCCGCCTTTCTTGACCATCCTCCATGGCCATTCTCTGGGACTACTTCCTAAATAAACTTCCTGTATGCCTGCCTGGGTCTCAGACTCTGATTCTGGGGAAACCCAAGCTAAGAATGTGAGAATCCACTGAGACAAAAAAAAAAAAAAAAAAAAAAAAAACACTAAGAAGCATTTTGCTGCTGCAGTATTGTCCTGCTCTGCTTAGCAAATGGTGGATTGGTCTTGGGAGCTCTACCACATTTTATTCCATGATGTATGGTCTCTGTAAGGTCTAATGGGCCTGTGTTCTACCAGGTACTGGAGAAATAGAAATATCCCAAGCGCTCTCTAGAAGATACGTTCAATAGAATGATATCTTGTGCTAAATAAAATGCCCATCCCACTCTACAAAGCTTCATTAAACCTGCATACACTCTGAATGGCAGCTGCTGAGGGGAAGGCCATGGATGGTATCAGGAGGAAATGATGGGGGGCTTTAAGGGCAACTGTACACTTCCTTTCTAGATCTGGAAGCAATGATAGGACAGACACAGCAGCAAAGAGGTGTGGGCCTATGTAAAGGTACGCTGACAACCCAGTAAAAGAGCAGTCAGAGACTCAAGGACAAGCTGGGCTGACCTGACAATGTGCGCTACACAGGAACACAGACTCAGCCAAGCTGTATCATCTCAGGAACTGCCAACCAAGGCCTGCAATTCCACCTGTGGCATCTTGATGTATGGGGGTTGAGGTGGAATGTGTGTGTCATCGAGATGAATGACAGTTTGTCTCTTCATACTTATGAAGGGAGCAGAGAGGCTAGTTTGTCTAGACCTTGCATTGGATAACAGAAAGCCATTCAGATTAACCAACCAAAAGTAAAACTGACAGAAGAGAGAACAATTAGTATTAGGGTGCTCTTGGAAGACCCTACCTGAGCTGTAGTCCCATGGCTATGGCAAGTGGCAGCTGCTGTCTACCTTCTGAATTAAGCTAATTTACACTGGCTATGCAGGAGGAGAAGCTGGAGGGCAGAGATGGGTAATTTGCTCTGATGTGTGTGCTCCTAGGTCATATGTAAGATGGTGTCTACAAACAGAGGAATCGGAAAGACACTTGCTTCCCAGCTCTGAGGACACCAGAACATGACCTATAACCCATGGTGACATGCCTCTGTCTATGGGACTCACCCCCCCATACATGGAAGATGAAGGTTTCTCTGAAGCATGAGCCTCCTGCCCCATCCCCTTTAATCTCAGCATCTTCCCGCAGCACTGCTGAGAACACAGATGCTTAGGCAGCAAAAGCTCGAGACTTGAAAACCAAAACCAACAAAGCTGTGCTACAAAGGGGGCGGGCCCAGGCCCTGCCAGTTTTCTATCAGGAGACCTCAAATGATGCCTGAGTTTCCCCAGGACAAAGACTAGAGAACATTAGGTCAAAAGCTAGCCCCACACAGCATCCCTGGATTTAATAATCTTGAACTCAAATTTCCAGGCAGGCTAATTCTAAGCACAAATGTTTGTGTTGTTTGTAGGGTGTATATTGAAATGGTTACACAAGTCTAGTATCCAAAAGGAACGTGAATGTTCACTTCTACTGGTGGATTTAAAAATAAATTAAATGGCATTTTTTTTTTTAAATGAGAATGCTTAGAATGCATCCTTGCTGTAGGAGCACAGAGAAGGAACTTATGGGCACAGAGGGGGAGGGGTTCAATTGTTGGGAGGTTTTGAACAGCCTTGTAACTCAGATAGATCCAGGCCCCTTCTTGGGGCTCTTAGTCGCTCTCTCTCTCCCTCTTTTTTTTTTTTTTGCTCTTAGTCTTATTAATGAAAGAAATTAGAAATTAAAAATGGACTCCAATGGAAGCCCAAAGGCAGAGTTTAAGAGAAAAATCATTCCAGTACCGCAAGCTATAAATCTCAGCAGTTACGTAGAAGAGAATGGAGGCGCAAAGGAAAAAAGCTACAGCATTTAAGCCAGCATGGAGGTCAGGTACACGGTAGAGAAGCAGTTGCATAGTGGAGCTGTAAAGAGAAGGAATCCCAAAGCTTTGGAGGAGACATGAGTAGCACAGAGAGAGAGAGAGAGAAAAGGGAAAGTTACTTTCTTCTGAGTAATTCAGAAAAGTTGGCAGGTTTCCGAAGCACCATGCCATGGCTGTACCCTGTAAGAGAGCGATTAAAAATGGGAATTCCCGGACAGAAAAACACAGCTTCTCCTTAAAGAGCAAATTACTTCTTCTGTCTCTTTAGAATGCCCTAAGGTGAGCCTGCTCTCCTAGGGATAGTACTTGGCCAGGTGATTAACTGGCCCAACTGGAATGTTCTAGGCCACTACCCAGGCCAGAGATTCCATTCTCTTGACTAGAAGGAGTTAGTTTCTTAATGTGCTGTTATTGCTACTCTAAAATCTGCAAACAGTGTAGCAGGGAGGTCACATGCACAAAAAGCTGAAGACTTCTCTGGTATGGGTTTGCTTTGCATGGGTCTCCCAAGGGTTTGTGTGGTAGAAGCTTTGTCCCCGGTGTCACAGTTTTTGGGAAATTGTGGGACCTATCGTTTGGGAGTCTCGCCATAGGTCACTGGGGAAAGGGAGGGTCAATGCACTAGGAAGGGATTAAAAGAGTTCTCCTGGGACCCTGGTTAGACCTTCCAAGAGCATTGTTATGAAAGAGCAAGACTGTCCCCTCCTGGTCTTTCTGGTTTCTGCCTTACGCTTTGACCTTTCCCTGTCACATGAGTGATAACCTGTGGTATGATGTTGTCAGAGAAACTGTCCATCATGCTCTTTAGGCTTTGAGTTTCCCAATCTGGGAGCTAGTTGAACCCAGGGCCTTACACACGCTAGGCGAGGCTCTCCTGCTGACCCACTCCACCAAACCTGACCATACTTCTCTTTCTAAAGAATCTGAGTTCTGGTGCTCTGTCACAATCACAAAAGTCAGACTAACGCAGAGGTCGAAGAGGCTTGCAGACCGTCAGTCCTGATTATTACCAGGTGAAAGAATGAAGATTGGAGATTCGTTTCAGCCAAAGTCAGGGAAAAATGTGAGCCACAGAGGGATCAAATTTGTATTTAGTTTCTTTTATTCTGAAGGCAGGGGTGGTGGGTGAGAAGGGGCCGCCTTAGGGTTCAAAGAAGAAGGGGGAGGGGGGAGGGAGACAGAGGTAGAAAGAAGGAAAGAACTAACTGGGCATGGTAGGCTCATCAGTAATCTAAGCTGTGGTAGGCTGAGACAGGAGGATCAGAAGTTTCAGGTCAGGCTTGGCTACAAGAGACCCTGTCACAAAACAAAGGCAACAGAAACGTCCTTTCTTCCCATTCTCTCTCACTTGCTGGGACAGTTGGAGTATTTTGCTCACAGAGGAAGATGGTGACCCGGAATGTATTCAAATTATTTTTAATTTTCCAAGAAAACAGGGTTCTTCAGATGCACAGAAGCACACTAGTGGAAGGGAATGGGGACACTCAGTTCTATCACAGAAGCACACTAGTGGAAGGGAATGGGGACACTCAGTTCTATTTAGTACCTACTATCATCTTCACTTAGCATCTGCCATTACCAAGGGACCGACATCAGACCCTAGGCTGGTGCAGTCCCTGCACAATACATCTGTTTTCCAAGACAACTTTTTTTTTTTTTTCAGTAAAAAAATTAAAGAAGCTAGCCAGAGAGATAGGTTAATGTACAGTCAGCCTGCATGGTTGTCTCACAGATGGATTTATTTTTCCTGTCAAATCTGATCATTCAAAAGGCCAAGGGCGTAATGAAAAACCTGAGAACATATTTGACGTTATACACGCACACAGATATATATGTTAATGCACTTTACTCTGACAGCTTGAGCCTTGCTGTGTTGCCAGACTTTACTGAGTGTACTAGGAGCACATCCAACATTAAGCAAAAGTGTTCTCCAGCTACAGAATCACAACAGGCTGCAGCGTTACACTCGGAGATCCCCTGCATCCTGACCACAGGAGCAATGAAGGATCAGGAGCCCTGAGTTGCTTTAACCATTAGCAGTGAACATCCGAACACAGGCCGACCTCTCTCAGGGGCACAGGGAATGTAGCCAGAACACAATAGCCTCTCCCACAAAGACAGGGATCTTTCCAGAGACACTTGTCCCCACAGAGCACAGTTGCCACTACATGATCACAGGAAGCGGATGTCAGAGGTCCAAGCAAAGCAAGGGTATGTGAAGCCTTACACGTGGAATCAGAACACGTGGAAGCAGAGCCACGGCCCCTCTACCAGGAGGCTCAAGGGTCCTATGCCTGTTGTTGGTAGGAGCAGCCAAGTAGGGGTGACAAGAAAGGGTGCCCATGGGAGAACAGCTCTATTCACTCCCTCTTCCCTTGGGCTGACTTCTTACGCCAGGATGGCCCTCCCTGAGCAGATTTCTGTATGTCCGGGTTGCAGTCACAGGGGTTAAAGACAGGAAACACTGACCAGAAAGACATCCCACGGTGACCAACTAGAAAAGAATGAATTTACACATGTCTAGAGATAGGCTGGTTTCAAGGTCTATCTGTGTACGTGGACCAGCTGAGAGTTTCATGTCTGGAGTCAGTCTCTGGTTCTCTGAGATGTCATGGTTTGTAGAAAGGTTACCACACGAAGGATACCTTCATTTGGAGACATCTGTCTTCACATTATCCTATCAGCAACCGCAGCCTTCCCATCTCAAAATTAGCACTAGTCTTGGAGAGGAAAAGCAGATTCTTTTGTCATGACACTTCTTGGAGACATGGCTGGTGTTGATAATTTTTGATTCAGGGCTTTCTTTTCTTTTTATGGTGCTGAGGATGGCACTCGTGGCCTTGCAAATGCTAGCCAAAACTTCACCACCAAACTAGACACTCTGCCCTAATTGTAGGCTTTCTTGTTCAAAATGGCTGTCAACCATGTGAAGGTGGTCTGTTTTTAAGCAGCATAAAACTCAGGACAGGAGAGACGGCTCCATCCAGTTCTGAGTTATATCACTGCTAGCTGTTAAAAGGCTGGAATGTGTGTGGGAACCTCAGGGATAAGTTCAACCGGGCTTGCAAGCTCTAGCCCTCAGGTAGTCATTCAGAGCCCACGGAAACACTAGAGTGGCCGAGATGTGGCAAGCCATCAGCAGACATTAACCATTACAGCAGGGCTTGCTGCTGTAGCATCCATTCTGAAGAGCGTATTCTTCCTTATGCAGCCCATGGCTTCTCAGAACTCTAATTTCAGTCCCTCTTTGCAAAATGGGTCACATGATGTTACTGTCTTTGGGTCACTTTCTCCACCTTCTCCACCCTGAGTATTTCACGTTACTGACAGGGGCCAGTGTCATAGAAGGAAAGACATTTGTTACCTACGCACTACATGCAGGGTATCCACGTACACGGCTCTCTCTCCCTCCTCCTCCTCCTCTCTCAATTCCTGCCCTACCTTCTAGAATTTGTCTTCAAGCTTGGAAAAAGAGAGAGTAATGAAATGAAGAAAATTTATTTCTCAAAATTAAGACTTTTTAAGAAAATACCCCAGTTCTAATTTGAAATCGCATCTTGAGTTGAAACACTCCATTTATAAACAGTCCTCTCCTATGTCTTCACTGTGGCAACCACATTCGACCCAGTGGCTTGAAAAGGGGGGGAGGAGGAGGAGGTAGAGGGTTTCTTTTCCCTCTTTAGTTACATGCTTCAGAATGAGAAATGGAAAGCCAAGATCTTCATGTACACTAGTCTTGTAAACTGCTGTTTCTGAGCACAGATGCAAACTACAGGTTCACGGCATCTTCCTAGTTCGAGACTCCTAGAATACATCGCTGTTAATATTCTCTTTGCTAGGCGTGGAGAGGAACTAAGCATGAAGTTCTGGGTGACTTGGCTGTGACCCCCGTCTCATACATGCAAACTGCTGCCCATGTAATCCTGCAGGCAGTCTAATCTAACTTATCGAAAGCCAAAGTAGAGGGAAAAGGAATTCGTTAGGAAGGATACTATGCTAAGATCTTGGGACAGGCCTGATGGGGTCAGCAGAGGCCAGCATGCGAGGGCAGACTGCTTGCTGCATGCAGCTATTGCAGCTTTGCAGTAGTGCAGACTTCACCTTCATGCTTTCATGAGTGACCAGAGAGTGTTAGGACGTGTCACACTGTTGGAGTCAATGTGTTCAATAACCAAAGGACACCAGTCAGCAAGGAATGACTACTAGCTATCCAGACAGACCGTGTGGAGGGTCGGAGACCCAAGGACAGGGCAGTGCCAAGAGCAAACACACAGTGGGAACAGCAAACTTCCAGTGAAGAGTAAGAATCTACGGGCTGCAGGGTACCTGTCATGGGACACAATATAGTCCCACCGTAAGGAAGCCCTTGAACACTCAGAGAGAAACTCTCCCCCCCCCCATACTACTTTCCTACTATTTTTTTTAAATTAGGTATCTTTTTAAAAATTATTTATGTTTATCTTATGTACATTGGTGTTTTGCCTGCGTGTATGTCTGTATGAGGGTGTTGGATCCCTGGAACTGGAGTTACAGACAGTGTGAGCTGCCATATAGGTGCTGGGAATTGAACACAGGTCCTTTGGAAGAGCAATCAGTGTTCTTAATCACTGAGTTATCTCTCCAGGCCCCACTTTCTTACTCTTAAAGGCAGAAGTTAGAATCACAGGTTAATGTTATAGGAGGAACTTTGATGATTGACTCTGTAAATACAATGGCCCTCTGTAGAAACTATCAAATTTAAAGAAAGACACTAGAAACAGCTCTCATATTCAGCTTAATATAAAAACACTATACTTTTTACAATTAAAGACAATTTTTGTTCTTAAGCCATAATTTGGGCCAATTAATAGCTTTCATCACTGGATTACTATTTTAAAAAGGAAAATAAATATTTAAGCACATCCAAAGTGATGTAGAAGCATGGTCTCCTCCTTGAGGTATCCAACTGACCTACTGAAAATATTACTTTCCATTCAAGGAGATCAGTGTCCAAAAGGCCAAGTGTTAAGCAACAGAGCCAGTGCCTCTGGCTGCGGAGCCACCTTGCTAAACTGTAAATAAACAATGTTTTAGATAAGAAGGCAAATGACAAATCTTTAGGAACCAGGCTTCTAACCATATCACCAGTGACCGTCATGCGCTCCTTCCCAGCTGGAGAACTACATCCAGGACAACATGAAGAAGGAGATGGTGGAGATCCAACAGCACGTGGTACAGAACCAGACGGCCGTGATGATGGAGATCGGAACCAGCTTGCTGAACCAGACTGCGGCACAGACTCGGAAACTGACTGACGTGGAAGCCCAAGTAAGTGGCAGAAGAAAGCCCTGGGTACAGCAGCTAACACGCCACGCGCCTGTGGTTGGCTGTACAGTCGGATGATAGAAAGCTACAGACACCAGCTGTGGAGGAAGGGGTTGGCTTCAGGACCTCAGGGTTAAAGGACAGTTAGGACTTTGACAAGCCAACAGGTTTTCATTTTCACAACTGTGGGTAAGCTTAATTTATTCTATCAGGGGCCTTCTAGCTGTTTGCATGTTATCCACAGTTAATACTCCAAAAAAAATTTCCTCTGCTTCACTGGCCTCTTGTACACTCTAGATATCACTCTTCATGTCCAAATTCTGCATTGTATATTCAAGAACTAGAAACCCGAGGCAGGGATCTGCAACCTTTGTTCTTAAATCTAACCCAAGATCCATGTTTGTGGAATGGATTCATAGAGGAAGTACTGACAGAATAGGGTGGCAGCCTGCAATAGCACAGACAGGGCATGATTTAGAGCTCAGAATCCCAAAGGAGAGTGAGTTTGGTCAGGTGCTCAATTTTCTGTAAGTCAGCTTCCTGAGTCCTGATCATACTTCTTGGAAGCTTCAGAAGTTAGTATTATCATGCTCTGAGCTCTATCAATCCTTTAAAAACAAGAGGGTCCACACTGTAAACCATCTCGATATTCAGTACCTCATCTGCTGCTTTAGCTAAGAGGACTAACTGCTAGACTTCAGCATGAGACAACAGATCTCATATAAGTGAAACCACAAGCTTCTAAAGCCCAAGGCAATGCTAGCATGGTGACAATGATCTTTCAGAGCCTCCCGAAAACCTGTTTTTATAGAGAAAACAGTCGATCAAAAAGTTTTATGGAAAACAGAGTAAGGAAAGTATTTGGTTATCATCTTTCAACAACATTAGGTGTTTAGGAACAATATGAAGAAACACGTTTTCCACAGTTCACAAGGCACCAAGATTTATCCTGCTTGTTAGAAAATGTTAACATGAAGAGATATAATAGGTTACAAAGAAAACAATGTGTCCATGTATCAAGCCAATTGATAAAATAAAACAGTAATGGTAAGTGACATTCCACAGCTTTTGACACTAACTCTGGGCTATCATGCTGTTCCAACACATCCAGCAAGAACAATGCAGCATTTCTTGTTTGTTTTGTTTTGTTTTGTTTTTGTTTTTTTCTGATACAAGCAATAAAATGTTAGGACACAGAACAGCTATGTAAACCTTTGTAACATCCTGTGTAAGATCACAGGATTTAAAAAGTGCTACTATGAAGTTAGACATCCTATGACTGAGGCTAACAGGAAAACAGGCCAGGGATGGAGAGAAAACAGCTGCAGGGTCCAAATAAACACGTCAACACAGGTGAGCCCCAGGAAGGACATGGAGAGGCTGACTTAGGCTCTCAATCCAGTTGAAGCAACTGTCGCTCACTTATGAATGATATGGAATGGGTTCAAACTAAAACATGAACATTTCTGGTTATGTGCAAAACAATTCTAGGCTGTCAGAACGCCATTATTCAACACCATACCCAGCCGGAAGTCTGAGCTCTTAAGGTCACTACCTGGCCGGCACAACTTAGTACCAGCTAACACAGAACCTCAAGATGTATCCCCTTCAGAGAAGCAATGTGAAGGCCAGTGCGAAGGCTCAGAGGGTAAAAGCACTTGCCACACAAACATGATGACCAGAGCTTGATTCCCTGAACCCATGTGAAAAAGGCTGGCTGTGGTGGTGTCTAGCCATAAGGCCAGTGCTCCTAAAGCAAGGTGGGAGGCAGACACAGAACTGTCCAGATGACTGGGGAGCCTGACTAGCCCAGACCAAACAGCACTGCAGAAGAAAGAAAAACCATGCTCAATGAGGTAGAAAGAGAGAACCAAGTCCTAACAGTGTCCCCTGACCACTACGTATACACCATGGCATGTGCACGCTTCCACATGTATACCACCCTCTCTCCCCTCATACACACACATATTAATCCTCTATCAGGCAGGTTTCTATTGGCATCTTTCTCTACCTCTTTCCAAGTCTGTCCTCCTCCTCCAATTCTCATGGATTCTCAGGACATCAGACTGTCTCGTTCTTTAAAGAATAAACTGCTATTGAGTGTCTGTACAGAGAAAACAGAGGCCAGAGCCGTACTGATGGCTTTGCTCTTCCAGCCTTTGCTCATTTCCAGAAGCGCTCTGCTATGACCTCAGCCAGGCTTGACAAGGACCAGACATGCCCGGCACCTGCATGGTGAGACAGGCCAGGGCTGTGCTGATGACAAGGACCCCCACAAACAATGACTCTTTTTCAAGGTCCCTGGTTGCTGAGCAACCAGTCAGACTTCCATTAACAGGTGATATCACATCCTGAGTGACACCACACAAGGATGTGAGTAGCTGGTTCTTCCTGCTGGGAGGCAGCCAGGCACCAAAGAGCCACACAATGGGCAGCGCTGGCTTCCACTGGATATTGACATTTCATTATTCCCTAATTGGCCAGAAGGGCTTTAAAGTAGGAACAAGAAAAATAGAACAGAAGAAAGAAAAGGCATAACAAGTGGTTATAAGCTGGGAGATAGCAGGCTAGCCGAGAGCTCTCACTTCCACACAAGGAAGCATGTGACTTTATCGCTTTGTTCACTGACAGATATTTCTGAGCAAAAGGAAATTATTTCACAAACTTAAAAAATTATTAGATTTATTTGGTTCGCATGTGTGCATGGAGTGTGTGTGTGTGTGTGTGTGTGTGTGTGTGCATGTGCACACGTGCACGCATATATGTCAATACATGCACGCATATAGGTCAAAGGACAATTTGCAGGAGTTGGCTCTATCCTGGGGGGAGAACTTAGGTCACCAGGCTTGGGGCTTGGTGGAAAGTGCCTTTATTTGCAGAGCCATCTTGCCAGGCTGAGGCAATTTTTAAAATTTGTCTATAATTTTTGATTCATAAGATGTTTATTTAATATCCCCATTTGTTACATTACATAAAACGATAAAATATTACAGGAGAAACATAATGTATGTCTTGATACTATGTTTTCCTGACCTTATTTACCTCAAAAGGATTTTGTTACTTATTATTTACTATAAAGAGATTTAAAAGATAATGCAGTTGGGCGTGTTCTATGACACAAAAAATTTTTATGGGCATAACATTTTTGCCCAGTCCTGACCGGGGAGGAGCTTTCCAGGCCTCCCTTACTAAGGAGCTGCTGGCAGCTGCTAGGAAGTAGGATCGGTTCCTTTCTTTAACCTGTGTGGCACTGGAGGTCTTCACACTGCGGGGCATGGCCCCACACCCACTTCTATGAGTGGCACTACGTGGCTGGATATCAGAAGAAAAGAGTGTTGGGAGAGGCTTTGTTTGGGGGAAAGTGGGAGGGTGGGAATGAGGGAGAATTATGATCATTTTTATGGTATAAGACAAGAAAAACCACGTGTTGAAACAAGGCAGTTGGGCTACTGAGTAATACGCTTTCTGATCACTTTAATGAGAATCAAGAGTGAGGGCATATATCACACTCATCAAGATTACATCACACCAATCAAGATTACATCACACCAATTAGGAGGCCAGGCAGTAATCCTCTTTGTTATATGCAGGTACTAAACCAGACGACAAGACTCGAGTTGCAGCTTCTCCAACACTCTATTTCTACCAACAAATTGGAAAAGCAGATTTTGGACCAGACCAGTGAAATAAACAAACTACAAGATAAGAACAGGTAATAAGGCTGTGACCTTTCTAGACACACAGCTTATCTCATGTGACTAGACTGCAAGCATGGCTTCCCCAGAATGATGGATCTGCCTGGAGCATATATGGGTCAGAAGCCCTGAGAACCATGAGGCAAGGAGAATTTGGAGAGAATTTCTGAAAAGAACCCAAATTCCTGATTAGCCCTGAATTTTGTTTCTCATTCTGGGCCTTTAAAGAATCTGGTAGGAATCGTCCAGATCGCCTCAGCATCATGAAGTTAATGTACACCAGATACTAGCTTGGTTGTGAAGCAACACTGTCTGCAATTTCATTTCTTAGCCTTTGAAGGGAGTTCTCACTATGTAGTCCCAGCTTGCCCGAAAGTTACCATACAGACCAGGTTAGCCTTGGACTCATAGAGATATGCCTGCTTCTGTATTTCTAGGGCTGGGATTAAAGGCACACACCACCATGCCTGGTGGAGATCTGGTTTCTTGCAAGATGGACCACACTAGGAAAGCTGGAACAGCCTCCGTTGTGTAATATTTCCTTTTTATGACTTATGATGAGGACTGGAGAGATGGCTCGGCAGGTGAAAGTGCTTGTCAGACAAGCTTGCCAACCTGAGTTCAATTCCCAGAACATACATAAACGTGGAAGGAGAGAACCAGCTCCACCAAACTGCCAGCTGACCTTCCTGTGCAGCAGTGGAATGTGCCCATTCCCGACCCCCTTCTCACACCCTCACTCACTCGCATGCATGCATGCATGCACCAGTAAATACCTTTAAAAGCTTATGATAAACCAAAAGGAAAAGTTAATGTGCAACATAATTGTGTTATTTAAATTAAATATTTAAAAGCCTTCAAGATAATCTATACAAGTGCAAACATTCTTTTCACATGTTTATTCTACTGGGGGACACCGGAGAGCGGTTTAACAATGTATGAGGTGCTTCTTTCCTTGTTTTCAATTGAGACTGCATCTGACATGGAGAATGGTCTAAACAGCACATCTCTTTCTTCATCCATAAAAGGGGATGCACGTGGGCTCACATCGTCCTTAAAGTTAATCAAGAACTAAGCTGCAGTTATTCTTTGTGTTCTCTGGGTAGCTAGGTTTACCTTCGCTTTTATTTAGGGGATGGAAAAGCAAATAGATTGTTTTTTCTTATCTGAACAGCTTCCTTTCCTATTTTAAATTTCCCTTCTGCACGGTAAGAGATGAGAACTCAAGATGGTAACTGAGATGTAAACAATCTTATCTCCCCTTGGCAGGACTCCTGTGGAAGCTGGCGGGAACTCTTGCTTGCTGCAAGCACACCGCCTCTCAGAAACAAGCCACTGATCGGTTTGTTGAACACATTTCTTCCCAAGGCTTTAAAGTCATGTCAATATACCCACCATGCCACCCAATGTCTTCTCTGTAAACTCTTCCATCATTCGGATGCATAGGGGCTTGGATCTGTAATCCACTTTGGATACCAAAGTTCATGGATACTCAAGTCCCTTATATAGGATTGGACAGTATGGCCCCATAGCCTACATAATCCTTCTCTGTAGTTTAAGCTGTTCCTATGTTGCTTACTCATAGTCCACAAGATGATGTAGCAACTGCACTCAAAATTAAGCTGTATTATCTAGGGAGTAATACAAAAGAAGGTACAAGTTGAGCATGGAAGTATTCCTCAAGTCTAGTGTGATTGTACCCACAGATGCAAAGATCATGGCTATAAGGGTTAACTGTATTCACTGTTGGTGTTTGCCTTTTTTCTCAGAAAAGTCCAACTCTTATTCTTTATTTTATACCCATGGTTGAAATTGAATTTGCTATACAAAGAGAATAGCTTTAAAATATACAGAAACTTCTGCTACATTTTAAAATTCATCACAAGATTTGCTCTGATTTCTTTGTAAATCAAGGTTTTTTGCTATAGAGACTAGTGTTATCAATCAATGCAGCTTGCTGTGGTTCCTAGTAATTCTTGCTCAAGTAACTTCTTGCATTCCACCCCTTACTTAAGCTCTTCACATTTCCCCAGTTTAATTGACCTGGATCAAAAAATAATTTGTCTTTCCAATAATTAAAATAATTTTGAGTTTATGATTAAATCATAGTTTCCCCATGAAAGCACCTTGCCATGTACGTGTATCTAACAACATGAAAATTCTATTACTCGGATCAACAGTGCTTCACAACTTCAACTCTTAAAAAAATGTACCCAAGGTGCTCCTTGTTGGAGCTGCCTTCCTGGGGACGAGTACACAAAGCTTGATTTACCATAAAAGCTCGTCAGTAACAAGGGCCCCACGGAAGGAACAAGAAGCTTACAAGCTGTAGAAATTGTTTTCTCTTTTGTTACAGATATGGGCTGGAATAAGGTTTCCTTGTCAAAAACGTCATAAAAGCTCCTGATGACGTTAGATCTCTTGATGAGTGTTTCCTGCCTTCAATTCCGACCAGTCTACAATTTTTAAAAATATGACTGGGGAAAAATATGATGTGTTTCACATTCCACAAATGATTTTTCAACAATCTTCAAAATTTCTTCAAAGTGAAATTACGTTCTTTATAGATAGAATCAAAACCACAAGTATTTATCATGATCAACATTTCCCTCCAAATCAGCGCCTTTAGATTCACCAGTTGAAGATATGTTTACTGTGCATGCTTCATTTTATCTTGCTCTTTCCTTTTAGAAATAATTAACTAATGCTGGGCTCAGTACCAGTGCCAGGAAGCACAAAGCAGCTACTAGTTCTGTATGTGTACTGAGAGGAAAGGTTTACAGTCAGGTTCTCCACTCTTCCGTTCATCCCACCGACATGAGCCTGCAGCAGGCCTTTACTGCAGGAGTCTGTTCCTGGAAGCCGTTCACAGTCTTAAACGCCTCACATTTATGTAATCCTACACACTTAGAATTGTTTCCTTCAGTTTACTATACAAGAATAATTTCCAGTTAAAAATCAGTATTCGCGCCGGTCGGTGGTGGCGCACGCCTTTAATCCCAGCACTTGGGAGGCAGAGGTAGGCGGATTTCTGAGTTTGAGTCTAGCCTGGTCTACAGAGTGAGTTCCAGGACAGCCAAGGCTAGACAGAGAAACCCTGTCTCAAAAAACCAAACCAAACCAAACAAAACAAAACAAAAAATCAGTATTCGCTTAACTGAATCTATGAGTGGTAATGCATCTTTATAACTCTTTATCATAGGACCAGAAGCAACTATAGAAACATTAATAAAACCTTTTGGGACGTATATGGCATAACTTTATCAGGAAAATTTTAAGCAGCTTGCTCAGGTTGTAGGTCTTGAGTACGCACTGTAAGAGACAGGTTGGTTAAACTGCCCAGAGACAAAAGTGAATTCAAATGAACCAAACCAAAGCAAACCAAACCCCAAAACCACAAGCAAACAAACAAAAAACAAAAAATTTAGAGAAAGAAAAATCTGGCACCAGCCACCTGGCTGTGTCTGTAGGCATGTGATTTATTGTGTCTAATTTCATTTTTGTTCCTTTATTCCTTGAGCATGAGACAATAATGTTGATACTGGTAATAAATAATATTTAACTGTCGACTACCAGTCTGTTTATACTTTTACATGCACTTATTCTCTGGACCAGCCTCTTGCAGTGGGTAATATTAACCCAGTTTACAAATGAGGGAGCCAATACACAACGGAATAAGTCACTTAGTATCATAAAGCCAGAGAGCCAGGGTCGAAACCTGTGGCTAATATGCAGCTCCATCATGGAAGAGCATCTGCCATGGTATTGAGAGCCCTTATTATGACTCATATTAAAATGTAAATATTTTAGGAGAAAGGTAACATACAACCCAAAGGTCCAGTTCACTCTCCCTGCTCATACTCAAAAAAAGCAGTCTGAAAGCGGGGCTTGAAATAACGCCACCTCCCTAGAAGCTGTGGCAGGCAGTGCTGTGACACTCAGTCTAAGGCCTAGGCGCAGTGTACTCTTGAACAGATCCCCTGCGTACCTGGCCAGCTTTACTCACGTGCACAAGTACACCAAAACAGCTTACCTTGACAACTTCAAAGGGCTGTAAAACATCTTGCTACTTAAAAAAAGTTTGTTTGTTTTTGTTGCTGTTTGTTTTAAAGATTTCTTTATGTTTCTGTGTAGAAGCTTTTGCCTGCACATAGGTATAAGCATCATATGTGTGCCTGGTTCCTGGAGAGGTTGCAAGAGGGTATCGGATCCCCTAGAACTGAGATTATGGAAGCTGGCTATGCTCAACACTATATAAAGTGGAGTTATGGGTAGTTGTGAGTCACCATAGGGCTGCTGGAAACTGAAGCCAGACCTTCTACAAGAGCAGTGTCTAACCATTGAACCACCTCTCCAGCCCCCAACTCTTCCCACTTTATATTGTATTTTAACCAAACACCTCAGCAGCACAGAAGTCCAGGGAACAGAAAGAGAGGTTTATTGGCTTTGGAAAGGACGAGATCTTATCAAGTACTTGGTTGACACGGCCTTGTGGAACTCCCTCCACTTATAAACCCTTCCCTGTCAGCTTCCTAGAAAAGAAAGTGCTGGACATGGAGGACAAGCACAGTGTGCAGCTGCAGTCGATGAAGGAGCAGAAGGACCAGCTTCAGGTGCTGGTGTCCAAGCAGAGCTCTGTCATTGATGAGCTGGAGAAGAAGCTGGTGACGGCCACAGTCAACAACTCGGTCCTTCAGAAGCAGCAGCATGATCTAATGGAGACTGTCAACAGTCTGCTGACCATGATGTCATCGCCCAACTGTGAGTAGCGCTCCTCATTCCGATGACCTAAGGTCAGTGAACCCTCAACACTCCAACATGGTCTGCCTTAGGTGCTTCATCCAGAAGTACAAGAGTCTTAGCAGAGGCCCAAGCACAAAGGGGGACACAGAGAATGGGGAGGTCACCTATTATACTAATTACTTATCATGAAGCAAAGACCCCAGTTTGGGTGTAGGACATGGGCACATGTGTAAACGTGTGTCTAGAGGCTGGAAGACAATCTCTGGTGTCTGTCCTCAGGTGCCATTCATTTTGGCTTTAGAGACAAAGTCTCCCACTGTGACCTAGAACTCAATGAGGAGCCTCAGGGATCTACTTACCTCCACATCCTCAGCACTGAGAACATAGGGCTGCCCTGCCATGTCTGGCTTTGTTTTTTCCACATTAGTTCTACCGCTCAAACTGCAGAGTAAGCCTTGTACCGACAGCTATGGCGCCAACCACCAAGGACAGTTGTGATTCAAGGCTGCAGAATTCTCATCTTGAGTTAGTTCCCTCATCAGTCAGATGGAGGAGGCTGGCAAGTTAGTCAGCCACAGTGATTCTTCCTTTGGCTTTCAAATGGGCACACTGCCCTGGGCCCACAGGAAGGCTAGACACATAAGTGAGAGGTCCCCACTACCCCCGCCCATGTCTGGGCTATGGCTGTCACCAAGGAGGCTCCAGTCCCCATTGCTGACCACACCCCGAAAGACGGTTAGCCTTCCTCACTACAGGTTTTACTTGTTAGCTTCTTTTAGTTCCTGGGGGGTGAGGGAGGGAAGAAGAGACTCTTCAGTCATTAATTAAAGATGTAATACTATCTTTGTAGTGTTTATCTGTAGGATTTTTTCCTAACTGACTTTGACCTCATTCTTACTGTGGCTTATTTCATGATGTCCCTTTATTTGGTGCTTGTGAGGTGAGGGTTGGGTGGCCGTGGGAAGAACAGAAAGTTGAAACAGTTAACGGCAGAATTAAAATCTGAAGGGAATTTATGGGCATATAAGGTCTAGGCTGAGTTTAAACATACAGATGAACAAGCACTGTGGCCCCACAACGATGCAGACTCTCATGTCACACTTACTAAACACCCAGAGGACACTAAGTATGTCCGTGCAGTAAGGGATGTTCATGTGGACGTGATGCCCGTGGAGGTGCATGTGTGGCTGGGCATGCAGGCAGAGTCCAGGGGAAGGTGTTGAGTGCTCTGTTTCAGTATTCTCTGCCTTCTGTTGAGTCTCTCACTGAACCAGAGCTTGGCTGACAGATAACAAACTATACTAATCCTGTCTCCCAGCCCCAAGCACTGGGGTTACTGGTGGGTGTGCTGCCACCTTGGAGATTTTTACATGGGTGCTAGGATCCAAACTCTAGACCTCAGGCTTACTCAGCAAGTACTCTGAACTAACACCAAGCCTTCTTTTCAGCCCTTCATTTAATATCCTAAAAAAGATTATACACTTAAGCCTCAGACATACAAAGAATGGTCCGTGTGTCCATTCCAACTTTAGTGGGAGAATGCCAAAAGGACCTGGGGTGATGGTGAAGGGAATTAGGTGTCTCCCTTTGTTCTTTTACAATGTTTGCCCAAGTCTAGTCAAGAAGGAAAATCTTTTTAAAGGAGTGGTTTATTACAGCTCATTATGAAGTACCCATGTTACACACGGTTGATTTTAAAAGGGAGTAAAAGGCTGGCAAGATGGTTCAGTGGATAAAGGTGCTGGCCACCAAAAACCAATGATTAAATCCCCAGGGCCAACACAGTGTAAGGAGAACTGACTTCTGCAAATTGTCCTGACTGCCACACCCACACCATGGCATGTGCGCGTGTGCACAGAGTTAGTAAGAGCTATTTGTACTAATTTTCCAAACTGGTAGCAAACATGCGCAAGAGTAAATCAAGACAACTGAGTCTGTCTTGCTTACATGAGAACAAATGTCTGCATCTCGAATAACAGGCAGAGGTCTCTCCACTCCAAAACCTCATGTCAATGCCTGCTGCTTTTTAAACACAGCTAAGAGCTCTGTTGCTGTCCCTAAAGAAGAGCAAACCACCTTCCGAGACTGTGCAGAAATCTTCAAGTCAGGACTCACCACCAGTGGCATCTACACGCTGACCTTCCCCAACTCCACAGAGGAGATCAAGGTAAGACAGGATGTCCATGGCAGTTGTGGGGATCCCCTGCATCACTGCATGGGCCAAGGAGCCCCTGAGCATCCATGCCTCGTGCTCTTCCCAGGCTCACACTGAGGGCTCTGACATTGCTGGTACAGAACATGGATGCTGAGCAGACGGCCTGCAGCTCTATCTTCCCCCACAAGCATGTCTTATTGAAATGATGCACATGCTCAGGCGTTTTCCCCAAGGGGCCGACATCTCATTAATTTTAATGAATGTATCTTCTCCAAACTGAGGATGGATTAGAACACACCCAACACAACTCTTCAGAAGGCCCTGATTTGCACACATCTCCCTTCTCATCATAGAAACTGTAGACAGGTGTGCACTTAGCAGCCAAAGCTTAATAAAGTCAGCAGAGTGAAACCTTTTCTCAAGAAAATCACAAAGCAAAAATACTTTTACTGCTCAGACAGACTTCTTTGGTCCTACAGGCCACAATTTCTTTAGACTGCATGCGGCTCAGCGGCTGAGCAGAGCACACAGCTCCACAATTTCTTTAGACTGCATGTGGCTCAGCGGCTGAGCAGAGCACACAGCTCCAGGACCTTTAGCACCTGCCCTGCTTCACACCAGGATGCCACCAGCTTCCCCATGGAGACAACTGTTTCCATCTGGAGTTGTTCACAGGGTGCCCAGGAAGCTTAGGGCCCCAGAGCTTACAGAGGGAGACTATGACCCCATGTAGTGCAGTCTAGAAGACCTGAACGCGCTGCCCAGGGGTGCAATTCTTTTTCCTCTCACATGGGGGCATTCAGTTAGGTGACTGTTCCACGTGTACAAAGTAGACAGAAGCCCTGTCCTGTCCACCAGGGCTAACACACAGTCACATTAGGCCCTACATAGGCAGCCTGGTTTACTGATGTGCCCCAAAGAATCTCTGGCCTGGGAGACTGTATCTCAGCATTTCACTTCCTAAGGCTTCTCTGAGAGGTCTGCTGAGGTAGCATGACATGGCATGGGAATCAGTGTAAAGGTTTATGCTAATACTGGACCACTCTATGTGCTGCGTTTGGACAGATATGGCTGCATCTAAAAGTAAAAGCCAACAGGACTCCACAATATGCATGGGAAGCCGTGTCACAGTAGAACTTTCCAGAGGTTCCTGGAAGTAGCATCTTTTTGAACCCAGCATTATCTTCAGAATTTATTTAATACGGCATCAAAGAAAAATACAAGCACTTAAGAGTTTAAAGATGTGAAATTTGAAACAGCAACATACACTTTGATTGTGAATTAAAAAATGAGTATTGTGCTATTTAGAATAATACTTTCCAAAGAAATATAATTCATTCATGCTGCTTTAAACTAACCTTGAAAAATCAGTTAATGTCCCTGGTGGCCTAGAAGTAGAGCATCGGCAGGAGAGAAGCTGTACAGCTTGCTCCAGACAAAAATCCAGCAACCCCAGACTGAGGGTCTCCACTCTCTGCTATGCAGCTTGCCAAAACAGTTCTTTGCATTATGGTGTCTGTCACTAGATGCCTGCATGTTCCTGGCCTGGTAATAATGGGGACAGGAGCAGCCAGCAGTGACAGAGGCTACGAGCACACTGTAAACACTGTGGATCTGGGACCATACTGTTACCCAATTACACTGCTCTGGGAATGCCTTTCTGGATGAGTTCCTTTTCCTGCCAAACATCATGCTAACCTCACAGTTTGACAAAGATGTGAAGATCCAGTGCTCTGGATTGTGTGTCTAGGACACGGTTAGAGACAGATTTATATTCCCTTTAGATATTCTCAGTAAAAAGAAATCCATTTACACGGCCAGGGAAAGTAAGTTTTTCAAAACTTCAATTTCTTTTCTAAAATACCTGGTCTACATGTGGTGAGGTAGCTTAAGTGAGTGAATGTGATTGCCACGCAAGCCCAGTGACAAGCCTGGGTCACAAGGTGGAATCAACTCAAAGGTTGTCCTGACTTCCACTTGCAAGTTTTCCCTTCATACCCATGCACGCTTGCACCTGACTCACCCCCGTGCACTAAAAAAATAAAGATTTAAAAACTAAAATAACTGGGCTATATTGTATTGTTACTTCTAAACTTCCTTCCAGACTTGAGGTTCCATAAGTGACAGTGTGATCTTGTGTTACTGCCCTGTCACTCCATTTTTCAAGGTGTGATAGTACCGGAGATGGCCTTGGAATACAAGATACATGAAGCCTACATAAGAAGTCACAGCAGACATGGCAGTCTAATTCTAAGGAATTAGATCAAAGGCTTCAGTACGCCAGCTTTACACTGGATTAATTTAACTAAGTCAGTAAACTTGACCTTTACATTAGGTTTCTGCGTATGTAGGCTACACACTGCGAAGGGTGTCCGTGAGAAGCACGAGCATGCGCTTTGCTAGTTAGAAGCACAATTGTTTCCTTCCCCAGATTTCTCAGCACAAGACTCCCAGTGCCATGGGCGTCTGTTATTTATTCATTTCTCCAAGACCTAAAGCTGGAGCACAGCACTTAACTCAAGCATCACTTGCTGAACAGCTTAGGGCCTTGGGTCCTTGTGCCAAGCACAGGCACAGGCACAGGCACAGGCACAGGCACAGGCACAGGCACA
>JANHMN010000015.1:12724747-12800363 GCA_030674055.1 Rhabdomys pumilio | reverse complement strand
GCACAGGCACAGGCACAGGCACAGGCACAGGCACAGGCACAGGCACACAAACCAAAAGCACTCAGTGCCCCCAGGTTTGCTGTAACGGAAGTGGTTGTGTCCTTGCCTGGGCGCTGCTGCCTTTCAGATCTTGTTCTGCTCCTTGTAAATATTTTTACTGAGCATCTCCTGACCATGTAAATACTCTACAAGAATATTATCTCTTTTTGCAAATTTCACAACCCAGTGAACCATAATTCTCTGTTTCTCACAAATGCTTTGTTCTTCACTTCTTAAAAATCTGGACAAAGTATGAGAATGTTATAGTAACTTTGTCATGGTTCCTAATGGATTCAAAGAGAATGGAAACATGGTTCATGCAATTTATCTATGTAGTACCGTGACCCTCAGTGCTGTGACTCTTGCTTTTGACTCTCACAAGGTAAAATGATCCTCCAAGCAGGAAAGAGCCTGCTTTAAATATCATCAAGCAACTAACTCCATTGTGCAGATTTTAACACCAAGCAATTAGATATTATTAGAACAAGGGTGGGCTCACTACAAACATTTCTTCCCATTTACCAAGAAGCCTCTCAAGACTCTGTGGAGTCAATGTCTGCACAGCCACTGGGTCCTTACCCTAGACCACGGCACTGAACAAAGGAAGAATATTCATAACTGGTTGTGAAGCCTATATATAATATTTCTACCATGTGTACTTTAGGGAAATGATCTTATTTTCTGGAAACCTTTTTTCCCCCCCTTTTGGTTCTACTATAATCTCATAATTGAAAAGTATTTATATAATCTTATTTTCAGTGGTTTTTTTAATTTTTACAATAAAACTCCAGCTGAGTTGAAATTTATGCAAGCCCAAAGAATTTTGTGTTCTAGGCAAAATTTTTAAAGACCACTGAGGCAGTTTAAAAGCAGAAATAAAATACTGGGGAAAAATGCCACAGGCAACAAGGGAAGTGTATAGAAGCCTGAACTCAAACCCCTGTGTCAGAGCTGCCCAGCCAGGCTGGGTCATATGATGCTGGCGCTCCAGACACCCCTCCGCCCCCCAGGCCCTCACAGGCAGGAGAAACTGGCTTTCGCTGCACACAAAGGAAGCCCGACAGCAGGAGAACATGGCGGGAGTCTGGTACCTTGTATCGAAGAAGGTGTAACTCGACAAGAGTGGGTGTAACCAGCAGAGAGGGTTGTCAATGTTATGAAGACAACACTGTGGTTTTCTAAAGAGGTGGGATTTGAGGAGACAGTGTCCCAGTTGCAGAGAATCACTCTCCAAAACAATTATGGTGTGGGACTCTAAGGCCAGAGCATACCATGAACAGGAAGTCCCGTTTTCACCAGTGTGTCATGTGATTTGACTACTTGTCAGTCATCACTATTTTAAATCACTCTAAAGATCTGACAGCAGCGATTCACTCCACTGGTTATCACAAAGCCTCCTGGGAACACGCCACTGTTGCACAGGCCTGGATCACCAACATTCAGCCTGCAGTAACTGTGTGCTTTTTCCTGCAGGCCTACTGTGACATGGACATGGGTGGAGGAGGATGGACAGTCATCCAACACCGGGAAGATGGCAGTGTTGACTTCCAGAGAACATGGAAAGAATACAAGGAGGTAAGGAAGTGCACTAAGAAAGTACTTTCCTTTGAAAAAACGAATTTTCCAAGTTCTCAGAACTTTAATTCTCTTTGGAACTTTTAATTAACACAAATTCAGAACTGACCAGTGGCTTCTGAGGAAGTTATTTATGATACAATTCTTTGTGCCCAGCGTTTTACCCCTCTCTCTTAAAAGAACATCGCAGTCAAAGAAACTGAAAGGTAATAGAGAGTCGGCCAGGCAAGATGCTCTGCTGTGAGGCTCCTGTAGTATAAATGTCACTATTATAATCATGTTTCATGGTACCCAGGTCTTCCCCCCAGCTGCATCTCCATTCACTGGTTATTCCAGTGGCTGTAGCTATTTAACAGTTACATTTCTTCTGAGAATAGCTCAGGTCATTAAAATTGACTTAAAAAAAATCTATTTCCTGAGCTGGAGAGATGACTCATGCATAAAATGTCTGGTGTACAAGTGTGGGGACCTGAGTTTAAATTCCCAGAACTCGTATAGGGATGAACATATTAGCTCTCATCTGCAATCCTATAACAAGGGGAGAGAAGAACAGGTGACTCCCCAGATCCCTGTGGACCAGATGGCCCTGGAATAACGCAGTGCTGAAAGGGAAACTTGCCTCAAATAAGGCAGAGAGTAGAGCTAAGGTCCAAGGTGCAGGTGACGTCCACAGGAGCATGGTGGCATATATTTACGCCCCTTCCTCTCTTTCTCTCAAGATTAAATAAAATCTTTTCCATTTGCAAAACCTTGCATTTGTACAGAACAGGGCTAGGGAGTGCCATCTGTTGACAGAATGGTAAGGCGATGAATTCCAAACACAAGAACAAACTGTGGACTAACTGTACTGCTCTCCATCGCAGGGGTTCGGGAACCCTCTGGGAGAGCATTGGCTGGGCAATGAGTTTGTCTCCCAGCTGACCAGTCGGCATCGCTATGTGCTGAAGATCCAGCTGAAAGACTGGGAAGGCAATGAGGCACACTCGCTGTACGATCACTTCTACCTCTCTGGTGAAGAGTCTAACTACAGGTAAGCACGCTGTCATGGACAAAAGCAAAGCACCTCTCTGGGTAATTATTCCAGACATTCATCTAAGAGCCACAACTGGGTCACATGGAACTGCTGTTTCTCAGGGGCATTGCTATTTCTCAGTTTCTCTAGCTTTAAAATTCTAGCTTTGGCTAGTGACATAACTCACTGGTGTATCACTCAGCTGCATGGTCAGGACCCTAAACTCAGTCCCTAGGACTGAAAGATGAGCAGATAGATTTTTGAGACAGACAGGCAGATCATCGATTTCTACCTGTGGCTAAACAATGTACAGAAAACTATGAGGGCAAGTCTGCATCTGCTGCTTTCCTGTGTGTGCTCTGAGTGGAGATGCTGCGAGGTAGGCAACGTGTAGTTCATAGCCCTTGCATAATTAGTGAACATGATATATCCCTTTGATAGATACTGTATGTAAGAACACCTGGGGCATACTGTCTTCTTACCTAACATATTAAAAGTTAGCTGGGGTTTTGAAGGCCAACCACGGCTAACAGTTGTGCTCAATCCCCAATTAAGAAACAGAACATACATCTGAGTCACAGGACCTCCCCAGCTGTTGGCTCATCCCTGTCTGTCTGGTGACAGTGACCTCAAATGTTCCAAGAGCATGGGCAAGTCTGACAGCACACTTACTCTCTGGCTGTAAAGCATGGTGATGGAGGAGAACAGCAAGGACTTGGCTTCCTGTGTGGATGATCAGAGCCATGCATGAGGTGCTGGAATCTCTGTATATGGTGGTGCACTCAAATCCAAGTTCCAAGGGGGTGTTGGTCAGGAAGCTTGGGACGGTGGCACCAAAGAACAGGTGTGAGCACAGCTTTGGACACAGGTGTCCAAAGAATGTGGACACCTACTGCTTGTGTCCACAGAGAACAGAGTAAGACCGCCTGAAGCCACAGATGACAAGTGACGCACAACAGGCCCTCCATAAACAAAGCCATGGCCCACAGTGCCACCCCTATCTCAGTGGCGCCCAGGCCCTGTGGAGAGGAAGCTTGACTATAACGTCCTTGGCTGGTGTCCTAGGGAGGTCACAGTGGACAGCACAGGGAAGCCAGCTCAGAGCCTGGGGCCTGACCTGAGAGCTATGTGCTGCCAGGAACAGTCTGCTTTTTACAGACAGTGGGTGCCGGTTCAGAAGCTGTTTTCAAAGCAGACAGAGCCTGTTGTGACATTGGAATGGTTGGTGAGGCAGTCGGTGACCTTCTAGAAAGATCAGGATTCCCTGGAGGCAGGTGAATGGGGAGACATGCACGACCCTCCGGCACCCAGAAGGTCTCAGTGGAATCCAGAGCCCAGAAGTCAATGGATTCCAAGGCACAGTGGTCTTCATTGTGCTATTTCCAAACTAAATATTTCCTTAACTGGCAGCAGTTAGGAATCTACAATAGAGGAGTTAATTTTTTTAAAGAAAGAAACACAGAGATGAAGAATTAGCCTGTTTACATAAGGAGATTTTACTACATGGGTCATCACCCTTCCACAATGATATTATAAAAATATTGTAAGCTAAAGTTCTTTTGGAAATGCAAACATATTTTGAAGATGCTATTTGAAAAAAATCCCACTGGTTTTTGAGGCTTAATTTTGAAAATGTAAAGCAATAATACTCCATAAAAACTTGCTACATTAATTAAGAGGATGATAATGTGGAAAGTGCCTTAAGTAAGTGCAGAGTAAGTCAAGCTTCAGAGGGAGCTGTGCTGCCCGCCAAGGAGAACAAGCAGGAAAGCAAAACGTGCATGAGAAAGGGGCATGCAGGAAGGTGATAGTCTGCTCGCTTGCTAACACCCTGCCACCCACTTCTCCTTCTTTCTCTAGATTCCCAAGACAGGGTCATGTAGCCCAAGTGAGTCTTGAACTTGCTATGGAGCCAAGGATGACCTCAAACTCTCGATCCTCCTGCCTCCACCCCTCAAATGCTAGGATTGTAGATATGGGCAATGTCATGGCCAGCTCAAGGCTGTTCTTAATAACAGATTTGCAAGAATGTACTTTTGTCTGGTAGGCCTCCAAAGGCTCTAAGATTGAACAACCTTTCAAAGAGAGACTAATAAAAATAGCTTTCTCTCTTATAATACTTGCTGTTGCAGGACATTTAATGAGTCCCCTGAGAACTGACCTTTCAAAGACAAGAGACTGAAAAGGAAGACAACCCTGGAGGAGAATGGGCCCCTCCCAACCCCGGTGGGGGGGTTAGTGCTGGTGAATGTCAGGCCTGCCTAGGCTTAAGGAGAAGGACCAGAAAGAAATGTGTTTCAGGTTCCCAAGCACATAGGAACTAGTTTTCCACACAATGCTGCTGGTGTCCTGGGGCTGCCATGAGCATTCGCTGTGCAGACATGTGACAGCACCTGAGACAGGGGTCTCTCTTTCCTTCTCCTCTGCCTGTTCCCACATGAGATGCTGACAAGTGAATCTTCCCAAGGTGTTGGGAGCCGACTTTAAGCAAAAAGCGGCTAGGAAGCAGCTATCAGCTTTGCAGCCATCTTGAGCCATATACCCTGACATGAGACTTGGTTTTCAACAGCCTACAACAGCTGAAGCACACTCTGATATCCCATATAGCTTGTTTTGCTGTTTAGTGCCCCCAGCTACAAGGAGCACGTGGTATCCACGCCTACAAGGCATGCGGTGCACGTGTTATCCACGTGCTGTCTACGCCATATATGCCTGTAAGGTGCACGTGCTGTCCATGCCTGTAAGGCTTATGTCATATCCATACCTGCAAGGCACATGGTATCCATGCGCCTACAAGGCACGTGGCAAAAGCCTATAAATACCCAGGATTTCCTTGTTGTGGGTGTGTTGTGTGGTGTAGTAGTAGTAGGTGTAGTGGTGTGTGTATGGTGGAGACAGTAAAGAAGACTTTACTACAGATCCTATGACTTGTCTCTATTCTTCAAGGCTCTTCCCCTTGTTCCCCCCACTCTCTCTCTTGCTAAACCCGGACCTGTGGAACAGAGCGGGCTTTTACAGTTTGGCGCCTGATGTGGGGCTCCAGTAAGCGGGGCTTTTACACCAAGGTGGTGGCTAGCAAGGACAGACAGCTTTACAAAGAGGAGACCGTTTGGAGTTTTGAGTGGTGACACTGGGTGACACTTCCCAGTCACCACGTAGGATCTCCTCTTATGGCATCCTATCCCAGAGCCTCTTGTGTCTACATCTCACTAGTTCATGGGGATTCAGCATGCTAGCTTGCCAGAGGTAGTTACTGGCATGCCAAGACACCAACAAGACATTCTCATGTTACCCAATCATGTGAGACCCAGCTCTGGCCTAACTTGAAACATCTGACCACAGGCAGGTTCTGAATTCTGTGATATTTTAGAGAATTATATGCTCTAAATGGGCCTAGCTGGGCATGACTAGAAACCCAGCACTTGGGAGGCTGAGGCAGATAGATTGCCAGAAGTTCAGGGTCGACCTAGGTGGTATAGTTCTAGTTCCAGGCCAGCTTAACCTACAGTGTATAACCCTGTCTTAAAAACAAAACAGAACAGACAGTAATTAAAGCAATTATGCTTATCCTGTCTTTTAGATTCTCCTTGTTGGCACAGTTGGCTGCTGCAGGCCTCACTTCTGGAACAGTCTAATAGTGTGGTCCATGACCAGGTGTCTGAGCGCTGCCTGGCATTTACTCCTTCCTGAGGTCAGACAGACTTATTGCACCAGTGTCCAGAATCAAGGCAAAGCAGCTGCAGGGACTGACTTTCTATGCAGCACTGTAGAGTTCGACCCCAAACTCCTCACTCACTCCTGGTCTTCTAGCCTCTCCAACCCAACTCCTACTCCCTCAGACCACAGAGAGGGGATCTGGTCAGTAGCCATTCCACATGGACAGTGGTGGTTGGGGGTCTGTGAGAAGCCCCTTTGTGCTGCAGACCCCTTCTGTTTATCAGAATGCAGAGGGAAAATGAATTACAAGCCCCATTAAGGTCTGCTGATGCTGGTGCAGGCAATATGTGTTCAAGTTGTCATGAAAACATCCCTCTTTGTCAGAGAGTTTGATGATAAGTTGGTTCCTGTTTATACCAGTACAAAATATTTTGTACAGAGTAGGCACTGGAGTGCACTGACCGGCCCGAGTGCATTCTGTAGAATGGAATTCTTCACCGTGAGAAATTTTCCACTACAGTGAATCAACAATTCTAGCCAGTTACAGTTTTTATTTTTTCCTTTGCACGTTCCAGGATTCACCTTACAGGACTTACAGGCACCGCTGGGAAAATAAGTAGCATCAGCCAACCAGGAAGTGATTTTAGCACAAAGGATTCGGACAACGACAAATGCATCTGCAAGTGTTCCCAGATGCTCTCGGGAGGTAAGGCGACTCTTCCTATTTGTATTGGCAAGAAGCAACTGCACAGCATAGAAGGCTGTCGGTGTGATGCTCAGATCGGAATGAGTGACTGACAATGGCCTTACTTCATAAGAAGACATGCCATCTGCCTACCAGTGCATTGGTTGAGCCTCCTTTTAGCTCAAATGTGAAGTGAGAACACAACATGGAGCTGGAATTGTCACTAGGGTGACAGTGTACTCTTAGGATGTTTGTGAGTGAGCTGGGGGACATTAAGTGGGCTCACTGACTAGATGAAAGTTTCGGCTCCATCTTGCTTCATTTCTCTTTAACATCCATTTAGTCAAGGGCTTTTCTTCCAGCTGTCTCTTTCTTGCAATGATTCTTATGTATACCAAGAAGGTGGGCTGGGGAGACAGCTCAGTGGGTAAGGTGCGCACCATGTGAGCGTTCAGGTCTGCAGCATCCCTGTGTATGTGAGCTGAGTATGTGGTGTGTGACAATCCCAGAGCTAGGGCTGGCTTGCCTGTCAGTCTAGCTGAATCCATGGGTTCCAGGTTTGATCAGACACTCAGGCCTATGAGATGGCTCCATGGGCAAACATGCTTGCTGTCAAGCCTGAGAACTGAGTTTGATCCCTGTGTTCCTCATGGTAGGATGTGAGAACTGCTCCTGACAATTCTCTGATCTCCACACCATAAATAAAATTAATTAAAAAATAAAAATATAAGTTTCTAGGACAAGTAAAAGATCTAAGCTTGAAGCATGCCTGATCTTCAGTAAAGAATCTGTGCAGCAACAGTAACAAGAGGAAATATTCATGAAATGAAATTCAGAACTTGAAATTTCATGGAAGACTTAGTCCCGCTATATGGCAGATCCTGGATTCTTGGGATAGCAGAGTGGCCACTTGGTGGCATGACTTTCTCTATTAGCTGTAATTATTCAAAGGCGAGGACCTACTGAACTGCTCTGTAGAGGAAGGGGCTAGACTCTCATCTCACTGGAACTGCTGTCTTTAAAGCCACACGACAATGAGGGGAGGGGTAGGTTCGGGGGGCCGCAGCACCCCGATCCCCAGCCCGCTTGCTGTTCATTCCCACACTTAGACCTCTCTGGAGAGGCTGCCTGTTCTCAGACCACCCATGTGCTGCTAATCCAGAGAGCAGGAGAGCTGCTTTACAACCAAGGACACAATTCATTTATTTACCCAGTTCAAGATTTAAGGGCTGAGAATGGAGTTGGGAGAGACTGGAGAGGAGGCAAGCAGCCAGGGGAGGGAAGGTGGGGAGGCCTGGGTTGTAAGAGGCCAAGTTCCAAGCCATGGGCTGGACCATGAGGATGTGGGGACGGTGGCCTGTGGAGATGTACGCAGGCGCAATGACTTGGTTGGTGCCCCCAGAAGGTTAAGGTACATCTGTGACTGACATTTCTCCACAGTCCAAGGCTTCTACACAACACAGGCTCTTTTTATACACTTCCATTTATCAGAATCACCAGCTAGGGGTGTCTCCAAGCAGAAGTGCCCAGGGGAAAAAATATTTTTTAGGAGAAGCTACCCTATTAATACTGTGTCCTCAAGGTGTCCTCAGAATTGGTGTGTCACCCACATTCTTTACTGTCTACTCTTGTTGTTTTCTGGATTTAAAAGGAAACATAAATATTATCATGCAACCAGTGTCTCTCCCACACGAGGCTTAACGATGAATTGGGATTAGCACATCATTTGCCGGCTGCCTCTCCAGGTCTTTACCCTACAATGTACTGTGGATGACAGCTTTTCACACAGCACTGACCGACATCTCTTCATGTAACAAGCATCCTGCACAAAAGTAGCTGGGGCATGTGTAAGAACACATGCTACAACGGCACTGCGATCTCATTGGTGTACAGTTTGTGTCTATAAAATGAGAAATCAATGTGGCTCTTCCCACACCATCGGGGTGTGTCTAGCTGAGCCCTGCAGACAAGGTGTGACAAACCACTATTAACTGCTTCTGTGTTTCGCTTTCGCAGGCTGGTGGTTTGACGCATGTGGTCCTTCCAACTTGAATGGACAGTACTACCCACAAAAGCAGAACACAAACAAGTTCAATGGTATCAAGTGGTACTACTGGAAGGGGTCAGGCTACTCTCTCAAGGCCACAGCCATGATGATCCGGCCAGCGGATTTCTAAATGCCTGCCTACACTACCAGAAGAACTTGCTGCATCCAAAGATTAACTCCAAGGCACTCAGAGACACCGACGCACAGCAGCCCCTTCCCACATCAGGAGGTGCTCCTGGGAGTGGGGGAGGGTCTGTGCGTACCAGACTGAAGCACATCACTTAAGCCTGCACTGCTAACCAACCAAAGGAAACCCAAAGGCACTGCGGTCTGGAGGAACACCTGTGGGAAGGCTGTGGCTGAGAATCAGAGGGACAGCATGCAGACTCTGTCACAAGGAAGAGTGTTACTCGGGAGTTCATCAGTAAATAACTGGAAAACAGAACACTCAAATGGTGCAGATAAATCTCGGGACCACATTCCTCTAAGCACAGTTTCTAGAGTGGATACATATGCAGCTTGACTGTCACGATGACAAGACCGTGTCCTAGCACCATGGCAGCCAGTATCCAGGGACTTCTAAGTGATGGGTACAGGTTATCACCTGGAGAAGCACAGCTCAGTGTCTGCCTGTTGGGTGCTTTACATGTTCATTTGAAAACGACACATTTACCTATCTTGACGGCTTAGTTTTTAATGGCTGGATACTATTTACTGTTTGGCAAAAATGCCCACATCTCTGGAATAACCACCAAGCAGGCGCCATGTTGGTGTATGTGGAGACTGCACTGTTTTGTTTTCTTCCTGGCTGTTAAATATGAAGGTATTTTTAGTAATTAAATATAAGTTATTAGTTGAGGTGATTATGTTTGATTTTTATGATAATATTTATGATTTTGTTCTTTGGTGTCTCTCTCTCTCTCTCACACACACACACATGAACTGTGACTTGTAACAAGGAAGATTGTTGTGAATGACAAAAATGCTGTTTCATGAAGAAGAGACTTCACCATTGAGCGAGTGCTCTAGCCTAAACATGTGCTCCCTAGATTAGCAAGATAATATTTTAGAAAATGGAGCTAAAACTTAATTTGTGGTTGAGGCAAATCATCCTACTTAGGAAATCTAAAGCTGTAATTCTCTGAATTAATTTTTAGAAGAAACAGTATTCCTTAGTAACATTTTTAATATCCATGAACAAATTAAACATGTGTTTCAGAACGTAAAGCCAAAATGTCCGGTTCGCAATGTAAGCAGATAAAGTTTCAGAACACAACTTCATGCTTGGAACTGTGAAACCTTAACTCCTTCTGCTCTAACCTTCCAAGGCTTGCAGAGTGGCCTCTGCAGCAGTGAGCACCTGTACAGAGCATTAGTGCAGTTTCTTCTGTAGCCTTCCTTATCTGCCTATCTGTCTGTCTGTCCTTCCTTTCCAGATGCTATTCTTAAAATTTATTTCTATAATGCAGTGGCTCTCATCCTGCCTAATGCTGAGACATTGTAACATCGTTCAATGAGTTGTAGTGACCCCCAACCATAACATTATTTCATTGCTACTTCATAACTGTAACTTTGCTACTGATAACTGATCTGTGACTCCCAAAAGGCCTCTGCCCACAGGTTGAGAAACAATGCTCTAAGCTATCTCCTTTCACACAGCCTTGGTGTGTGCTCTGGTCAATCGGCAGACTCAGGGTAGCCAGGGCACTCTTCTCCTCTGCCACGTTCACTTCCTGCCAACTAAATCCAGAGTGAAGAACTCTGCCCCTGCCTTCTGACCACTGTTTCTATTATTACATTTAGGAAATGTCGATGGGGCCAACATGGCTTTGTATCCAGTTAAAATATCTGACTCAAAAAAAAAAAAATGTGGTCTTGAATGACCACAATAGCAGGAACTGAGGTGGGCAAATGGTCACCCAGGAAAGATGGGCAGCAGTGGATGCAGGAAGATGGAGTCAGAGGCAAACCAGTGCTGCTCAGAGTTACACTTACTCTTTTAACTTGGAGAACGGGAAGAAGCTACGTTTCCACTTTATTCTTCAACTCCTTATACAGTGTTTTAAATAAACAAACTTACTGGGAGGAATTTTTTTTTCTGTTCTTAAGAAAACATTTACAAAGCTGAAAGGAAATCAAAACAGTAATCTTGAAATGAATACAGAACAATGTGATGGGCTAGGTGAGTGAGCAATTCAGGGTCAGAGGTCAGCTTCCTGCTGGGCCCCAGTGCAGGGCCACTCAGACAGCTTACACAGGAGCACTGGGGACAGTAAGAACAGCCACTGTCTTTCAGAAACCATCTTTTCAAATAAACTGGTTTGAGAAACCAATCAATATGTTTGGAAATGAAAGTTGACTTATGTACAGCCCTGCTTCTAGTCAAACCTTAATTATTTGAGAAGTTAGAATTCAGTTAGCAAATATTTAAAATAAAATAATTAAGAGTCTATAAGGTGGAGTTTAGGAAAAATCAAAATACAAAGACTACATCCCAATGCTAGCAGGCCACAATTTTTATACCTATTAGTTGTATCACAATTTTTATACCTATTATTTGTATCTGTATTAGTATTAGTTTTAAGAGCTGCACTTCCCTATAGGCTTTCATGATTAAATTAGTTTTTAAAATTCCTTTTTGAGAGAAGGTCTCAACATCCAGCCTAGGACAGCATCAAGCTTACAGAAATCCACCCAATTCCAGTTCCTGAGTGCTGGATTGCCTGGCTTAGGCAACACCACTCAAGGTGACATTTCCCACTGCACTTTATTTACAAGTGTCTTCCTCAAGTTTTCACTGGTGATGTCACAAGTAAATAAACAGATGGCATTCATTTAGTCTGGGATGACATCCTTTTAGTCTGAAAGAGATCTCTTTTAACCTATAATGTCAGGTTTATGATCGGAATAGTTTCCTTAAGACCTCCATGTCACATTTACTACTATCCGACAGAATTGACTTACCGGAGCTGCAGGGAAGGTTTCAGAGAGTTCAAAAGGCTCCTCAGAAATCCAGTGACCCAACTCTAAAGACAGCAGTACCTAAGAGAGACATACCACACAGAGAACATCAGTCATGGGTTGATTAGACTGTTGGGTAGTAGGTTAGAGTCACTTTGATTAGAACAAAAGCAACCCCCCTAAAAGCCTAGCATCGATGGAGCTTCAAGGGCCTGAAATCAGCCTCACAAAAGCCAGGGTACTTAGGGAAGCTTCATACTGCCTGTTCCAGTCATTAGCAAACACATCTTAAGAAAAACATCTCAAAGTAGCTAAAAAATGGAGGCCACTACCCAGCTTGGTGGTTTCTCCCACTAATACCCAAAAGAAGCAATGTAAGAAGCAGAGAGGCTACTGAAGCTCCCAATTCAAGGGCATAGGCCCTTATGGCTGGGAAATCAAGGCAGCACCTTGAAACTTGTAGGTGATTTCACATCCTGTCAAGTTGACAGTACTAACACAGCATCCTAATTAAATAAAATACTTAAAGACTATCCTGTTTTTACGTGACATGCTGTGTGCTAGAAATCTAAATTTTATATTGCCCTTTAGAATCTTTATTGAACATCCTGCGATTTTATGAGTTAAAAAGAAATGGAGTGAGGGCTAGGGAGATGGCTTAGTTGGTAAAGTGCAAGCCGTGCAAGCAGAGGAAGCTGACTCTAGAGCCTGTGTGAAAAGGGGGTGAGGTGCATCTGTGGTCCTGGTGCCAAGTTGGTAGAGGTGGTGGTAGGTAGGACTGTGGAGGATGGCCCAGCACAGAATAAATGAAAGAGAAAGAGAGAGAGAGAGAGAGAGAGAGAGAGAGAGAGAAGCAAGCACAGAACCTGAGAGTCAGAAGTCATGTCTACAGGATAGAAGAAGCAGCTCTGAGAGTGTTAAGCTCAAGACAGTCCATGAGAGTAGAGAACATGGGAAGTCATGTCTCCATTAGGATAGGAAAACAGCAAGTTATGCTCCCAGGAACACCCCCCCCCCCAAAGAAATACCACAGTTTCAATTAGATCCCTGTGGTCACAGATACTTTGTCATCTAACTGTCTTTTTCTGTTTTCTCCTAACTTTTATTGCCTAAATGCTGTAGGAGGGAGAAAGATAAGGGGAAGGAGGGGAGAGAGGAAGGAGAAAGATCTTAATAAGTTCAATTACTGTGTGGGTTAAAGCCATTCACGTTACATAGTGTTCCTTCCCTTTACTGCAATCAGCCTCCCTGTGCTATCTATCCTCTAGAGATAACACTATGGATATGTGGGTCTCTGTGACCTTGTATAATCAGTCCAGGAGATAAGATGTGGTTTCAACATCAGGTTCATGTCAGCATGCAGCAATGGTAGAATCCTGTGATGGGAAATTCAGTACACCAGCTAAAGGCCAGGAGGCAGCCAGAGAAATGTGTGTGGCGCGCAAGTTCAAATTCACTCCACATTAAAATGTCAACTGAACTTAAACAAGCTCTCAGGGAACATTCATGTTCTCTGACTTTTCTGCTTTCTAAATGTTAAGAAAATAAAACTGTAAGGCACTTATAGTACAATTTTGCTAAGCAAATGGATAAATTTAATTTCTTTAAGAATACATGTTGCATAGAGGTAGCAGAAAACACAGATTTGATTTCACTAAAATCACAGACTCAGAAATACAGAAAAACAACTTTGTACTCTAGCTTGAGAGACTAGATCTTTTGGGTTCAGACTCTATCTTAGAGAACGTGACCTAAGGTTGAACTCAAGTTAACAGGCCGGTTCCTAGCACCAGTTTTCAGGTTATCCCCCAACAAGACCTACATTTAGCACCAGCTTCCAGGTTATTCCCCAACAAATCTATACCTCTAGGTTACAAGCCTGCCCTTGACACTTCACTAACAACTACCAATCAGGAGGAAAGCAGAAGTTAAGTTTATGGTTTGGCTCCCAACAGCAGCCAATTATGTTAAAGGCCATAATGGGCCCCCAGTCAGATGCGAACCAGGCTAGATTCCTTCTTCTTGCCTCTAGAAATGTTTACCTAAGACTGGGCTCTCAGCCCCCTCCCGTTCTCCTGGGTCAGAGAAGGTGGTGTAGCCCAAACTCTAGCTTCAATAAAGAGACCCTGATGCGACTGTATCGGAATTGACTCCTTGGTGGTCTTTAGGGGTTTACAAATGTTTCCTGGCACAATATGCCCTTTCATTAGCCAAACCCATCTTTAGCTCAGTGCAATATTCAAAAGAGTGGAAATCTGTTTTCTAGGATTTCAGGTGGGCTTGTGAAATAATCGCACCCAACCGCACACATTTCCCAGAGAACACTGCGTAAGACAGCAATAGCTGAGAGACAAAATCCAGCGGCAAGTGGAGCTGTGTGTGGGAATCACGTCTTGTGTGTGCGTGAATCTTTGTAGGGGAAGTTACCTCCAGGACCCACCTCAACGGAAGCTCAACATCCCTCACAGGACATGAACACAGGAAAGATAATAGACAAACCAGTTAACAGAAATGGTAGTGCTGACATCGGACCATCATTCATAAAACCCACACTTCGTTGATGAACCTATCAGAGAAACCGTTTTCTTGCTTTATTCTTAGATGTAGTTAGATAATGTCTCTACATACAGGGCTATGTAGTTCACTCTATACTAGGAAACTCAGACTCTTTCCCTCTCTCTTTTCAAAAGAATTATTTATACATATACATCATATATATATACATACTGGTATTTGTCTGCATGTACGTCTACACACCTGAAGAGGGCACTGAATCCTATGAGACTACAGCTATGGACGGTTGTGAGCTGCTATGTGGGTGCTAGGAGTCAAACAGTCCTCTGGAAGAGCAGACAGTGCTCTTAACCACTGAGCCACCTCTCCATCCCCTTCAAGTCTCTTCCTGTTGCACACATTTTTATAATTCTCTTGGGCAGTGTGAGGCAGTCTGGCTCCAGTCGGAGAAGCTAGAGAGCGGTGTTATTAGAAGCAAGTGAAGATGGCTGTTATATATCATGAAGAAAATGCAGCTGAAATCTGGCTGTTATAGCAAACTAAGCGCACATTTAGTTTCACCGGGGAATGAAGGAGGGAAACGGTGCACAGAAGAGACAGCGGAACTAAATTTGGGAAATGCAGAGCAGATGGAAGAACGGTGGCCAACTGGGGAAGGCAGAAACTCAAGTGTCTGGAGATGGAAGATGTATTTAAATCCTTCTGCAGATTCCCAGGAGCTGGAGAAAGTGGGGGTGAAGGCAGCTTGTTGGGAGAGGGCAGGTCAATGGAGTAGGTCCTTTGCTGAGGCAAGATGAGGGTGAAACCTTGGCTTTTCTAAGAGCAATGAACCTTGAAAAGAAACTATGCACAGATGTCACCCTGGACACAGGAACAGTGGCCTCAGGTGGGTACTGAGCAATCTTTCTGGGGCCACTTATCCAGGAAAAAAAGCACAGGAATACTGACAACTGGTCTTTATCACCTTTTCATCTACAGGGGACCCAGGGCTCTAGCTAGGCTGCATTAATTCATTCTGTTCCCTCTGTGTTGGGTATAGCTGTACCCCCACCCCCACCCCTGACTGCAAAGCAGCCACAGTATGGAAAATCAGATGAAACAAACAAAAAGGGAATTCTGGTTTTATGGCACTGGGACACAAGGATCAAACATTTCCCAGAGAGTCTGAGTTCTGAGAGAGGCAGAGCAACCAAGGAGGTCATAGTAGCATCTCCAAGACATTGGACTTAAAGGTCCTCTGATGTATAGACATATGGGATGAATGTTAGTTTGGATATGTCTATAGAAACTGGGTGAAGGTTGTGAAAGATGCTAACAATTGGAATGTTAGTCATAAACTCAAGAAAATCAAGAAACTTGCAGGAATTCTATGGATCTTAGTACATTAGACAGTTTAGTAGCCATGTTGTTCAAATGGTGCTCATGTGTATTTGTGTACACTTGCACACACACAAGTGTGCAAACACCATGATCAGAGGACACTTTGTGGGTCTTTGGGTCTGAGCTCAGGTGGCCAGGCTCACTGGCAAGTACCCTTTCCCACTGAACTGTTTTCATGGCTCCCAATTTTATGTTTTCTTAATGGTTTAAAAAAAAAAATCTCAAGGACAAACAATCTTTATTCACAAAGTATTTCCTAAGTAGAGACTATAAGCAAAGTTTCCTTAATCTCTAACTTCTCAAGAAACGTTTTTAAAGAGGAAACAATAGCAAGTTGTTTTAATCAAAAGGATCAGCCTGGACTACAGCAAGAACTAATCTGTAAGAGACTTTTTCAGGTTGGGCTTGAGAAAGCTAAGGGCTCCATTCAGTAATGATTAAGTGCTGACATGAAATACAACATGAAGCCGATTCAACTCACTTGACAGCACTGCTGTAGGTCATGCTGAAACATTTATGAACAGCCACGATTTTGATGACCAAACTTACTGTAACTGTACTGTAAAAACTGAGTTTATTTCACAGTTCCAGATAACTGTGGGGCTGGTTTACAGAAGAACAGATATCCAGCTATCCTGTTAAAAATTCACCTTCATGGGTTGAGGATGGAGCCTGAGTTGGTTGAGTGATTGCCTCGAATGCAGGGAAGTCCTAGGTACAAGCCCTAGCACAACGTCAACATGTGTGGTGGGAGGTGGAAGCAGGAGCATCAGAAGTTAACTAAGGTCATTGCCAGCTACAGGAGGAGCTGAAGGCCAGCCTGGGGTACTATGGCACTATGAGCTTCTTTAGGGTCCTATCAAGAAAGGAGCAAGTGGGGGTTTCTTGTAAGCTGCATAAAACAGCCGGTGGACACTTGAGTCACAGATTTAATCCACGGGAACCTAATTAACTTTATTTTATTCAAGGTCTGCTTCATGTCCACTTTGTCAGCAGACAGAGTAGGGATTGTCACATACATGGTCTTTTATCTACTTTGATCAAAACAGTGACAGGGCAGTCTCTGCCACCATCTATCCTATCTATTTTTCCCCCAGCAACAGAAACATGCTCAGTGTTTTCAACAATGAAAATAAATTGTTACTTGTTACAACCATAAATTTCAAATTGTAAATATCTTCCCATCAGATCTCATAGAGTCTCAGTTTCTGATTATGGTGATTTTTCTCAAACAACAAAAGTTAGGACAACCTGGACTATGTGCATCATTTTAGCTGTTTCAAGGTAATGAATAAAGTTTGTGGTTCTTCCTCAAATAGGCAGTATAAAGAACTGATTAAACACAGAGAAAGCAGACAGCCTGGGACAAAGGGCAAGCTAGTTAATCCTTCACATATATAATGTGTGTCACCCATCTCTATCAACGGAAGAGTAACCAGGCAGTTAGTGAACAGTATGCCCATGTACTCACCGAGGGAAGTGGGGAGGGAGGGAGAGAAAGAGGGGAAGGAGGAGGAAAAGACAGAGACAGGGAGAAAGAGACACAGAGAGACAGACCAACAGTTTAATTCTAATGACAAAGTAAATGGTTACTTATGTCTTACGCACTTTGGAGCCAGAAAACAGGAGGTCTGGTCTTCTAGAGAGCCCAACTTGAACTGGCAGAGTTTCAAGGCAATAATATTAGTTCCAAAGTAAGCTATCCCCATGCATTTCCACCCTATCTCATAACCCCAAGAAATGCTTCCTATAATTCCATAAGTTGTTTTAAAAGGTACAAGCAAGAATATTTAGTAGATGCAGTGCCTGCCACACTGGAATAGTTTCTCATATGTAAGTTTTTAATAACAGCAAATATTTCCAAACACACAGCTAAAATGTAGCATGCATGTCACCCACACTGTGTAGTTACCTCTCTCAAGTTTCACAGCTTATTGAAAAGAACTTGTAGATAGACATATTCAATACTCCCCTCGGTTTAAAATTTTGGACATATAAGTGCTTTGCCTATGTATGTCTATGTACCATGTGTGTGCAGTATCCTAGACAGCCAGAAGGAGGCATTAGAGCCCCTGGAACAGGAATTTGAGATGGTTGTGAGCCACAGTGTGGGAGCTAGGAATCAAACCTGGGTCCTCTGGTCAAGCAGCCTGTGCTCTTAACCACTGAGCCATTCCTCCACTGTTCTCCTCTGAATACAGAGTCTCACTGGGTATCAGTGACTTGCTATATAGACCAGGCTGGCCTTGAATTCTCAGAGATTTGCCTGCCTTTGCCTCTCAAGTGCTGGGCTTAAAGGTATGAGGCCCCACACCTGGATCAAAACATAAAACAGTGACAAAAGCCTGTCTATACCCACAAAGTCTTCCCCATCTTCTCTCCAGCTCCATCCTGACAATGACTGATCAGAGTTCATCTCTGTGGAATCATCTATAATAGAGATATCATTAAAAACATCATGTGGCCTGTGACCTCGTGTAAGGTTGTCAAGGTTTTAATAAATTGTGACTTTAACAATGCTCCAGAAAAGTGTCAAAATTCTTTGCATGATAATGCTACATGATCATATTTGCTGACATATAGATGGTCTTGACCTGCTACAGATTAGCAAAGGGAGGCTTGGAGTGTCACTGCTTCCCCAAGGACACACAGCTGGTAAGTGGCTTTGAGTAAGGTTGGTATGAAACCCATCTATTTGCAGGACTACCATGTGAAAGTTGGAGGCTTTCTGAGAATAAAGATGTCACCTTTGGAATTAATATGGGCCAGAGACCGTGGAAGAGTTGAATTCAATACTCATCAACTTTGAGCATGAATCCCCTTGACCATGAGCCATTCACTAAAGGTATTCAGGCCGCCAATTCTCACAGATGCCTTTGCTGACCAATAACAGAATTGGCAGATACAAATCTGTTAGGAAAGAGCCTCTTTCTGTAACTGTTCACACTGGCTGGTTTTGTGTGTCAACTCAACACTAGCTGGAGTCATCAGAGAGGAAGGAGCCTTAGTTGAGAAAATGCCTCCATAAGATCCAGCTGTAAGGCGTTTTATCAATTAGCGATCAATGGAGGATCAATGAGGGACCAGCCCAATGTGGGTGGAGCTATCCCTGAGCTGTAGTCTTGGGTTTTATAAGGGAGCAGGGTGAGCAAGCCATGGGAAGTAAGCCAGTAGGTAGCACCCTTCTACGGCTTCTGTATCATGTCTTGCTTCCAGGTTCCAGCCCTGCTTGAGTTTCTGTCCTGGCTTCTTACAGTGATGGGTTGTGATCTGCAAGGGTAAGTCAAATAAACCCTTTCCTCCTCAACATTTTGGTCATGGAGTTTTATTGCAACAATAGGAACCCTAACTAAGGCACTGATGCCACTAGGAATCTGCTCTTCTCCACACCTGACATGTCTAATTGGTTTCCAGTGCCTTCCTATCCAATGTCTAATCATGACACTGGGCATATGGCTATCTGTGGAGCCAATCTAGTTGACTGTTACCCATACCAGAACCTAGATTTCATGTACCACCTTCCTATCAGTCTGTATCAGGTGCTTTTCTATGGCTGTGATAAAGTACCGTGAACAAGAAGACTTTGAATGTATTTGAGCTTACAGATCCAGAAGTTTACAAAGATGGAGAAAAGGCAGCTCATGCAGGGTCTGAGAACTCACATCTTGATCCACAAGTGAGAGGCAGAGAAAGCTCACTGGTACCGGCAGGAGTGTTTCGAAACCTACTCCTAGTGACATACTTCCTCTAACAAGGCCACACCTTCCAACCTTCCCAAATAGGTCCACATACTTGGCTTGAAATCTCTTCCACCAAAAAACTTAGTCCTGAAAAGCTAAGCCTCAGGCAGATTTTTAGAACAAGGGGAGAAAGCAGCCTCAGTCTTTACCACAAAGCATTACAAGAATGATCTCTAATCCAGCTGGAGAGGACTGTTTACTCTGAAACCACTTGAGGTGAGCCTCCATAGTCTGTGTTGCTCTCAGCATTGATGGTACATTAAGTAAGAGAACGACTCTTACTGCAGTGTTCAACTGATTTTCTACCCTGAAAGTCCCAAAGTAGTTGTCATTCTTATCATCACCTCAGATGGCACCATCATCCCTGTCATTGACTTCTTCCTCTTCCTCCTCTTCCTTTTTTTTTTTTTCTTTTTAAAAAGACAGGATATCCTTGGCTATCCTAGAACTCACCCTGTAGACCAGGCTGGCCTTGAACTCAGAGCTCTGCATGCCTCTGCCTCCTGAGTGCTGATATTAAAAGCATTCATCACCACTACCCAGCTATTTTTCCCCCTCAAAATCTTCTACATTCCTCTAAATGACAGCATGATCAGGCTCGTCATAGTAATACCTTACTTCAGGTAGTAACTTTTCAATTGCTGTGATTAAAAAAAAACAAAAACAAAATAAAAAACAAACAAACAAAACATGTCCAAGGCAATGAGTAGAAGGAAAGCTTTATCTGGGGTTTGCAGTCCCAGAGGAACAGGAGTGTATCATCGTCACGGTGGGTAGCGCGGCAAGAAGCCATAGTGTTGAGGCAGCAGCTGAGAGCTCACATCCTGATCCACAAACAGGATGCAGAGAGAGACCCACTGGAGATGGAGCTAGTGCTGTGAAACCTCAAAGCCTGCCCTCAGCGACACAATTCCTTCAAAAGGACCACACCTCCTAATCTCTCCCACCAGTTCTACCATCCAGGGATGTAGTACTCAAACAGGAGTTTATGAGGCCATTTTTATTCAAACCATCACACTATGGTAGTAAAAAAAAAAAGTGGCAAGAAACTAAAAGTTTAGTGATATTTAGAGAAATTCAGGACAGGAATTCAAGCAGGGCTGAAACCTTGAGGCAGGAGCTGATGCAGAGGCCATGGAGGGGGTTTGCTCTTCATGGCTTGCTTGGCTTCTTTTCTAGAATCCAGGACCACCATCCCAGGGGACAGCACCACCCACAGTGAGCTGGGCCCTCCCCCATCAATCAATAATTAAGAAGATCCCCTACGGACAGGTTTTAGGGAACATTTTTTCAATTGAGGTGCCTGTGCCCTCCTTTCAGATAACTCTAGCTGGTGTCAAGCTGACATAAAACTAGCTAGCACAGACAGTGACTTTTTGAGACAGAGTCGCACGTGGTTTGAGTTGCATGCAAACCAGGCTCCTTCCTGCCTCTGCCTCCTGCATGCTGGGATTCCAGGAGTATCCAACCATGGCTGGAAACGCCTGCACACGCTTAGGAGTCTCACAAGTGCTCTGTGGCACAGAGCACTTGGGCTAGACCTGGTCCTTTCCATGTCACTGAAATAAAATTGAGTTTCTCTGAGATCCAAACTGCTCAGTCATAGCCACTTTCCAAATAAGCTATGCAGTGACCAGAGTGACCCGGCATTTCACCACTGGACTTGGATGTCAAATCCAAACATCTTTATAAATAGCATGAGCACGTACTTTCCTTATCAGAATAAAAACAAAGAAATAACTATAACAAATTCCAATGTAACTAAAATAAATAGCAGAAACATCGCTTCACAGTATGAAACCAAAGCACAAGTTACTGTGACTAACAAGGCAAAGCTCTGAATGCTACGGTTACTAAAAGAAACACAGGAGTTTATACTACTTTCTAAAAATTAACACTAAGGCACACACTTTACTGAATTTAAACAAGAGAGATACTAATTACATAGGTAGTTTGGCAACTTAGGATGTGACAGAAACTAAAATTCTCCAATTCATAAAAGAAATAGGTCATGCATCTTTTCATTTAATCATTCAGAAAATAGGCACTGGGTCCCATGTCTGATGGAGCGCCAAGGAGGGTATAAGTACCTCTAAGTTATGTAACAAAAGTTCTCTTTATGGGTCCTGAGGGGTGTGGTTTAATGGGAGAATGTTTGCATAGAGAAGGGTAGGAAGCTAGATGCTGTTTTAGTTACACAACTGAAGTCAATATTTTGCTACAACGAGGTGCCAGAAAGTCAGGAGTGCTCAAAAGGTAAATGCCTCAAGGTAAAAACTCTATTAGGGAAAGCCACTGCATGTATGCTCTTCATACTTGTTCTGTTGCTACTCAAAACTCTTTGGAAAAATGACTCCTGAACACTGGGGTGATGCTGTCTTCGCTTGCCTGGGGTGGTACTCTGTGGCAGTTTGGGGAGAAGAGGAGGCCATGATGAGGACAGTGCCCTGTAGCTTCTGTACCACAAACATCGTGACTGGTAGTCACATCCTGGCAGAAGTGTGCTGAAGGAAAGGTCCCTAAGGTTGTGTATGGCCAGAGATGGCCAGCGCTTGAAAGATTATTAGGCATGCAGAATGTTAACACCAGCAGAGACATGCAGAAAACAAAACCAATTGAAAAGCACAAAGACAGAGAGTTACACACTACTTTAATTTCGGTGGACAAGCTAACATTGAATCCCTTCCTTTGTCTCTAGTAGATGGACGACTGACGTTATTTTTTTCTTTCACAACACGTATTTTCTCTGAATGCACTGTAAGAATCAGGCATGGAATGTATCACACAGTAAAGCGAGTGATGCTGTCAACTATAGTTTTGAAAATTAGTACAAATGCCTTTGAAAACCAGTTGTTTCTCTATCAGCTCTCCTTGGAGCTGATGCTGGCGCTCAAGTCTCATCTGCAGCAGCACTTAAGGACGGACTAGCACAATTCAAGTACAATGCTCCCTGGCAATCTACTTTAACTTGGGGATAAAGTTCAGAAACCCTGAAAGTGTGGACAGCCGACAGCCTCCCAGCGTCCCTGGGAAGGATCTGAGTGACGGATGGCTAAAGACAGCTGTCGGAAAGTTCCAATTAAACCAAATTATGGGTGAATTTTCCATCGCATGCCAATGGATAAAATATCCCATGCTATTACCAAAAGTAATACTGATCGAGCCATCAGAGATTGGGCTGTGGATATAGCTCAGCACTCCACAACAAGCACATGCCTCAAGGTAAAATCCTGGTCAATGAGACAGGAGCAGGGGTAAGAAATTATTTGAGAACTTGCAACAAAGAAGCTACCAAGGAAGGTGAAGGTGGACCCTTAGGTCACTGCTGAAGTGCTATCTAAAGTGTTATCTCTTATGTGCTTAAGTGTTCCTCTACATGTGTGTATGTGCACCTCGTGCATGCCTGGTGCCAGCACACAGAAGAAGGGAACCCCGGAGTGACAGGTGGTTGTGAGCCACTGTGTAGATGCTGGGAACTTAACCTAGGTCCTCTGGAAGAGCAGCCTGTGCTCCTAATGCGGAGCCATCTGCAGCTCACTGAAACAGTTTCTAAAAGTAAGCTGTGAACTTGGGTTCCACTTCATGTCACATGAAGGTGATGTCCCAGTGTTCTCATTCAGAAGGAAGGGATACCCAAGCCCCTGATATTTAATCCAGCATCCGGATTTAATATCTTGCTGAAAATGAAGCAAATGAGAATCAGTGTTGGCCCCTAAGCCCATGATTATGTCAAAGGGACAGGGACAAGCTGAGTGAGGCTGAGTGCCCCCATTTACCCATTCTTGGCTTAATTCTTTGAAACTGTTTGCCTAATACAGAAACGTATACTTTAAAACTAACTGTAATCCAGGGACTTTTTCCCTAGTGTGAAAAAGTGAGTGTGTTTACAACATGCAACACCATATCCTTCCTGTTTCCCCTTGCTTCTCCTGTCCGTCTTCCTAGGTTCCTTAGGGTTGGCCCAGCCTAAGGCCTATTCTTCCTCTTGATCTTCATTACACAATCATCCCATGACACTTTATACCCAACTTACACACACATGCACGCCCACACGCACACTCCTTGAATACCTGACCTTGGCCTGTCCATGCTTTTCTCCCTCACTATTCCCACAAGAACTGCATGGTTGTCACCAGTAAAACAGTAGGTTGACTCACCTTGTTCCCTCTACTCTCATAAAACACACATGATCCAACCTGTTGCACCCAAAGGCTGCAGACAAGCTCTCTGTAACCTACCCACACTAGAGCTGCCCTTGTCATGGCCACAGAGCTTTCTCTCTGGATTATCCTACCTGCTGCTGCTGATTGTTCTGCTTCTGCTCTGGCCTCCCTAAAACCCATTCAGAGCAGAGGACAGGAAGACAAAAGCCTGCTACCTCCTAGCCTGAGTGGCTTCCCATCCTTCTCACAGTGACCTGTGAACTACACTTGTTGGCCTTTGATCACCTTAAAGAAAAAGACAGTGGTGGCAGAGCTTTGTTCATGGTGAAGCCTAGGGTGCTGCTGGCTCATGGTGTCTTCTCTATGGAAAAAACTTCTTTGACTCCAAAGGCCACCAGTCATCCCTCCCAGATACACTTTTCTGCTGTTCTCATCAAGGTAAATGCCAAGGCCCTCATTTTCCAGGGGAATCGTGTGGTTGTGTTTTTAATATGTTCTTGGGGCAGTTTGTGCCTCCAGTGTGGGAAAAGGACTCTAGGATCTTGCCAGAGGGACAAAAACAATGACAGAGGATTAGGGAAGGGCTCCAGACAGAATCCTTATTGTAGTGGTCCATGGCCAGTTCCCTGTGGCAAAAGTACTTGGGTATAAGAAAAGTACAGGGGACAGAAACAAACAGACCGTACAGTTTTACCCCTGTAGAAATAATCTATAAGACAGGGGTATGGTAAGATAACTGATGTGGCCATTGCCTTGAGACAATGCCTTCACCAAGGGTGAAGACCCATGTTCAAGTCAGACAAGCCTTTTCTGCACTGCATCCTCATCTGGACATGTGTTTAGAGGTGCAGTTTCTATGCTGCAAAATGCTCTAAAGAAACCAGCGAGTCGGCACATATCAAGTGCTCTGTAGCCTGCAGTCCTTCATGCCATAACCTATAGCAGGGATGAGATCTCTCTGGAATGAGGCCACTCAGACAGGTCCCTGGGAGCTTGATGTCTGTCCTTGTCAGGTGTGGCCAAGCTAAGCCAAGGCTGTACATGGCTGCCCACCAGAGGGGCAGAGGGAGACAGAGCCGGAAGTCTGGATGTGAATACGATGATAGAGCAACTGTGATTTGCCTAAAAATGTATCCTAAGAATCTATTAACGTGAGGTTCAAAACAAGAGGTCGTTTCGTGATGCCTACTTCTGAGCAGTCTTTGGAAGGTACTGACCAGGTGGGAGGCAGATCTGGTTCTGACTGTACCTGGCTTAGGTTCTAAGATGAGCACTGAGAAGGGCTGGGAAGCAGGGGGCTCAGAGCACACGAGTGACATGCTCTGCTCTATACAACTGAGTCCATCCTTGATGCCAGTAAGCCAAGGGGAGGAAGCCCCGGCATGATCACACCATTCTAGGGCAGAAACTCGTTTTGTTCTTTCTGAATCAGGAAGCCCTTGATTATTCATAGTAAGCTCTTTAAAATCTTGTAGAAATATTTGGATTTATAGTGGATTTAACTTTTAAAAGCCTTTTATCAAGCTTTGTTTATGAGACGTTTAGAGACCACATTTATAAAATATGAAGAGAGGCTGAATCTCTGAGGCTGCCAGGCTGATTTTGACTGGAGACAGAGCTGGGAGAGGGACGGACATGCTGGGTCACAGGATGCTCTGCCAGCCTGTTAGTGACCAAAAGCCGTGAAACACAGAGCCAGGCTGCAAAGGACTCACAGAGAATAAGAGAAATACTAAGCAAGTCACAACAAGGTGTTGGGTGTCTGATGACTCCTACAGCAAGCAGTATGGACCCTGAGTCCAGACAGACACTTTTGTCAGAGGAGCTTGTTTTCTGTTGTGATACTCCAGGTCTCTCAGGTACAGCAGTGCCAGGCATGGTTTTATCTCCTACTTGTTTGCCATGTAATTACGTTATGAAGTCAGAAAAACATGGAGTATTGTCTTTCCAGAAATCAGAGTGAACACTGGGGAAATTAGTGCTCTGTGAGCACACAGGCATCACTAGCAACATTTTCAAATAGAAAAATAAAGATTAGGCAAAAATTTATACCAAACTGTGTTACCAAATCACTAAGAGTTTTTGTGACTAACTAGCCACAGGCAGCCATCAGACTTTGAAGGCCTGCTACAATGTCTTTCACAGAGATTTCCCGAGAACACTACAAAAACTCTGAAATGAAAACATTCTCAGAAATGTTTTCCTTGGAGCTAAGTTTCTCATGCTAGCCAAAGAGAATATTTTAAGAATCCCCTAACTGCACTAGAGATGGGGTTAGAGGAAGGACCGCAGAGTTTGAGATTCTTTGACAGCAAGGTCCATACCATTTTTCAAGGATCCAATATAAAAACTTATAACCTAAGGAGCTGGAGAGATGGCTCAGTGATTAAGAGCACCAGCTACTCTTAAGGAGGTCTTGAGTTCAATTCCCAGCAACCACATGGTGGCTCACAACCATCTGTAATGGGATCTGATGCACTCTTATGGTGCGTCTGAAGATAGCTACAGTGTACTCATATACATAAAATTTAAAAAAAATTTAAAAAAGAAGCAAAAACCAAAACAAAACCCCCATACCCTCAACATTAAGGGAAGCTGCAGCCTATGAAGGCCATAATGTATCTAAAACTACATGCCTCAAATTAAGAGGCAAATTAAGTTGTAAGCCAGTAAACTTTAGAAATCTTGGCTGTTGACTTAATTCTTAATGGTGGCAACAACCCTCTTACTCAAATATATGTTAGTTGGTATTGACTTTACTTTTAAAATTTGAGATGGAAATCTGAGGGACAAGGCTCTGTCAGTAAAGCCTGTAGCTCACAAGGGTGAGGACTTGAACTCAGATCCACAGAACCCAAGTAAAAAGCTAGGTACAGTGGTACACCTGCAATTCTGGCCGTAGTGAACTAGGAGGCAGAGACGGACAACAGATCCTTGCAACTTGGTGGGCCAGAAACGCTGGACAATTTGGCAAGGTTCCAGCCAAGTGAGACACAGGGTTTCAAAAAGAAGCTAGAAGGTATCTGGGGAACAGCACTGAGGCTGAGGCCACACAGGCACCAGGCGTGCAGGTTCAAGTATACCATGTGCAGTCATATACTTGAGCACACAAACACAAGTAAAGCAAAACAATAAAATAAACTCGTGTGAATGCAGGAAGGGAGGCTTGCAAGGCGTGGTCCCTTCTGTCGTCATGACTGGTGTAAGTGGAGAACACAGTCTGCTTCATTTCTAGACTTATTCTTAGCAGCACTGGCACACACATGGTAGAGAAGGGGAGAACCTGGCAGCTGTCAGTTACAGGAGCAGGTATTTGCTTGAAGTGGCAGACGCTGGTGCTACACAGTTCTCTGTTAGCACCTGCTGGCACCACAGTTGTTTTCATTTTGCATGAGATGCAGCCCCCCAAACAGAGTTCTCAAAACCAGAGAGTGACTGACTGCCCGCTATGACAGTGGTTGAAGGTTCTAGGAAAGCTGAAGTATTTGATTGGATATGGGGCCTGCTCCATGAGAAGAATTCAAATCTGGTTCTGTAACCCAGGGCAGAAATCCATGGCTGTCAAATCACAGGCTCTAGTGAGGAATTCGCTAACAGTGTTAGGCTGGGTGAGGTTAAATCACCTTGTAAAGACACCTTAGAGTGGTGCTGCAGTTGGCCTTGCACAGAGAAGGCAGTAGCTAACACAGAAACTCGTAACTGAGAGTAGATGGCTGCTGAGTGCTTGGCTTCTACACCACCCTCTGCGAGACATGCAGAAGGTGCAAAGCTTCTGGGAGCTGGAGGATGAGGAGTAGTTCCATGATTCTGATTTATTTTACACACTATTTTTATATAAAACAACAGTGACAGTGGCTAGAAACAATGGCTGTTTGAATGAGAATGGCCCCATAGGCTCCTGTTTGAATGCTTGGTCCCATTCGTGGAACTGTGTGAGAAGTAGGAGGTATAGCCTTTTGGAGGAGGTGTGTCTCTAGGGATGGGCTTTGAGGTTTCAAAAGCCCATGGCAGGCTCAGTGTTGCTCTCTTTGTCTGACACCTGGGAGTCATGATATAAGTCCCCAGCTACTGCTCCAGTGCCATGCCTGTCTGCTTCCTGCCATAATGATTATAGACAAATTGTCTAATGGGATAAAGATGGAGCAGAGACTGAGAGTCTTTTAGTCCCTATTCACAAGTAGGGTGTTAACATTTCAAAGCCCATGTCTTAGGCTCCTTCCTGCTCCAGATACTCACCATCCTTAAAACCATCCCTCATCCTCAGTATTCCCACAGTCTCCCTCTATCTCTTGCTGTCCTCTTGCTTCCTCTCTATGCTTTTCCTCTTCCTCCCCCTTCTCCATCCTTCTTCTCCCTCCCTTCTTCCCTCCCTCCCTCCCTCCCCCCCTATTTTCCCTTCTATTGAAGGACATAGTCCTAGCCATGTCCAGTTGGCTCCCTTTTCCCTCTGCTTTGGATTCTTCTGGATGCTCTCCCTTATTCACAACAAAACCATAACTATGCCACAGAGTGGGGATGCCAGCCATTCCCTTCCTGTGCTCTCACACACAGTGTCTATCTCTAAGTAGACAGTAGCATTCCAAACCCTCATCTGGTCTCTCCTAGCTGCTCAACTCCCAGGAGAACAGACTGGCACAGCAGCAAGTGTGGATACGTATGTTTATAGAGAAACATGTTTCCTTCTCACACATGAAAGGAGGAGGGATTGAAGGATGAAGTGTTAAAGACATTTTTAGTTGGAAATAAAACAGGGAATTCAGTTACTGAAGCTTAGAGATTAAGTGGTATTTCACATAGATAGGCAGAGGCATTGCTCAGATGTAGCTAGGTAAAGCAACCCATTGCCTATGAAAACACCACCTGTTAAGACTCAACTAGGTGTGGTAGTACATGCCTTAGTCCCAGCACTTGAGAGGCAGAGGCAGGTGGATCTCTAAATTTGAGGCTAGCCTGGTCTACAGAGTAGGTTCCAAGACAGTCAGGCCTATTCAGAAAAACTCTGTCTTGAGAAATAAAACAAACCAAAACAAAACCAGAACAGGACAGGACAGGACAGGACAGGACAGGACAGGACAGGACAGGACAGGACAGGACAGGACAGAACAGAACAGGACAGAACAGAACAGGACAGAACAGAACAGAAACTGTCAATCTTTTGCACATCATGATTTTAAGCAGAAATCTCTTAAGCCTTTTTGCACTTTTCCCCCATGTGTGCACATGTATGTGTGTGAACACCAGAGTTTGAAAACATGTGTCCTTCTTCAGGATCACCCACCTTTTTTCCTGAGACACCATCCCTCAATGGGGATCTATCTGCCCATCCAGCTAGGCTGGCTGATTGACAGCCCCAGGGATATGGCTGTAGCCTCCTGTGTAGTGGTGGGATGGATGACAAGTTCATGTCAGCAGAACAGGGTTTTCAGAGGGTCCTGGGATTTGAACCCAGGTCTTCATGCGCAGGAAGCACTTTAGCAATTGCACCTCTCCTCAACCCCTGTTAACCTTTTTGTTACAGAGACCTGTGGGTTATGACACAGGAAAGAGACTAGAGCCATTCTTAGGCCGACATCTGTAGTTTGTTTTCTTAGTGTAATCCTACAGGATCAAATTAACCCCCGTATTAATGGAGTGCATTCTTGGGTGAGGAGAAAGGACCATGGGCGTCATCATAACACAAGTAAGTAAGCAGTGCTCTTGTTCCCATTAGCAATAAGCTGGTGGGCTTTGAAGTGACCCCTTGGTCGAGGATCAAAGGACAAACACACTGACTGACTGACCATGGCAACATTTATCAATTAGGAAAATGATGCTATATTCTTAAGAACTCCCTTAAATGCAAAGAAAATATTGTGAAGGACCCATGTGTGCTTGGTGAGACATGTCCAAATGGGATTAGGGGAACATGTTCCATCCTAAGCAGATCCATCTGTGCAAACAAGCTCTGGAGTTTTCTTTTCTCTTTTTGGCTTCTGAGCCATCAGGAGCATAGTTCACATCCCTCCTTAGTCAAACACACAGCAGCACTCACTGGCGTGTGAGAAAATCCAGTTTGTGTTTTTAGTCCAAGTCTGGTCTGATCTTATTTTCTCTGGAGGCTGGGAGTTTATCCTAAGGGTTCCTGCCTTTCTTTCTCTAGCTCACTCCTCTCTGAGGGACTCTCAGTGTGGCTGCGGGAAGAATAACTTCCTCAGCACTCAGGGACACCTACGGCTCCACGGGGTGCACTTTGGTGTACGTAAAAAAAGTGTAGGTACCTCAGCTCATATCAACACCTCAGGTCAAAAGGATCTAGCGAACACCTCGTTTTAAAACAGATGACAAGCACAAGGCTTACCCATTCGTAAGAGAGAATCCAGCAGCCTCTCGCAATCCCCATCAGCACGTTCAGGGTACGGACAGACTTCCCCACCAGCACGTGGGTGGTGGACTCGCAGACCTCAGGCGCGAATGAAAAGCCTTTCAGTGTGCTCACCACCTGGATGATGAGGTTCTGCTTCCTGTGGACCAGAGTCAAGAGTCAGCCGTCATGCTGTGTGTCCATCAGAGAAACAGAGGCTCAAAGTCTGGCTTCATTTTGGTTGCAGTAGAACGTGGGATTTGGGGAAACGAATGCAATTCAGACCTCAAGTCTAAGCCCGTGAGGCTACAGAGGGTGTCCACACAGACACAGGCTGTCTAGGAGCAACAGGGGCACTGGGAGCAAGGCGCCTGCCATCCACCCATACAGCCAGCGGATTATGTACTTCGTGCATACCTGACCAGTGTGTGCATGGTCTATTAAAACGTGTATTATTTTGTATGTGTATGCCTGTGTGCCATGACATTTGTGTGGACAGCAAAGAACAACGGTCATGGTAGTATCCTTCTTTCTACCACGAGGGTTCCTGGGTTGGAACTCACGTCATCAGGCTTGGCAGCAGACCCTTTGCTTAAGATAATCCCACTAGCCCAGGACACAAATTATTATTTGCTTACTTTACTTTGAAAATGTAACATTATTGGAGTGTCAAATGTAGTTTTTTCCCATTAAAAAAAAAAAAAGAAAGAATTCAAATTAAATCATCTCTTTAATTCCCAAAGCTCACTAGCATTTTTAACCTGTCATTTTCTTAATGGCGGGAATGCCTTTTTGGTTTTCAAAATGTTCTTCTAGCATCCTTACACAGGCCTTTAGTTCTAATCTGTTGCTTCTTTCTTTTACAGCATGTTTGCTGATATCCATGGCCCCCTGCCCCAGAATTGTTTGGAAATCTCCTGTGAATCAGGAACTATTAGCAAGGCTTCCTAGGCTATGCTATGCTCTGTGTCACAGAGACAAGAGCTTCTCTCCTCTCACAGTGGGGCAGCCTGCTGAGCTCCAAGCTTGTGGACTGTCTCTTAGTCTTATCTCCCATGTATAGCACTTCAAGAGCTCAGCCTCCCTGGGAGAAGAGCTGACCTCCATCAATGACTAATCTTAGGGTTCTGCAGAGTGGGTCAAGATGGTCCCTCCCCAACCAACCTGGAGACTCTGTGCTTGTTAGCATTCTCAGAGAGGATTAAGTTTAGAGCTTCACTTCAGAATATCTGATCTTCTCTGTTCCAAGCCTGGCAGCCACCAGCAGCTCTCGGATGTGCTAATTGGGAACAACTGCTTTTTTATGGCCTTGTTAATCAGATGTGGAATCAGACTGTCCAAGGTCTCCTTAAGATACACAAGACGTGTAAGATGAGAAGGGAGCCGAGGACTGTGCACTCAAAACCAAAGCTTTCTTTTTAAATCCTTTAATGAGAAAAATAACTGGCTATCATTTTTTAAACTTACAGAATAATCAAGAGCTTTATTATGCTCATATTCAGCATTTCTAGAGTAGACTGAAGTGTTTGTGGCACATCACAAGTTATTAATAAAAGTAAGAGGACTCCTCTTTTGCAGTATATGACAGTGTGTAAAGCACTGGTGCTATTGTCTCCATGCCACGGGCAGGAAAAAGGCCTGCCACACAAAGTGCTCTATCCAGGCATGCTTCCTGAAGCGTGTTTTTACCGAAATATCCCAGTGTTTTGATGAGAGTCTTAAAACCTCAAGACCTATAATATATATATATATATATATATATATATATATATATATATATATGGTTTTCCCATTTAAACACAAATCTGAAAATCCTTTGCAAGGAATATAGAACTGTATATTTTTCTTGGATGTTCTTTATTGTGCTAAATGTTTAAGGGAGATAAGAGTAAGCCAGCAGGCCATTAACCCTTCGACAAGATGCAGAGATAGCTGCTTTAGACCAGATATACAAAGCTTTTCACCATAGTGTTCCTTTAAGATCGGTAAGGAAATGTTTCAACCCGCACTGCTCAGTTTATTGAACATTCATAGGGTGAGGGGTAGACAAACAGAACCATTAGGAATTAAGCAAGCAAAGAGGAAAGCAAAAAATAAAATCTCCTAATGCTATACAAAGGACCCAAAAAGCTGTTTGCTCTCGACTGCCCCCACTTAACTACATTTTTAATTTCCAGGGATCTTCTAACCCCATACCAGTTACATTGAGTAAAAGTAATACAGTCCAGTTTTGTGGATGGCCTAAAGGCACAAAGACCTACAGTATATACAAGAAAAGGCTAAATTTTGCAATGAATAGAAAGTTATCAAAACAACAAGTACTTACTCAGAAGGCATGCTTGTCATGACTAATGTTCTTGCTGGCTAGAGATTTCAAAAGAGAAGAACAAAAAAACAGTTGAAATATAAGAAATATTTTTCCTACAGAAATAAACTTTAAAAAGTTTTTTAAACAGTTACATCACTTAAACACAAAGATATAAGCACACACACACACACACACACACACACACACACACACACACACAAAAGAACTCTATAGTACTAGGAAAAAAACCCAACAGGAGATGGAAATCTCAAAGTGCACACTTTAAAGTTACAAAGGAGTGAGAAGGGTAAAGACTGGCTGCTCTTCCGAAGTTATGGGCAACCATGTCCTCATTTCAGACACACTCCTGTATGATACTGTTTGTGGTCAGGAGGGCCTGGCAAATCTCACACATCTCATGGAAGGCGAAGGAATTCCTGGGTTACTACTATCTGTTGATATAAAAACGGCATGAATTTATCCGTGGTGGTTGTGATTGAGGCAGGGTCTCAGTATATAGGGCTTAAAGGGGCCATGTGACCTAGGCTGGCTTGGAACTCACAATTCTCCTTCCTCAGTACTAATGGGTACTACCAGAGCTTGCCCAACAAGGTATTTTAAACATTTTTACTTAATGTTATGTTTAATTTAGGTTGTTCACTTCAAAAATTTAGAATCAACATGGAAGCAAATGTCTTGTGTATCTGTGAGGGATTCCCTGGATGCTGCTCCATTTGTTGGGGTTCTAGGCTGAATAAACAGAAAAGAACCAACTGAGTACCTGCCTTTGTCTCTTTCTGCTTCCTGAGAGCAAAAGCTTTGGGCTGCCCCAAGCTCCCAATTTCCCAGCCCCAATGCACCGTCCTTCAAACTAGGGGCCAAGATAAACCCTTGCTTCCTTACCTCACTCCTCCCAGGGACGAGAACAGTAACTAACCTACTCAGGTGTGTGCATACGCATGTGCACACTCCCACTACTTCAGAATGTAAATGCCTTCTGAATACCCTTTTCCAGTCGTTCTCTACTAATCTGTAGAAGAACTGGTTTTGTGCATTGATCTCATTTCTTGAAGGCTTGTTGAATTTACTTAGTTTTTGTGCTAGTTCTTGTGGTTATTTTTATTAAAAACCCAGAAAAACAACCCCTGAATTTTTCCCAGAATTTTCTGCCTTTCAGCCAGTATATATTCCATGGGAGTGTGTGAATTTACGTTATGTATTATACAAAATATGAACTTACACTATACAAAATACTGTTGTAATTGAAATAAGGAGTCTCATTTGCTTGTTTCTTTTTTTTTTTAAGATTTATTTATTTTATGTATATGAGTACACTGTAGCTGTCTTTAGACACACTGGAAGAGGGCATTGGATTTCATTATAGATGGTTGTGAGTCACCATGAGGTTTCTGGGAATTGAACTCGGGACCTCTGGAAGAGCAATCAGTGCTCTTAACCACTGAACCATCTCTCCAGCCCCTCAGTTGTTTCTTGACTGAAGAAACCACACCGATGGGGGCACTCCTTGAAGGGGACACACTAATGACTAGACACTGTGCATTTGGGAAAGATGGTGACTAAAGAACACAGAAGGAATATGAATCTGAAAGATATGCAGAGGAAGAACTCCGAGGATGCCTATTGACAGAACCACTCTCCCATCCTTTTAGCTAACCTGTAATACTTTACTGTTAACCCCTTCTGCACTTCTGATAACCCATATGCAACAGCAAAAGCACAGTTGCCTGGATTGGTTCTAGATTCTAGGCCTGGATGTGGGAGACTCCAATCATCCAACATGATTCTGGCTGACCCTAACCTGTCTTTTACTGCCATCTCTGACACAGCAGGGGTGGGACAGCCCAGGGAACCACAGGCCAGGGAGAGCACTGCCCCAGGGAGCCACAGACCAGGGAACAAGCTGTCTCTGACCCGCTGGAGCTTGGCAATCAGATGCTGGGCACCTCTCCCCTGCCCCCAACACACACACCTTGTATCCCTTACCGCCTGCTCACCACAGGTTCTCTTCAGTCACAAGCTCATTCTCTAGAGTGCTATACAGGTTTACATACCAGCCATGTAGGCACATGACTGGCGATTCCCAGCTTCTCTTGGGCATGGTTTCTAACCCCCAGATAGACTGTTCTGCTCAAAAACCAAACCAGTGCACCAGCCAAACAATTAAGAAAAAGAAATAAAAGAGACTAAAACTGGAAAGCAAATAGTAAAACCACTTCTACCCACAGATTGGATTCTACACGGGTTGTTTTTCTGGCTTTTCAATAAAAATAACTGCGAGAACTAAATATATTCAACAAGGCTTCAAGAAATAAGATCAACACACAAAATCAGTTATACTTCTACAAATTCTTGGTGAGTGGTCAGAAAAGTATATGAAGAAAGCAGCTCCCACTGACAGCAGCATGAGAAGGAACAACACAGAATAAATTCAATGGGTGGCACAAAATTGATCACTGAAAATTCACAATGTTGTTGAAGAACAGGGGAGAGGCTTAGAGGGTAAAGTGCCTGTACAAGTGTGAGGCTTGAAGTTCAGATCTCCAGGAACCAAGTAAGCGCTGGGTGGTCATTACAAATACCTTGTAACCCACTGGTCAGAAGCCAGAGGCGCTGGCCAGAGCAAAGTTGCTAGCTAGATTAGCTGAATCACTGAGCTCTGTGTACAGATGTAAGACCCTGTCTCTACATACCAGTTAGAAAAGAGTCAAGGAAGACATCCAATGAAATCTCTGGCCTCCTGGACAACTTAATTGAAAAACAAAAAAAAGAAAAGAAAAATGAAAAAAAAGACTGAGGGCTGGAGCGATACTCCCTTGGTTAAGAGCATTGGCTGCTCTTCCAGAGACCCCAGGTTTGGTTCCCAGCACCCACATGGCAGTTTATCTGTTACTCCAGTTGCAGGGGATCTGATGCCCTCTTCTGGCCTGGTAGGCCCCAGGTACACATGTGGTGTGTGCACAGAAATACATGTAGGCAAAATCTACATACATATAAGAAACATGGCTCCAAAGAAAAGAAAGGAACGGCCATCAAGCAGAGATGTTAGATATTCCAGTGACGGGGGAAACATCACCGAAGTCCCACTGAGATGACACATGATGCTTATTCCATCAGCTGTCTAGAAACCAACACAGCACAAAACAAGCCTGACGGGACTGTGAAGGAGCTGGAGGCTCAGTGACCACTGGTGGGAAGGTGAGATTTAGGGAACAGTTTGTTTTCGCCCTAAAAAGTGTCATGGTCAGATAACCAGCAAAGGCAGAGAGTAACTTACAAAGAACCCAGCACACCACTTATCTGGCTGCACAGGACACAGCACACATAGAGACTTGGAAATATATCCAGTGTGACTCTTCCCAATCACCAAGCAGTAGTCTTCTAAGAACATGACAGTTATTGGTATCTGTCACTGCTACAAATGAATTAAAGAGATGGAGACTGCTGAAGGATGGCAGTACAGACGGCTGCGTGACAAAGCAAACACAGTCTCGAACGTAAAGGCAACAGCTGCAAAACTTAGGGCTGCAGGTAAGAGCTGACGGTAATATGCAACAGGTAATCTTGATTGACAGCTCCATAGGGCTTAGAGTCAGTATGGAAACAAACTTTGGACTAGGCTGTGAGGCACTGTCTACATTAAATTAACTGAGGCTGGAAGATCTAAATGTAGGCAGCTCCATCCCATGGGGCTCCACCCAAGCTGAATAAAGACGAAACAAGCTGAGCGCTAGCATTCATCGCTCTCTGGCCCTGACTGCAGATGCCATGCTCCCAGCTGTCTCAAGCTCCCGCTGTCTTGTGTGCCCTGCCATGATGGGTGGCACCCTCAGACTATGAGTCCAGATGAACTCTTCCTTCTTGACGTTGTTTCTGTTCAGTGTTTTTTCATAGCATCAAGACAAGTAACAATTATATAACACGAATGATTATTGATATTTATGGACATGAGATGTCCACCCAGTAGGGCCTCAACTGATTTTTGATTTTTGCTCCACTATAATTTGAGTCTTCAAAGTCTCACAAAAGGTTATATGCTGATGTTGGGGGTGATGGGACCTTTAAGACATGCGCCCTGGTCTTAGGACATGGGAAGGAAGGAGCCCCTTTGTCTGTGTGTGTGTGTGTGTGTGTGTGTGTGTGTGTGTGTGTGTGTGTGTTTATAAGAGTTCTCCTCCCCCATGCTCATTTTCGCTCCCCTACCACAAAATATAAGCAGTTTTGCTCTGCTACAGGCTCTTATCATGATGTATCACCACAGGACAAAGCAAGAGGGCCAGCTGATCACCCAAACCGTGAGACAAAATAAACACTTCTTTTCTTAAGACAGCAAGCTCAGGTAGTTTGTAACAGTAAACTGAGGCTGACTGCTTAACACTCTTCCGCTGGGGAAACTATAAGCAAATCCATTTCAATATTCCTGACAATTTAAAATCAACTTAAAAGGCAAGCTGAGACCCACTGAGTGTGAGGACCACACAGACAAAGCAAGGATGGCCACCAGAAGAAAGCCATGACTCACAGCCCATGGCCTCTGGATAACACATTAATTCTATCTTCTCTCTCAATTGATCTGTTTATTATCCTTTGAACAGGAGATTAGGGCTTTCTAATTCCCTTACAAGTTAATGTGCTGAATATTCATTTTATACTACTGCAAGATTCATTCCTGTACCTTAAAAAATAACCCTTTCAGTTTTGAGAGTTTCCTGAAATGCCCAGCAGACCTACTCTGCTGGACTCTGATGGAGACCAGTGAGCTCCGCCAGTACAGGAAACCATCACCCCAGGCAAGTCAGGGCAAAGCCTGTGAACCACACAGCAGAGCAGTGCACCCCAGGCAGCTCAGACCAAGACACATCTTTCATTGGCTTTTTAGGCTGAATCTCTAGAACTTTGCCAAGCATTTTTCTCATTTTCTATTTAGTTCTCTACTAGCCTTTCATGAGAGAGCAATGTGCAGGAATCTGTCTGTTTGGTCTGGTCATTTGACGTCCTATATAAACAGGACCTAGTTTCTTCTGAGGAAGAGGAGAGGAACTAACTTGTTAATAAATTAAATGGTAACTCACAGAAAATTAGGTCTAAGGATGCCTCAGTGCCTACAGTCCTTACACAATAAACTATAATTTAGCGTCTAAACTCAGCGAAAGCCTAGCTTAGCAGTAAGCACTGTGTTAAACAGTCCCAGCTGGGCACAGCGGCAGGTTCCAGTCATTGGCAGGCAGGAGGATGGGCAGATCATCAGGCCTTGTTCAAATGAAGGAAATGCCAAACTATACCCATCAGGCTCTTCTGATTTCCCCAGATGTTGCCTACGGAGTCCTGGATCAGATCTCTGAACCTGGCTACCCAATGTAGAAACTGCAATTTGATTAAGTTTGGTTCACTGTATCAGTTTGGTACCACTGCGTGATCATGTGAAAGCACTTTCTAGGCCACTGTACCTGCTAATCTTTTTGCTCCCGAGTCACAGGCTAGTCCTTCCTTGGTTTCAACATCCACATGCTTGTACTTTAAGTTTGAGTTTATTTGAGCAATGTTTGGACAGGGTCCAGGCCCGGATTACAGCCCATGATTATCTAATCTGGATCCATTAGAGGCCTCAGAAGTTCAGCCACTGAGAGAAAAGGCCTGGGTCAGATGGTGGGCAGTGGTTTGAAAAGGGGACCAGCAGGACCATCCTAATCCACAGGTTGGAAGGCCGCTGACTTGGAACTATCATGCTGGAAAAACAGGTGAACTGTCCCCTGAATACAGTGACTGGAGCCACACCAAAAGATTTCATCTAAGCAAAATTGCTCACTTTATGGGGTGTTTTACAGAGACACTAAATGCCTCAGAATCAGTGGAATGCATTTCTGAGAGGCATAAATGAAACTATTTCTTTAAAGAGGTGTGTCTGCGCACGCATGCAGGCACGCACGAATGTAAGCACGCACAAATGTAAGCACACATGCACATACGCACAGGACGTTCGATCCCTGAAGCTGGAGTTACATTATGAGATGCCCAAAGGATTATCCTCTGGTGGGGCAGCAAGTCCTTGTCACTCCTGAGCCACCTCTCTTCCCCACATAAAAATCTTAAGGAGGGACTTGATAATAAAGTATCTTTTATTTTATATAACATGTACATGTATTTTGTGTGCATGCATGGCTGTCCACCTTGTGTATACTTTGTACCCTTAGAGAGGACAGACAGGGGTGTCAGATCTTCTGGGACTAGAGTTTCAGATGGCTGTGAGTCTCCATGTGGGTGGTGGGAACAGAACCTGGAGCCTTTGGAGGAGCAGCCAGTGCTCTTTACTGCTGAGCCATCTCTTCAGCCCTAACAGTTTTGTTGACTGTTACCTCCATCTGCATCTTCGTTTGCCCTTACCCATCCTCAGGGTCCTGAGAATGTCCTAGCTTCTTCCTTTACTCAGTTTTTCAGTTAAGTGATGGGAAGAAAAGCTGAGGACCAAAACTGGGCCCCAGTTAGTGGGTGTTTCTAGAACTTCCCTGAGCTTTGGCCAAACTCTTAAGAATCCAGACGGACTGTGTCTTGGAAAGGTGGGCCCAGGCCTTTATCTGCAACATGGTGAACTCAGTATTTTAGCTGAAAACCACAGGAGTCTGAAAGCTACCATTCTGCCTTAATCTTTGCCCACCACCACTTAAAAGAAAATCAACAGGGTCTTGGTTTGTAGATGGTATTAGCTCCGTAAGAACAGAGCTGCTGAACTGATGGGCCCCTTGCCCTGTAAGTTAATCACCATGGTGACAGCAAAGCCAGTCTGAGCTCAGAGTTTCTTCTGGCCATGCTGGGAGGCTGGTCAACTCCTCCCATGGCCCCGCTTCCTCATGGGTTTCCTTTCCTCAGGCCACAGTGCTCCAAGCATCAACAACACAGCACGCGTTTGAGTTTCATATTTTGTGTGACACTTGTGTACTGGCCGTTAACAAACACACATGCTCTTTCCCTGCTGAGCACCCACTGTCAGCTTCTCTCAGGAAGGAGGCTCACCCATGGAAACCTCTCAGGGGAGGAGAAGCCCCCTGACCTTGGCGGGCCATCAGGAAGCTCTGCTGAGAGCAGCAGAAGCTTCTCTGGGTGAAGTGACTGTCCCCGTGCTATCACTACTGGAAACTCACAGGATAACACACCAGAGTCAGTTATACAAAATGACACGGTACAAGAAAACAGTCAAAGACTGTACTCCAGCACTTTGCAGTGCCTGTGTCGCTGGTTTTACATGTGACAGGCTATCTGACCTTTGTGTGGATGTCTTACCAGAGAGCTATGTGAATGAACTATTCCCCAGTGCTACAAAGTTAATAATCATATTGAAAGTGTTTATATGTACCTCCACAGTACAATTATACAAGAATATGAGTCATGCCCATATAACTTTTTCTGTGTATAAGACTTCAAAGATGGACACAGAAGCTGATTGAGCTTAGGTGCTTGATTCTCCCCAATGACAATACGATGCTTCTAGCACCAATGAGAGTCACGGTGTGAGGTAACAGTCATAATGCAAAAATCTAATTGGAATGAGAAAACTTTGCTTAGTGTTATAAGAAAGGACCAGGAGGGCAGACGATCATTTAGAAGACTTGATGTGTTAAATATTAAAAAGCCGAGCAGGAATTTATTTATACCAGAGACCTAAGTGGCTATAATACCTATTTAGACAGGTATTATAATGCATGTTCTGATCTTATAGGGAGGCAATTCTCTACGGCAAAGCTGAACTTTACCAGAGTCATATGCTACCAAGAAAATAACAGTGCTAGTTAAGATTCTCCCCTCCTCCCCCACATACCTTTTGTGTTCTGACAAGACTCTCTGATCTCAGAGTCAAAAAATAATACCTGCCCCCCCCCCTTTAGTGACCTAGAAGTCCACTGCTATGTGCTCTCATAATACCTGTGAAATAAACTAATAGCCTATTCTCTAGAACCCTGGGTCCATCTGTGCCTTTCCAACAGTTTTCACGAGGGGACTCTCCCATTACAACAGTCTGAACAGGGTGAGGGATGGTGGCCTTGTCTCTCCCGGGGTAGGTACAGGGACCTGGCTCTGCTTCTACATCTAGGAAAGGGAGCCCAGGAGTCCTTGTATGGATCCCTGGAGATCTAGGGATGTGCCAAAGAATCCAGCCACTGACCCTGTGAGTGATAGTGTCACAGTAGGAACCTGATTTCAATTCTATTGAGTCTGGTGCCAGCTTCTGTTGGTTTCATGGTCTGTCCGTGTGGTACTCTCTCTAAATGGATGGATGTTTACAGAGATCTTGTCTCCACTGTGAAAATAACAGAGAATTTGGCTCGAGAGATCTTTCGGTGCGTCTGCTTTGAGTTTGAAGCAAATAAAAATTTCATGCTACTAAGAAGTAGATATGCTGTTTTGTACTACCATAGTCATGGCTGATCCATGACAGAGATTTTGGAATCAAAGCTCCTAACTCTGGTTCTTTCTGCATGTGTGCATGCCACTGTACTACAGAAGGCACACTATGGGAAATATTTAAAACTACATATTGCCTTGGCATCTATTTTTAAAATGCTTACGGTTTGGTTGCTTTGTTTTACATAAAGAAACAGGGCTCTACTACCATTTTTTTGTTTCTAGTTCTACAATCTCACCTAAGATCTCAGTTTGGGCCCCAGATGTCTGTCTTCCGCAGCCTCCCTGTGGTGACTACCCCACTGAGACACATCCTGATGTGTCTATCCTACTCAGTCTGGCTGACCCTGGTTCAGCAAACCCCTCTGGATGACAGTGTGACCTCAAGAAAGCTGTGTCTGCTTGCTTTCAACCCTCCGATAGAAGTCCCCATGGGAAACATACCTGGGAAATGAAGGCTTTGATCATGGGTCACACATACCCCCACCGCACACACACCTCACTCTTCTAACCTGCCATGCATAGTCCAGGGATGGAGGATTCACAGATTGGAGATACAGGGGAACCTACAAATTCCCCAGACCCTTGTCCTAAGAAGTTAAGGATAGTGAATGCTGTAAAATGCTTTCAACAGGGTGTGTGTGTGTGTGTGTGTGTGTGTGTACAGCATTCCTACTAAACTCAAACATTTAAATAATTCAGGTTTACATATTTATGTAAATTTTTTGGAAAATGAAATTTGTTGAATAGGTTTGGGGAAAATAGCTAACTTTCCTGTGTACTACTAGCAAACATTTTATTTCATTCTCCTTATATGTGTTCTTCCTTAAGCTACCTAGATTTACGGGTTTAATACGTGGATGTTACTTCTACTTAATATTTCTTAGTAACTATGGTCCTGTTTTAACCGGGTATTCAAAATTTCCTGATAATTCTGGGGTTTTGCTTTTCCTAAATCAAACTAAAAATATTTTGCTCCTAAAGCTGTGACATTTCCTGGAAATGTCTACTTTGTATGTTCTACTTTGTAGGAACACAGGACCTGGAAATAGCTGTGTCCACATGATGTGATTTTATTGGTGATAGAACACAGCAAACTGTCAAAAAGAGATGCTTTGCCTCCCCAGGTATCTGTGTCATGGAGTGGATCAACGAGCAGATGTGCAGGCTAACTCTAGGCTAGCAACTCACTCTTTGGAATTCTTGCTCTAATTTTATGCTTGACAGACCACAAATATGTCTTAGGGCTCTTTTGCTTCATCTGATCTTTTATCTGTAAGACTATTTATTATATATGTACATGCCATGGAGTGCACATGGAGGTCAGAGGTCGCAGGAATTAGTTCTCTCCTTTTGTTGTGCAGATCCCAGGGACTGAACAGTAGGCTGTCGGGATTGCAGCAAGCATCTTCGACAACTAGCCCATCTCCCTGGCTCCTCCTACTTCTATAGGTAGGCAGACTTCCTACTCCTTTTGGAAAATAAGGCTCATCATTATTTACAGATGCCTTCCCTAAGCTTTGAGCTTTGTACCCCGTGTTCAACCTGACATCTTCACTGCTATGATTTTTATAATTAACTCTCATCAGGTCTTTGTGATCTGAAAATGGCCATTTATAAGTTAATCACACCTATCTTGTGTTTTGCTTTGTTCTGACCCTCAGCCCCCTGTGGGGATTAAGCTGGGATTTCCAGAACTCTGAAAAGGAGATGAACCCTGGGGGTGCTCACCAGCCAGAACAGTGTGTCACTGCACCTAAACGAGCAAGGCAGTGGGAGTGGCCCAGGCTTTTAGTTGGTTGACACATCTGTGTTCTGTGCTGTGTGTCAGCGAGAGACCCTTCCCCTTTACGCTACTTGGTTCTCATAATGACTTGAAGATATACTTACTATAATTTCAGAAACACAAAAGACATATTTGAAAATGATTTCTTATTCTTTCTCCCTGCTTGGTCTTTTTAGAATTCAGAAACTGTGATATAATTGTTTTGTAGAGGTTTAAAAATAGTTTGTTTTCACTGTTATCAGGAAGCAATTGAACACTGGTTTACAATGGCAGCCTTGTCTTCAATGTCATATTTGAGAATAAGGTTCCTTCAATCAGTAGCCACCATACATTTAAGGAACCCAGGTTTGCTTTAGAGATCTAGCGTTTACGATAGTTTCTAGGTAAACAAGAGTGGATCTGTTTACTGGTCCTCAGCCTTCTAGTGAGTGAATGTGACCCTGAAGGAGGGTCAGAAGCCTTGGGGACGTTTGGAGGTAAGGGAAGTCTCCCAAACATAATAGGCTGTAGCTGATCTGGCAGCAAGTCCCTCCTAGCTCAGCTTCCAGATAGCAGCGACTGTTATATATGCAACTGAACTCTTCAGGAAAGGCTCCCAGTGGCTGGAGAGAAGGCTCAGCCTAGGTTTGATTCCGAGCACCTACTTGATGCCATCCATAACTCCAGTTCCAGAGGATTCCATGCCTTCTGACATACACATAGTATACAAATATACATGTAAGCAAATATATAAATAAATAATATATATATAAATAAATATATAAATAAATCATATAACAAGTTTCACTATAACAAGTATTCTTTCAGATAAATAAATATATAAATAAATAAACTCACATACATAAATAAATCTAAAAATAAAAGAGGAAGAAAAGAGAAAGAGAGAAAGAGAGAAAGAAAAAGAAAAAGAAAGGAAGGAAGGAAGGAAGGAAGGAAGAAAGGAAGGAAGGAAGAAAGAAAGAAAGAAAGAGAGAAAGAAAGGAAGGAAGAAAGGAAGGAAGAAAATTGTAATCAAGGCCCATAAATCAAATGTAAAGTCCTATTGACAAACTGTCATTTTAGTTTCTGTCATCTATGCAAATCAATCTAATGAAGCCAAGCTTAGCTTGTGACTATGAACAATCTAAGAGATGGTTTTGATCAATGAGAGAGGAGCTATGAAAAAAAAAACTGTGTGAGGCATGATGCAGTGCCCGAAGCCCCTTTCCTGGTCCTCTAACCCCAGCCCTGCCACTGTCTGGGTGATTTCTGACCTTTAGCATGTACAAACTGTGTGGTGGTGACTGAGACAGCCTCACTACCTGTTCCTGCACCTATCTGCTTACTGAGCAGAATCCACTGCACCCCCAGTAGTCACCAAATTCTCACCTCCTTCAATACCCTTGGTACAAATCCTGATTTCACTCACTTGACTCGGCGTCAGCAATGATCAGGGTAGAGTGAGCCATCTGCCTGGGAGCTAAGGTCAACCTGGAGGCGGACTGTGCAGAGCTGGGCACCACAGCAGACCAAGTCAAACCACATGTGAGCTTGGCTCTCCTTGGCCTGGTTCAGCGCTGCACGATGCTTGGGCCATCTTTCTGCTGTATCAGAAGTTCCAAGCAGCAGCACTCGGAAGAAGCATTCCCTTCTTCCCCAGATCTAGCTGACTGCCCACCTGGGGACTCAATCCTGTCAAGACTGTCTGCTATGACAACTGCCCCACTAGTTAATAGTTCTCCGTTTCACTATAACAAGTATTCTTTCAGATCCCCTAAGGCCCTAAAAATAGTGAGGTTTGATGTTAGTTATCAAACTCAGCATAAACAGCTGAGGTTGCCTGTTTAACATTTCAAAATGGCCAGTCTCCCTCAGTCCCTACCAGATACAGGGTTATCCTGGCTGGCAAATCCTGCCCCCTAATTTAAACTCTCCAGCCCAGGGGCTGGGCTTCCCTCCCCCCAGCTTTCCTAATTCTTGTACAGCCCCAGTCATTTTTTGCTAGCTGTTCTTTTGGTTTCTTGGTCTCTGGGTTCCCAGGTACTCACTCCTCTTGCCCTGGCCCCTCTTTTCCTTTCTTGCTCCTCCCCTTCTCTTCTCTTGTGGCCTGGTTCAGTCTGGACCACTCCAGATAAGTCTGGCTGTCCTCTCCCTCATATCTACAATAAACCTTCTCTTCCGCCATACCTAGGAGCAGTCATGCACTTTCTTTAATTCACTAGCCACCGCATCTGAACAGATACAGTTTTATAGGGATAAGCTGTGTTTATAGTTCTTCGAAGTCCATCTCGCACACTGCAGGGACAGGCTAAGAGCAGTACCCTGGAGTGCCGACCTCTCTACTTTCCCATCCTCTTTGTTGGGCTGGCCCAAGTTCTCCTGGGCTCCTGTAGAAGTTGTTTCACAGAATGGGAGGTCGAGCCCTTCCTGGCCTCTGAACACTCATCATCAGTGTGTCCACCATGTCACCTTAGTCTCAATAAAGCCACCTGCATAACAGCTGGGGCATTCTCCCATTTGTCCTATCACAGATATCTAAAATGCCTGGGAAGATGGTTTTCATAAAGGCTAGGAACACTCATGACAAGACTAGCTAACAGGTCGTTCATCACTATGACTGTGACAACCATGTAGTTGAATAAAAGCTGTCTGAAGTGCTCTAATTTCAAGCTCCAAGTTAACCATGTCAGTTATGAATAAAAATTTATTAGCTACAAGGAAACCTTTGAATGATGAATAGGTTCCCTTGGTTGCCCGCTGCCCCACAAAGTGGAAGGTAAGTCTCTATTGTGGAAGCAGAGACTACAAGTAGGCTGGAGGGATGGGACTGGAGGAGCTGGGGAGGGGTCTGAAGCCCTGTGAATATGTGTATGGTGAATGAACATACCTCACACTGGGATCAGTTATCAGTAGGCAGACCAGTTTTACTTAGGATGATTCAAAGCTTATAAAGATTTGGGGGACTGAGTGTAGGAACATCCAGGATGGGCAATGGTCATCGACTGGGGCCTTAGGGTACCGGGAATGCCTCAATTAGCATGGGGAAGCATCTCAGGAACCTAACATGCTGAGTGAACAGGTTGTATCAGGAGAAATGAAATTGATCCTGTAATCTAATTGAGGCTACCTGGCATTCCTCAGGTAGAGGTGTATGTGTGGCCTTAGAATTCCCCAGACAAGATCAGAGGAGAAGCCCTGCTAATGAAGGGAGTCATCCATATTGCGATGAGTCCAGAGGCTATCCGGTCAAGGTGGACTCCAGCCTTAATTAGCAGTTTCCCCACACCCTATGGCTGAAGACACCATGCACTTCAGGTATAGGACTCAGAGGTTCCTGAACTGGAACTGACCTAAATGCCTTTTTCTTGAGAACTATCTTTCTTGGTATACAAAGTGCTGTGCTAGCTTTCAAAGGAGGGAAGCAACAGCAGTTTTATCCATTTATGACACCTATGAACCACAATGGCCAGCATGACTAGGTAACTCTATGGGTGCAGTACTGGCACACACACCTTGGTGGTAACAGCAATTCTCTAAGTGGACTTAAGACCCACTCAACAAGAGGGAAACCATGCTAGGAAATGGAAATTTATCCAACTACCCAAGGTTAGTAAGGTCATACATAGACTTGGGGGAGTAACCTATAACCACCACCACTTAATAAGCCAGCCTAATTCTTAATTACATTCTAAGTATTTGTCCTTGTACCCACAGATCAATATAATCCTCTGCCTTTATCAAGGGAACTTCTCTCTGCAACTGATGCAGACTATTGGAGAAAGCCACAACCAATTAAAATGCAGAGTTGTGTATTCTAGTCCCAATGGATACATCTACAAAATACTCTGGCATCTAAGGCTTAGAATCATTGTGAAAGAAGGGGTAGAAAGGTTGTAAAAGCCAAAGGAACTGGGAGTTTTCTGTGAGATCATGTCTCTTAGTGAGTCAGAAGACTTAAGAGTTTCATCACCATGGCTTACTGAGCATGAGCTGAACAAGGAGGCGTCAACCCTACATAAAGAACTACAGGCAACTAAGGAATACTGAGAGCGGGAGAAACGGTCTCCAGGGAAAAGCCACCAAACACCAAATGATCAGCTGTGGAAACACAGATATAAGGAACATTATACAGAATAAGCGAATTATATTTAGGATATATAGATATGCAAATATATGAGACCATGGATTTGAAGGGAGTGTATGAGAGGGTTGGGGAAGGGAAGGGTGAAATGTTATAATTTATATTATCTTAAAAATAAGATAAATTTTATAAGTATAAAAACAACAATAAAAATTATTTATGAATAGAAGCATGTAATCATTGAGAAAAAAATTCCTTGAGGAATTGAATATTTAGTGAACCAGGACAATAGACAAGCACAGAATGGGACCGGAGAGATACACACAAGGTCATGACTGCCCTCAAGGGCCATAGCACTTCAGCGAACAATCAGAATCCACTTAGATTACAGCTACCATCAGATATAAACACAGTCCCAGGGCAAAAAAAGAAAAAAAAAAAAAAAAAAAAAGACAAACGTCTGGCTGAAGCAGGAAGATTGTCAGGGACATATGGGATAAGTGACAAGTGACAAGTGAAGGCTCTAAGAGGAGAGAGCGGAGCAAATGGACTGGGATCCTCACTGCCCTGCAGAGGGAGTTCCACACAAACGAAAGCTTGTAGGAAAGAGCGAGACCTCTAGAAGCACTTCACCCATGGACCACTTTGGGGAACGAAATGCCAAGAGCTTCTTTGAGGCACTCAAGAGTTCAGGTGGACTTTGTGGTACCAGAGGGTACTCTTCAGGCTGCGTGGGAGAAAGGAAGCATTGGTCTTTGCTGGCTGAGGACTGTGACTCCTGAAATACTGACCTGACAGGCAAGATGTTCTTGCTGGGACAAAAGTGGCCTGAATGTCCTATATAACCAACCACTTACCAGCACTGGCTGCTCTTGCAGAAGAAGAAAGTTTAGTTTCCAGCACACAGAGGGCAGCTCACAACTGAATGTAACTCCAGTTCCAGGGGATCTAACACCCTTCTGGTCTCCATGGGTAGACAGACAGACAGACAGACAGACAGACAGACACACACACACACACACACACACACACACACAGACAGAGAGAGAGAGGGAGGGAGAGAAAGAAAGACAGGGGGAGAGGAAGAGGGAGTGAGGGAGAGAGAGGGGGGAGGGAGAGAGAGAAAGAGAGAGAAAGAGGTGGGGAGGGAGAGAGAGAGAGAACACTGAACTGCTTCCTGTAGCCAGACTCAAGGGACGCTGAAACCTTTATGTTATTATTTGCAATACAGTCATATAAAATTTAATTTTCCAATTCCTATTTTGGTCATGTCTTCTTAGACTGCAAGGTATGTATTGCGGAATGATGCTACAGAAAGAAAAGACAAACTTGTTTATAGCATGGTTATTCCCTGGCAAAGGAAAGGTGAGATTGTGTCAAACTGAAGAGAAAAGTATCAACCACAGTCCCAGTCTCTGGCCCATATGCTCACACAGTGTCCACAGGAAGCCCAGAAAGAACCCACCAGGGAAGAATAGGGAATGTGCACGCAGTGAGCACTGCCTGTGACCTTAGCAGAAGTGCTTTTTAAGTTTCTAAAGTAGCAGTTTCAGAGAGTCCAGAGGGAGGAAGGAGAGGAGAAGAGGTTTGGAAGGAGGGAGCATGACACTGGAAAACTGTAGTTGATTTTGTTTTAGTAAGATCAAAGGTAGGTCAAACCAAACATGTACTCATTTTATTAGTGAGAAAGAGTAACATTTCGGAAATAAGACACTGTAAAATTGTTTGGGTTTACATATCAACTTTCAGATAAATAGTAAAGCTACTTTTCCTTCAAAATGAGTGAACTGCCCAGGTGGTGGGGAATACCTTTAATCTCAGCACTTGGGAGGGAGAAGCAGGTAAATCTCTGTGAGTTTGAGGTTAGCTGGTCTACAAATCAAGTTCCAGGACAGCCAGCGCTGCACACAGGAACCCTGACTTGAAAAATAAAACAGGAGGAGGAAGAGGAGGAGGAGGAAGAAAAGGAAGGAGGAAGAAGGAAGAGGAGGAGAAAAAGAAGGAGAAGGAGAAGAAGAAGGAAGGAAAGAAAAACTGGGAAAATTGAAGAAATAATTCAAGTATTCTCAAATATGACTGATCTTGTTTAGTCCTGGTATAAATCCACAAACATGAGCACTGTCAGATTCATAAAACACTGACTAGGGGAAATGAAAAGGGTAAATAAATCAACCCTTTTGGGGCAAAGGACAAGGCTGCAAAAACCACCACCACTACCAAAAACCCAAAACAGAAATAAACTCCCTCAAAAGTCTTGAAATCACTCTGTGGGATGTTCCACACGCAGACCCCTGGCAGCGCTGTCACTGACTGTCTTCTGGAGTCTAGAGAAATGGCTGACACATGAGCTGCACTCCAGTGTGTGTGGTGTCTTTGGCAGTGCAGTCTTGGTTGTAGCCGAAGTTCTTTCCTGCTTTATACCCTTAGGCTAGTGCAGCCGTCCTTTTTGGTCAGAGAAACTTCTTTTTGGGATGTGAGGCAGTTAACATAGACAGGTCAAAATGCTGAGAACCAATGGCTTTCGAACGCTTATCCCTAAGCGTGGCATCTATGACAACCCCTCCAAGACACAGGGACATTACGGAAAGGGGGTTGTAAAAACAGTAAGATCTGGAGGACGAAAGGAGTCCTGTGACATGTTGTCCTCTGGGCACGCCATGGCCAGTGCAGTCATGAATAACATGGCAGTTGTGGCTAGCTGCTAAAGACCTGCACAAAAACATAAGACATGAAGCAGGGGAGGACTGGATGGGAGGAAGGGTCTGTAGAGTAAGAGAGGGATGTAAGAGAGTAGCAGGTATGTATGTTCATAGCACACACACATACTGAAGCTACCAAAAATTAAACTGAAAAGTCACCAAATAAATAATTTTATAGTATATTCAAGCAAGCTACCCAAACTGTTTTCAAAATGGCACGAGAGAGGCCAGAGACGTGGCTCAATGGTTTCAAACACTTGCTGCTCTTACAGGGGACCCAAAATTTGGTTCGCAGCAACCACATGGTGGCTGTCAACCATCCATGACTTCAGTTCTAGGGAATCCAATAACCTCTCCTTGCTCCCAAGGGCACTATAGATACTATACACAGATAGTGCACATACATACACACAGGTAAAATACATTATATTAAAGTATGTAAATCTTATTTAAAAAAAATACAGTGGGCTGGAGAAATACCTTAGGGGTTAGGAGCACTCGATGCTCTTCCAGAGGACCCAAGTTTGGGACGTTCATAACTGCCTATTAAGTCCAGCTCCAGCATGCCCAAGCCCCTTTGACCTCATTGGGACCTAGTCCAAGTGTGCACACGCACATACTTACTTAATTAAAAAAAAAAAAACTTTACTGGAGGAAGTGGAACCACTCAAGAAAAATATAAAAAGAAGAGAGAGAAAAAAAAAAGAGAATTCTATTAACACTGAAACAGACTTTAGTTTTTCAATATAAAACAGAATCAAGAAGCAAATAGATTCTAAAATGAAAAACAGGATAATTCCACAGAAAAATAAAACACTATAATTTATAATAACATGCTTGTTGAAAATTTGAGGCTAAAGATAAGTCCCTCATCCCACATTGCTCTAATCTGACAGTCAACAGACATGAGAGTTTCTTGGACCGACATCGACAGATAAACTCAATCTCTGTTCATATCCAAAGCCACCAAGGCAGGCCAAAAGTCTATTTGCAACGCCTCTTATTTAGTTTAACCGAGATAACGCCTCATTGATTTGTAATTGGCAGCTTTTATATGTCATTCTCTATTAACTTTTTCTAAAAAAAAAAAAAACAACAAAAAAAGAAAGTCTAAATTACCCTGATAACTAACAAGTAATAGTCCCAAATATCTACAGAACAACACTATTTAAAAGGGTCAAAAGAATTAAGGAAAGACAAAGGAATAAAAACAGGATGGAGAGGACACCTTCATCTTGCCAGGGAGGAAGTGCAGACCTGCTTAGGTAAGTGACAATCTCAAGTGAGGACTATGCTTCTGGGCAGATGGCAGGCTGTGTGTGGTTCCTAACTGAGGCAGCCCACCCTTAGGTGCGCAGCTCCCCAGTGATTATGAAAACAGCATCAAGCCTACTGGCTGTACCTCCTCTGCTTTGACAATATGATGTCCAGCTCCTCACTGAAGCAGCCTGGCCTTTAGGCAAATGGCCATCCGATTTCTGTGGAAACCGAGTGAGGACTGCAGGCCTTGCCTCCTACTCTTGCCAATGCTTTCCTTTCCTTAATTCACTCTTGGCTTCGGCCTCCAGCTGTGGATGTTCCAGGGGACATGGCCAACCCCTTCTTCCCAGGGGTATCTTCCTTGAGAGAACACTAGTCCCAGAAACTTCCCAGTAAGACTTCCCTCACATTATATGGGACAGAAGTGAGTCACCAACTAAGAACCAGTAAGAACAACATGAATGCGGTTAGCTTCGCTGAGTCACTGGGGGACACAGTGGATACAGTGTGGGGCACTTTGGCAGGCTCGTCACCAGCGTGGTGCTGACTTTCTGGAGGGCAAGTGTGCCCTAAGGAGGTACAGGGCTGAGGGGAACTCGCAGAAGTTTCTTTACTCCCAGGGGAAACGTCAGATTGGTGGATTTGAGATTTCTAAGCAAATTACTAGGGTTAACTATCATTTGGCTAACATTCCCCAAATAGTATATTTGATAAACTAGGCCTTAGATACCAGCAGCTACATGTACGAGGCGGTAATGCTTCACTGGCATCTTGACTAACTTAGAGAATCACCATGGAAATGTAATGTTAGGTGTACTACTGAAGAAATCTCCAGAAAGGTTTAACTAAGGATGAGTGGTACCATCCCTTGAGGTGGGGACCCTGGACTAAATAAGGAGGAGAAGTTGAGCTGAGTACAGTGTTCACCTGCTTCCTGACTGCAGATGCAATGAGACCACTTGTCTCAGTCTTCTGTCGTCATGGCATCCCACCACAATGCAGTACAAACCACCATACATTCTTCCTTCCTTAAGTTGCTTTTTAAGGCATTTTGTCACCATTACCAGAAGTAACTAGTACAGCATTTAGATGAGATCTGCAGACTCAGGCTTGCTCAGAGTCTGGAAGGCTTCCCAGTTATCTTACGAGACTCAGGGAACATCTTTTCTCTCTGCTGCACAGCCCAGGATTCTCACGGAATACACTCTCACTCTGGCCTCCACGACTGTGGTCCACAAGTCACTGAGGTCTAGGAGAATCTGTACAACAGGCCCTTAACTTCTACCATCTCCAGTCCAAACACATTCTTGCTGCAGTTATGAGAACAAACTCATGTAGCTCAGGCTAACCCCGTTCACACTGCTCTTCTTATTAGTGATTAGTCTGGTAGAGACTCACGTCTATGAACTCCATACACAGCTGGGGATGAGCTTCAACTGACCTTCCTGCCTCCCTCCTCTTGAATGTTGGGATTACAGCCATGGGCATCACCACAGCTGTATTTGATGACTTCTGAGCTACACATGTCACAGTGTATCTGAAACTCTTTGAAGATTTGTATTAAATGTTTTCTGTAGAAATATTTTCTGTCATACATAAGAAGAAAAAAAACAACATGCTCGTGGGAGTGGATGGCGACTGTGGAAATCAACATGCTGCTGGTTTCTAAATGGCTTCCCAAAGCCGCATGTGTTGATGAGTCCTGCACTGGTCAGAACTAGCACAGCCCACCTCTGCCAGCCCTGGCTTTGGAGTGCCAGGAAGGTTTTTATCAAAGTAACCGCAGATCACCAGACACCTGTGCTATAAATCAAAGCTCACTGTCTGCTAACCCATCTGTCCGGTGACGGGCTCTCAAAGAATCCACCCTCAGACTGGCCCTATCTCAGTGCACCCAGCAGGAATAAACAACAGGAAACTGTTTACGGGGACATTTACAAAGTGTGTCATCTTAGAGGAAGTGTGACAATTCCCCGACTTGATTAATAACAAATACCAATGTTGAGTTTTCAAGAAGAAAAACAAATATCAACTGTCATTTGGGTGAATCACTGCTGTTTAAACTCGAAAGTTAAGTTCAAAATCAAAGCTTCTATCATACTATCTAAAAGCACAGCCAAATTCCTGGAATTACTGCAAACTGGAAAACCATATTCATAAAATGTTACTGACTCAATCATAGCAATAAGACACAGATCTGGAGTTGACTCCTAGCTTAAGTCCTGCTCTCTCCTCCAGATCTGTGTCTGCTACCTTGAGAGACTCCACTTCTCACTGACACAAAACCGCCTGCCTAGGATGGGAACAGCTACGAAAAACCAAACACACACTATGTGGCAATGATTCTTGTGGAGAGTCAGAGTGGGGTGGGGGCGGAGAGCACAAGAAAGGGCGGAAAACATGTTGAGGTAAAGAGAGAGGGGGGAAAGAGATACTTTAGTGGTTATGAGCACTGGCTGCTCTTCCAGAGGTCCCACATTCGATTCCCAGCACCCATAGGGCAGCTCAAAACAATCTACAACTTCAGTCCGAAGAGATCTGATGCCTGTTTAGCCTTTGTGTGTACTGCATAGTATGGTACACAGACACACATGCAGGAAAAACGTCCACATGTGAAGTAAAACAAGGAAACTGTAAGGGAGGCTCAGGAGATGGCTCAGTGGGAACAGCACTGCGGAGAGGGAGGACTGAAGTGCAGATCTACATGCCGACTGGATGGGTGCGGCAGCCAACCTGTAAGCCCAGTGCTTGGAGGGTGGACAGAGCACCCCTACTGAAGCCCAGCCATCTCGGCAAGCTCTGGATTCGACTGAGACACCCGAGTCAATGAATAACAGGAAAAGCAATCGAGGGAGACTCCCAGGGCCAGCCTCAGGCCTCCACATGCGTGCATATTCACACATGTATACATGTGTACACAAGTGAACATGCACACACGCACAAATTAATGATGATGATGATACACAAAACCTCCTAAAAGTGCAAACAAATGTAAGCATTCTATCTCATGTATGGTTTCCCTTAAAAGAACAAAAGCCTTGTCAAAATAGGTGCAGTGTATTTGGTGTTCTCTCCCTGAGGCTTTACATCTATGAAAGCCATCTGTAAACCCTCTGTGCTCTGACCCACAACTTGTCTTCCTGTGGAACAACCTGGATTGGCAGGCATAGCCCCAAAATGAGATTTTTTAAAACTCAGCCACTGACCAAGAACTATGCAGTTGATGATTCCGGTTAAGTTTTCGGTAAGGATAATAATCTTTCAAATAACAAGCCCAGAAGTAACAGAGCAAATGAAAAAACCCTGGAGGAACAGAGTTCATGTACTTTCCCGGGAGTTCAAGCATGAAGCCCACACTTAGTTTCCTCGAGTTCTGTACTTGGGCAATTTGCCTGAGTATTTTATATTCCTCTCTCCCTGGAAAGATGTATAATGTTATCACTGCCTGTACCCTACATACTATAAACTAAGAGAGGAGAGGTGACAAACTGTTTAGCCAAGTCCTCAAGTAAAAAGATGGCAAATAAACATACAAATATCTAGAACTATCAATTTATAAAAAGGGCTGATTTCAGACTCATTGGTCAAGTGGCTTTTCCCATTGAAAGTGAGTGTCAAACCAAGAGCATTCTATTGGAAGCTATAATCTTGGGATTATAAACTCTATCAAATTTTATTTGTTCACTCCTAAAGAGAAACTGAGGTAACATCACGCTCTCAGTCAGGGTGCCTATTGCTACAATAAACACCATAGCCAAAAGCAACTTGAGAACAAAGAGTTTATTCTACCTTACTGCTTCTAAATCCATCACTGAGGGAAGTCGAGGCAGGACCCTGGAAGCAGGAGCTGATGCAGAGGCCATAGAGGGGTGCTGCTTACTGGCTTGCTCCTCATGGCTTGCTCAGCCTGCTTTCTCAGACAACTCAGGACCACCTGCTCACAGACAGCAATGCCCCTGTGGATGCCCCCTCCCAGTTAAATCACTGATTTAGAAAACGCATTAAAGGCTTGAGTACAGGCCATATGATGGAGGTATTTTCTTGGTTGAGGGTCCTCTTCCCAGATAGCCTTAGCTCGTGTCAAGTTAACAACAGCAGAAGCAGCAGCAGCAACAACAATAACCAAACAAAAAAAACCCCAAAGAACCAATAAATAAATAAATAAATAAGCAAAACAAACAAACAAAAAACCCAAAACAAACCAACAACATAAAAGCTAAAACAGAAACTGAAGGAGGGGGCATCTGGAGACCACTCCACCTGGGTATCCATCCCATGTACAGTCACCAAAGCTAGACACTGATGTGGATGGCTGGAAGTGGATGCTGACAGGAGCCTGATGTAGCTGTCTCCTTAGAGGTCTGCCAGAGGCTGACACATTCAGAGGACGATGCTCACAGTTAACCACTGATCTGACCAAAGGTTTCCTAATGGAGAAGTTAGAGATAAGACTGAAGGAGCAGAAAGGGTTTGTGACCCCATGAGGAGAGCAACAATACCAACCAATCAGAGCTCCCCAGGGTCTAAACCACCAGCCTGGGAGCACATAGGGAGGGACCCATGACTCCAGCTGTACATGAAGGGGAGGATGGCCTTGTCGGGCATAGGTAGGAGAGGAGATTCTTGGTCCCATGAAGGACGAACACCAAGTGGGGGGGAATGTGAGGGTGGGGAGGGGAGGGTGGGGGCGGTAGGTGGGGGCACATCCTCATAGAAGCATGAGGAGGGGGGGATGGGATAGGAGGTTCCTGGGTAGTGGGGGGAAGTGGGGTAAGGGGATAAAATTTGAAATGTAGATATAATACCCAATAAAAATAAATTAAAAAAAAACTTTACTTGAAGAAAGATGAAAAAAAAAAAAAAAGCTAAAACAACCAGAAAAATGAATTTGATGTTTAATGTTTAATGTATTTTTCCTGAATAACTGTTTTAGAAAACTTTTCTTTTGACTTAACTTTTCCTTACTCTTTTTACAGAGAGATGCATACTGGGGACTGGGGAGACACTGGGGGTGAAGTGCTTTCAGTACAGGCATGGTGCCCAGAATTTAAATCTCTAGCATCCCTGGAAAAGGTCAGTTTAGGAGGAGGGGAGAGGAGAGAGTGAGACCAGTGAATCCCTGAAGCTTGATGGATAGGAGTCTGGCTAATCACCAAGTTCCAGGTTCTGTTCCTGCCTCAAGAAATAAAGTGTGAAGAAATACTGGCTTTTATGTGCACGAAAGTATACACACAAATATTTACACCCCCACACAAACAACTAACCAATTAATAGAAGGATATAGATATGTATGTATGTATGTATGTATGTATGTATGTATGTATGTGTATATGTATTCTTAAAACCCACCATTTTAAGTCTTCTTTCATAAAAATTAACCCATCCATTTTAGTTAGGATTTCCATTGCTGTGAACAAACACCATGACCATGGCAACTGTTTTAAAGGACAGCATTTAATTGGGGCTGGCTTACAAGTTCAGAGGTTCAGTTCATTATCATGACAGGGAAACATGGCATCGTGCAAGCGGACATGGTGCTGGAGAAGGAGCTGAGATTCCACCTCTTGTTGCAAAGGTAGCTAAGAGAAGACTGGCTTCCTCAAGCTCAAGGCCCACCACAGTGACACACTCCACACCTCCTCCAGCAAGGCTACACCTCCTACTAGTGCCACTCTCTGGGCCAAGCATATTCAAACTACCACAGCGTAGTTTCCAATAGTGGTAGACTGAGTCCTGTGGAATGACCAACAAATTAGAATCAACCAGAAAAGTGTACAAGACACAAACAAGCAAACAATGTCTGTGGTGACACTGCCTAGGAAAGCAGCTGGGAGACCCGAAATGCGACACAGCATCCAAGGCTCACAGTCCCTAGAACAGTCCGATTCCCTGCAACAGAGGCCTAGTTCTCAACCATCCCACTTCCTGACTGGAGGCCAAACCAACACATTACTAGCTGTGGAATATGGGACTGCAAACTAGGAGAGACTGCAGAGAATAAAAAACGAAACGAGGGAAAGCAGAGGTGTCATGGATAGACTTCAAAATGAGCAAGTGTGGCACAGAATCAAAAATGATAAGATAAATAATTCAAATAATAAATACTACAAGGGCCTAAAACAACAATGGACAGGTGATAGACTTCAGTGTGCTGGTTTAGAATCGCAGCAGATATATAAAGAGTGACCAAAAGGGGAGATGGAAACAGAATTCATTTAAAAAGACAAGAAAAGATACAAGAGAAGTCAGGCTTGGCTGTGTATGTCTTTAATGCCAGCATGGAGGAGGAGGGGGCTGGAGGGGGGGTGCGATCTCTGAATTCGAAGCCAGCCTGGCCTACAAAGCAAGTTCTAGGCCAGTCAGGGCAGAGTAAAATCCTGTCTTAAAAGAGATGCAAGAGGAGAGAAGCGTCACAGACATTCACCCCGGAGGCAATGGCTGGACAACACACACTTCTTCAGTGCTGGCAGTAGAGCTGAGAAAACAGGCAGAAGCAGCAAGGGCTGATAATCCCAGATCAAATTAAAGATCAAGCAAAGGCCTGTGGCCGTCAAGAAGGCTCACAGCGAACACAGCAACTGTCACAGGAAATCTCATCTTCTCTGATGCACAGATTCCATTTTCTCCAGGCCCCCAGGACTGTTCTCTGTCCCCAGGCCCACACTTGCCAGTCTCTGACACCCTGAATCTCATGTTACACCGAATCAGCATCATCTACTCTGGCCTGCTCTGCAGGGTTGCTGGGATGGAACACTATCTACCCTTGCCTCTTTAATTAAAGTGAAAGCTCACTAGGACCAGAGGAACAACGGAGTTTCAAGCTCTGCTCATCCCCACATCGGCAGCTCTAACTTGAAAACACTACCCTGACCACCAGGTCTGTCATCTCACAGGGACATGGAGCACAATAATTAGCAGACAAGTCCCCTTTTCAGCATTGGAATTCAGTCACAAGATCTTCATTATTTTCCCCCAGCACTGGAGATCAAACCCAGGGCCTTGCACCAGCCTAGCCGGCTTACTGTTGAGCTACATCTGTTTCAATTACAAGGTTTTCAAAAGAAAACAAGAACAAGTTCTGTGCTTGATAAAATAGAATCCTTTAATTTGCACTGTGCATAAAACCAGGGGTCCTGTCAAAGTCTCAAATTTCAACTGAACACAGATCATCTTAAAACCTATTAAGGATCAAAGCCAAGCAGGTAAAATCCTCAGTTTCTGTAGGGAGAAAAGGAGGGAAGGACAGATAGTGGAAATGAAGTTCACTTGAGGAGGCGGTACTTACTTTACTAATGTAATTCTATAATCCTACGATCAGCTTTCACACCAGCAAACTGAACTGAGTGTTATCTGTTGACTCATAACAATACCACATGCCACACAAACTCCTGTCCCCACCTTACATCAAAGATCCACACACCGGGAAGTTGTACTTTAAAATCTAAATTGAGTATCACGAAATTCCTACCATTCTTCTTCAAACTCACAAAGTGTGGAAGGCGTGACCACTGACCTCTCCATACCTCTGCCATACTCAGCTCTTCCAGAGCACTCAACGCTCAAGCAATCCAGCCTCTCCACAGCCATCTTTCTGACCTGGCAGGGGTGGCCTCCATCTTCCATGCTGACTTCAAGTTCACCAGACCCTATGTAAGTTTTGTGACTATCGCTCTTAGGGTATTAAGGCAGGCCTTGATTTACTCAGACGATGGATACCTGGGTGCTTGGCTCCTATCTAGTGAAACTTTTTGGGATTACCACAGAACAAATACTGGCCCCGCTGTGCCTGAGGGCTGCAGGAGGCTTGTTCCCAGCTAAGCACGTGCTGGCAAAGTGACTGGAGGAAGCTGGGTTTGTCTAGGATTGGTAGTGCCAACGCTTCCTCCTGAATGACCTCAGACCTCTATGTAATAGTGCAACTGCCCCACATTCACCTGTAAATAAATTCTTAAGTCAACGCAAAGTGCGTGGAACAATTTGCTTGACTGTCACAGAGTAGAGTGCTGTGACTTCTGAGGATATGAAGGTCTGAAATTACATTTTTACTCACTGACCTTTTTTTCTTTCTCACATTTCTTTGGTTTCTCTTGAGGTCTGACAAGGCCTGTGCAAGAGCTGTCTGAAGGATCTGGCCTCCCTGGTCCACTTTTAACACCTAAAAACCAAGTAGAGAGAAACAACATGTAGGTTAAGCTAAACAAAAATTAAGCATTCTGCCTCTGATTAACAGGAACAGAATACCGCAGACTCTGTCAATCACCACCACACCTGCTTAGACCTTTGAAGAACTGGTCAGAGGGCCGGAGAGACAGCTCAGTAGATAATACACTTGCAGCACACGTCTGAGGGCTAGACTAGCCAGGCTAGCTGTATTGCATTTCGGAGTTCTTTATTTTGAAATTAAATGTTAAAACTTGCAAATAAATGAAAGCATTACACACCGCGGTGTTAACCAGACCCAAACTTGCTGACTACCCATAGGTGAGACACTGCTTCGAAGAATAAGATGAAGAGCAATGCCATACCCTTGGGCCAGACACCATGTGCATGTGCTATAAACACACGTGACTATATACAGAGACCATATACATATATGAGTTTAAAAAAAAAAAAAAAAAACCACCTATATTTAGAGCTAGTAGGCAACTCCTTGTAATTCACTCAATTGTCCAAGAAAATCTTCAGGGTTGGTCAGAGTGCTTTGCCACATCTGCGTTTGTACCATTCAAAAGAGTTCTTAATTACAAAATAATAATAAAATCCAGCCTGCCTGAGAAGGTATTTGTTAGACGCGATCGGTTACGTCAGCTTTACGATTAGTTCTTGTAGACTGGTCTTCAGTACAAAGCTTCGGGTATTCATCTGCACATACTTGATGTTGTTCCTTGCCGCACTTTCACATTAAACCGACTTCTTGCCACAAAGACACACAAGCAAAGGGATTCCGCTGCATTGCATGCGGCTCTGTGATATTCTAGCTGCATAGAACGATGCATGTGTATGTGTGTGTGTGTTGACCCTCAGTCTTGCATGAACTCTGTTTTTACTCTCCAGTAGACTGTTTTTAAAGGAGAAAATACCACGAGACATACATGAACACACTTGTGATCTTGGACTGCAGCAGTCGAGGAAGCTGACGTCAGCTAAACCGCATATCCCACCTATATGCTGGTTCAGGAATGGGCAAAAGCCAACATGAGGCCACCACTGCAGACAACCAATTCACATGCTAGACACACAAATAAATATGCTCCAAGGTAAAATCATAAAACACCTCCAGATACCAAAATGTGTACACCACGAGAAAGTCTACTTTGCCTATGGCGGGGTAGTGTGATAAGGCCGAGAGTGACCCTCACAAGTCTGAGAAGCCGCACTTGTGAACTTCCATTCTTCAAAACGGAATTGTATCTAAATAAAAGTAGGGGCCAGCAACATGGCTCAGTGATCGGAGGATCCTGAGTCTGATCCCTAAACCCTACATGGTAGAAGGTAAGAATTAACTCCTGTGATTTGTCCTGACCTACACACACACACACACACCCTTGCACAATGCACACACACAGTACACACTAAATAAGTATAAAATGAAACATAAACTCAAAAAACACAGAAGAATAGTTAAGCATTTTCCAGAATTCAAACTAGCTGTTATTTGTATCCTGGGCCTTATAAACATTTTAAGGTCAACATTCTTTGTCTATAAATGTCTAAACTGAATCCCTTTGGAGACAAACCAACCACACACTAATCCCCTTCCTCTTCAGGCATCTTTTAAATGTCATGTCCCTGTCAATCTCAGATAACTGCCCACCCACTGAAGCCCTCAGTTAGATTTCAGAGGATGGACTGTAGCAAGCAGGCAGAGGGATAATGAGTCTGCTCTAAGAGGTAGTGAACAATTTTTCACCTGACAGATGACAGCAACATTTCTGTATTACTTCCTAACTCTTCTAACAGTCTCAAAAACAAACAAACAAACAAACGCTCTCAGCTACTAACAGCCCTCATATTTAATCATCTTTCAGATCTGAGGTTAGAAGTGATACAGGGATAGAATATTCATAAAGAGACATAAGACCCTGAGTCACAGCATATAGCAGGCTCATAACTCTCAACACACCTCACATGCTCTACCATGGGATGTTGTCACATTTTCTCTAAGGTCGCCAGGCTCTGAGCTGGCCATGGGGCCAGTCAGGTCCCATCTCCCAGCACCCTCCCCTGGCTATCCTGTCTGTTCCTGCAGTGCTGTCTTTCACAGGTTGTCACATCTGTGCTGCAGCGTGCGCACATGCCCACCACGCCAAACATCATGAGGTCCCAGAACACCATCCATCCCTATATTGCTAAGTCAATGTCCCTTCTCTGGACTTGTCTATGGATGGACAAATGCAACCAGCTAACAGGTATCTATTTGGAGTATCTTAGGTAAAGCCTGGCCACCTGCCCACAGTCAGTCTCCATCGAACTGCTGCTCCTCCATGTGACAGTCTGATGAATGTCTTAAAATGCTCTAACTAGGTGTCTTGATAAGGGGGATTTATCTCCTGTTCCAGAGACTTTGAAGATATTGATTCCAACTAGACACTGATAATTGGCATCTGGTGAGCCTTCCCCTCCCCCACACAATCCCCGCCTGCCCTGGCTTGCAGACAGCAGCCTTCTTTCTCCCAGTTCATACAGACAAGGAGACTGGAAGAATTCCTGGTGTTTCTTATCCTCCTTATGAAACACCAGTTACATCATAAGGGCCCCAGCCTTGAGATCTCATCTGAATGTAGTCTTCTTCCAAAGGCCCAGTTTCCAAATACTCTCATCTAGGGTCCAGGTTGGGGCTTGGGGTGGACCCAGTGTTCTGTCCACACTATAAATCCTAGATGCCTCTCCTTTTCATTGTAGCCTCATTGTACACTAGCTAATTTTCATAAAATAATCAAATACAAACTGAAAAGAAGAAAAAGAATCTAGCAGAAGGGTGCTGTGGAACAGGAGTAGAATTCCAGCACTTTCCAGGCTGACGTAGGAGGCTGCTCCAAGGTCAGGCTAGGCTGCAGAGCAAGACCATGTCTCAAGAAATAGAAGCTCATAGGGAAGAATCCCAGCTCCAACATTCTTACAATGATATAAAACTCGATCTCGAAAGACTGAGTGTGAGCAGAGACAGACACATGGTCCACAGGATGCTGAGCTTGCAATCTTCCCATACGACCATTATCAGCATATCCCATTGGTTCTATCACCGGAGCTCCTGGTCCTGTGAAAGGCCGGCCTGTCACAGCCTCATTGTCCTGATAAGCCCAGAGCTGCCACAGGCAGTGAACCCCAGCCTCCCAAGATCAGCACAGGCAGTTCCTGTCACTCTCATCACAGACTAACACTCTAGGATTAAATATTTGGCAGAAATGTCTGTTTCTTGGTTAGAATACATCAATATAGACTCACACAAGGTACATGTTCAGCCCCATCAAAACACAGGTGTTGCTGGACAGTGGTGGCACACGCCTTTAATCCCAACGCTTGGGAGGCAGGGGCAGGCGGATTTCTGAGTTGGAGGCCAGCCTGGTCTACAGAGTTCCAGGACAGCCAGGACTACACAGAAAAACCCTGTCTCGAACCGCCCGCCCCCCCCCCAAAAAAATAGGTGTCATCCACTCCTATGCTAACAGTCGCCATACCTGGGAGACAGTCCACAAGCCCAAATTGAAACGCCTTCTTAACTGTCAGTATGGATGAAGCAAATGAGCTGTAACTGATGTCATCAAGTTGTCAGAAAGCTTCCCATTGGGTAACTTCTTGGATTCAAGAATGGGTTGGCAGGAATATTACAAAACACTCCCCAACCATACATGAGCAGGGCATAAGTATCCGTATTAGCCAAAACTTGTATCCCTTAAGATGATGCCCAGATCTTGACCCTTAAATGACATATGATGAAATATAGAGATATTAGGTAGATATGAGGTACACAGTAACTTTATTATAGAGGCTTGCCCCAAATAGGAAACTAAGTTAAGGGACACTAGCTACTTGAAAGTCCCCCATTTTGTTGGGCAACAAATGTTTATGCATCTGAAATTTGTCTTTTGTAAGATCTATTAGCCAGACCTGCTGGAAGGACAGTGGTCCATCATCAACCCCCAACAGCTGGTAACTGTGTAAAAGAAACCAACAATTGGAAGTGGCCAAACTGTGAAGATAAATGAACACACATGTATAAAATGCTGACGTGAAATTCCACCACACACTGCACAGGATAAAATCTGCATTGTATCAATGGCCAGATGTGGGTTATAGTATGGAAAGTACTAACTCAGCTGGTATTCAAATGAGACATATAGAGGTCCTGCATTGTATGGTTAAATGGGGGTCCCCTGTCCGCTCTGCCACAGGGCTTAGGCTGCTCAGGGAAGCAGAACACACAGGAGGTTTGACTGCACTTACCCTACGCAGGCATCAGGCTATGGGAATCCTCGGGACATCACTCTAGGGGTGGGGGAGCACAGTTTGAGGTCCTGAGGACCACTGGAGCTGGCTCAGGGGTCCCCGGGACTGCCAAGAGGTTGGGGCCATCTGGTTCTCACGCTCTTGGGCACCCAGGAGCTGCTGGGAGCCTTGGAAGAGCTGAGAACGAAGGGGGAAGAGGTGAACTCTGGCTGTGTCCTGCGGGGATGAGTCCTTGTTCTATTTGTGGGCTGCTGGCTTGGCTTGGTGGTCGCAGCTGGGAGGGCTAAGAGGGCCTCTGTGGGAGATTAGATGGCTGCTCTGTAGGCAAGGAATCTGATGAAAAGAGGCAGTTGTGGTTTTAAGGCTTTTATTGTCATGGCAGAAAGTGGAAGAGTAAAAACCGTACCCTGTTTTTCTCAGGGTGGGCCTGGGGTTAAATACCTTTTGCAGGGAGGAGTATCTGGGAAGGAAAGCTTAATTGGCTAAGCCCTTCAGGTCTTTAGGTACCTCATTAAAATGGAGATCTGTCTTGAGACTATGTGACCTGTGGTCATGTCCTCTACCTATGGAGGAGCTTGGGGCGTTGCCCTCACGTGAGTGATGGCCACAAATCTAAGGAGGGCTGAGGCCTTGGAGCCTAGTGTCTGGGAACCAGGCAAAACACCTGCTGTCCCTCAGGTCACAGGGTTTCCAACCTTAGCTCAGCCAGAAAACAGGCTGCCTTTCATGGTCCTACACTGCACCAGCATCACTAGTGAAAGGCGAGTAGGAGCTCCATAACACACCAAGGTGCTCAGCACATCTGGGAGACTTTTATCTACCGGGTGATTCAGACTAACTCTATGTAGGAGCAGAGGCAGAATGTCATCTCTATATTCACCAAGCTGCTTTTCATACTTCCTGTCTTGCACCACTGAAAGATAAATGAAGCTTGGTGTGTTGCCACACATCCAGGCACAGCAGTGCAGCGGCTGAGAAAGGAAGATTACTGACTGGAGGCCAAGTGTGCTATACAATAAGATCTTGCTTCCAAAATAAATACATTTAAACAGAAAGCAAGACCTCCATACCCATACAACTTGGGTACAGACATTTCTTTTTGAATTCTGCCTACATACAGTTCCTACAACATTTCCCAGACCAAATAAAAGAACAAAAGCTATATCCTAACTGCAAGATCTCTCTTCCTGCGCCAAGAGCTCCTACCTATCTTCCCATCGCCGAGTCATGCATGTACAAGTTAAGGACCTATCGAGGGGCACTCATGGCAAGGGAACCTATAATCACAGAAACACTGCTTTAGGACCCAACAGGTTTCCTTGGCATTGGACTTGGACAAGACCAGTCTTTGTGAAAAGGCGCCCTCAAGAGTAAGGTGCATAACACATTACACGACAACCTTAAGGAATTATTTGCAATCAGGTTAGGTGGTGGGAAACTCCATCGGAGTTCCAGTTAAGTTATAGGGTCATCCATTCTCTCCCCACCCAAGAAATCTGCTCATGAGCAATTCCAAGACTATACTCAATTTAGTGTTTCACCAAGAAAAGTTTTGCAAGAATGTCTCTTCTCTAATTATCTGTATTTTATAATGATACTTCTTTATACCTGCATCCTTTTGACCTATTACAGAAAATGCTACTGATCCTCAACACAGATTATATTAAAAGAAACAAGTATCTACTGTAGACAGGATGTCTGACATATTGTTACGAGTTTTTAAAAGGCCCATTTAAGGCAGCAGAGTAAGATGGTTCTATGTACACGCGAGAATCCCCTTAAATATATTTTGTTTGCATGTTTATATACACATAGTTATCTGGAAGGGAATAGTGTTGACAGTAATTGCTTCTAGCACACACACTAAGCCACAGTTTGTTCTTCAGAGTATCCAGGGTTACGGTGAAAACAAATCAGTTTTGGTTACTCCAGCTCAGAGTCCCCAGCAGCTTCTCATCACACTATAAAACAAACTGGAACGCCCTGTCTCGCCGGGGAGGGAAGGTCCCAAGGATCTGATTGCTGCCACACTTGCAGTCACTGTCCCCACCTCGCAGGCTCAACGGCTTGATGCTCCACAAGTCTCCTCCTTCCTCCAGTAGACACAAGCACACCCTTTCACCTGGCCTACCTAGAGTCAATAAAGCCTCCTCCTCCTCCGAGGAGCCATCTGGGTACCTAATGAAACCACCTACACTCTCGAGCATCGCTGTTTTACTAACTATTCACTGTTGGGTCCGAAGGAAGCTTCAATTCCCCAGACTTCAAGAGGCAGTCTTTGAGGATAAACTCACCTAAATTGTCTCAGTACATCAATTAAATGATTTTTAGATTTTAAGCTGATAAATAGAGTGGCTTTTGAATAATTTATATTTATAATAGTATTTTTATGTGGAGATTAATATGTGTTTTCAAACTATATAAAATTACATAGACTCTAGTAAATATGAAAAAGTATAATGCTTTGACAGTTTAGAATATCCTGTCTTATGTTCTGAGTTTTTATCTTTTTTTATAAAGCATTTGAATATTATATGATATGTAAATATAATTTAAGTGGAACATATCTGGTTCCAAATAGCCTGGCATTGTATTTCTTAATCCAGGGCTCCTGTCTACAGTCCTGAAATGAGCCCCACCTGCAGTACAGGAGGATTTCTGGGGGTTGGGTAAAAGCCAGCATTCCTTAGGAACTTGTGACACTGGTTTCATCTGCCAAAAGGAGTCTTTTCCCTTACCTCTGGCAGAAGGGACTTATAGCTCCCCTGACATCAACCTGTGGCTGCATATCAAAGCCCATGCTGGCATCAGGCTCCCTCAGCGTCCCTGACAGACATGTCGAAGTCCACACTAGCACCACAGCCCTTCACCCTTTCCCAGGGTTCGCTTTTTCCAGATACCATGTGTTCTCTTTATAACCGAGCTTTTACTCCTTCTCAGCTAGTCTCACTATACTCTCGCTGACTCTTATTCTCTGCCTAGTCTCCCACTGTATCATCTCCCATTTCTACTCTCCTTCTTCCCCAGCCCTGTCCAGTCTATGCCTCTCCCTCCCTCCCTCCCTCTCTCTCTCTCTCTGTGCTCTGGACTCCTCCAGATGCCTTTGGCTGTTCTTTCTCACACCCACAATAAAAATCTTAACCCAGTCCATGGATCGGCCATGTCATCTGTTTTCGTCAAGGAATTTAGAACCTGTTGGGGTAGGGGTCATACTGTTTCCTTTTTGGCTCTCTTCTTACATACTAGAAGCAAACCCAGAAGTGTAACAGGTCTACCACTAACCTTTAATAGTAATTCAAGAATTAACACAGGCAGAAAGTGAGAGATTGAGATGGGAAAGTTTATTCTTTTTAATAATAAAAAAAAACCTTCTTGTTTATTGTTCATAAAATTATAATGTGAAGTTAATGATTATACCCCACTGTTTCAGTCTCAGCTACTGACCTCGGTAGATTTCTTCAGAAACCTCATTGCAAACTATCTTCGAGTCAGCAAGTCCAAGTGGGGTGCAAGCAGCACTGAGCAGCCTTTCATTTCAATGAGGGATTGGGAGGGTCTGTCTAGCTGATGCTCAGAGTAGCCTTCCTGGCTCTAGTTGGGGCAAGTATGAAATTTCCACTTCAGCCCAAGGATTTATGGTTGTATCTAGGGTGGATCCCCAAAGAGTTGATTGGCCCAAATCCAGGCTGGTGGATAGTGGACAATATAAAATACCCATGAGATAATATAAAGTATATGAAAGTATAAAAGTATACTTTTATAAAGTATAAAAAAAATGCTTAGGTTTAGGTTAGAGAGGTGTTTCCATGCCTTAGGAGCCCATATTGTCTTGTGGTAGTGACATGATAATTTACAGAACATTTCAGTAAGAGTCAAACTGAGTCACATCTGTCCCCGCCTATATACCAAGCCAGCCCACTTCACAATCAGCAAATCTCCCAGTGTCCTCTGAGTTCTGGAGTGGCACCCAATGCCCATGTCCTCTGTGCTGTTTCTGAAGCCTAATGTTCAGGACTGTAGACAGGAGCCCTGGATTAAGAAATACAATGCCAGGCTATTTGGAACCAGATATGTTCCACTTAAATTATATTTACATATCATATAATATTCAAATGCTTTATAAAAAAAGATAAAAACTCAGAACATAAGACAGGATATTCTAAACTGTCAAAGCATTATACTTTTTCATATTTACTAGAGTCTATGTAATTTTATATAGTTTGAAAACACATATTAATCTCCACATAAAAATACTATTATAAATATAAATTATTCAAAAGCCACTCTATTTATCAGCTTAAAATCTAAAAATCATTTAATTGATGTACTGAGACAATTTAGGTGAGTTTATCCTCAAAGAGCTAGACCTGTGATTATTTCAGCCCAGCTCAGCTGTCCCAGCAACAGTGGCTGAAACCACCTTAAATGCAGAAACAATGAAGAGTAAGTTTGGTCATATTCAATATTAGCCAAACTTAATGGTCAAAGGCTAAGAGTTCAACTTTGATTGCAAAATTTGTTGATATTTTTGCTAGCTTTGCCTAAATTCCTATAATCATATAGCTTATTATTATGTTGTTCAACAAATAAATCACTTTAATAATTAAATTACAGATAGGAATAAACAAACCTATTTGAATAGGTTTGATGCAAAATAAGCAGAAAGCCACACCAAATTCTTACTTGAGAGAGATCCATAACTAAATTTTTAATCGAGCAAAATGTCTTAAAGATGTTTGCTCTTATTTGACATTGCCCAAAGTAAACAGTGATGACAGATTTCAAAACGTTTTCAGTTTGTGTCAGAAAAATCATGGCTGATGCTCTCCGGAGTTCTAAGGTAGAAATGTGCCAGGTCCAAAGGGAAGCCCCGTTCCCTCTATCAACCAGGGCAAGCCTACTACTGACTTGGCCCAAAATTAAGTCTATGCCCAACTCAACCTGGATAGATAAAAGCCAGTATTCCTCATGAACTTGTGAAATCAGTTCCCACTGGCCAAAAAAAGACATTTTCCATATGTGCAGCAGAAGGGACATATGGCTCCACTGACATGTGTCCGTGGCTGCATATTAAAGCCCATGCTGCTGTCAGGCTCCCTCATTAAGACAGCACTTAGTATACAAGCCACCACCCTAGCATGCTGGCCCTTCACACCTCAGATCCCAGTTCTCTTCAGAGCCTCAGCCCTCGGTACCCCTGCTAGTCTCAGCTTCTCTCTCCTTCTTTACCTCTTGCTCCCTTACAGCTCTTTCTTTGCACTCTTCGACTCATGCGCATCTCATTTCTGGCAGATAGCCTTGGCCATAGCCAGTCTGTTTCTCTTTCTCTCTTGTTGGACTCTTCTAGATGCTTCTGGATACTTTTTTATTTACAAGAAAAGCCTTCCTAATTATGGAGTGGTCATTTGGAGGTTTCTTTACTGCACCCTTCACATATAAACCCTTGCTAAATGAACCCAAATTTAAAAAAAAGAATAAATTTCTCTATCAGTTATGTCTCTGGTACAGTTATGCTAAGTGAGAGACATACAGAAAAGGTACCGGTCAACCATTTAAAGTAGAACCACTACTGTCTCTTTAATCCACAAGGACAAAGCCTGGGGAGGTACATTCACAGCAACACATTTGACCAGAAAGCTCAGGGCCTGCTACCTGTCCCTCAAGAACATCACTGGAAACATCAAACGTATGTTCCTTAAAATAAAAGGGGAGGGGGAAGGACTTAAATTATAAAGACAGATTTAAAATAGGAACACAGTATTACATACTGGCAGAACAAAAAATACTTAGGAAATGAGGTTCACATACTTTCACTATATCCTGTGGCTATGTTCTCCTTTTCTTCTACAGATTTTTCTACATTACAATCCTCTCCCAAACTGAGATTACAGCTGTGTGCTTCATCTTCAGGAGAGGCTGATGCAGGAGGAATGGTACCTTCTTTAGGAGAGGCTTTTTCATCACCCGGGTCTCTGGTTTCTGTACTACTTCCTTTCAAGGGTGTGGTGAAGTAAGCAGGACTACACAGGATTTCAGGGTGGCAGCTTCCCTCTGGGTCTGTGTCTTCCCTCAGCTGAGGGCTAGGCTGCCTGCAATGCCCTGGGCTGTCATTAGCAGAGTTCTTCACCAAAGGCAAGCTAGTAGAAGCTGTATTCACCTTCTTTTTGTCAGGTTTCTCAAGACTAGAAGTACTTTTTGAAATTAAGTCACTAATGCTGTTGGATCTGTGTTTTTCACCAATGCAGGTAAAATCACACATTTCTAGCAAGTTTTTTCGATCCCATTTTGAGAGACCTCTGCAGTGGAACAGAGAAGGGCTTGCTAGTGGCTGAACCTCGGGAGGAAGTCTCTCTGAATTTCTTTCCTTAAGATTATCAGGGGAAAAATAGTCCTCATACGAAGAAGCCTCAACATCAGGAGTCCCCGAGATGAGTCCAGTTGTGGACTTCAGGTTATGGTTGGACTTGAATAATTCTAGTGCCAGAGCAGGCTTTCTCTTGTATCTCTTCTTCAGTTTTCCTTTTGGAGGTGAACCCAAGTCCTCTGCCCTTTTTCTCTTTGCTGAAGAACTCTTGGGTCCCAAATGTACTACATGTTCTTCTATGATAGACTCCGTAGGAGACAAACAGTCCTTCTCATCAGGCATCCCTTGAGATACGCCTGCAGCTTGCTTTCTCTCGGAATCAGCTACACTTATAGCATCTTTCTGCAAGTTGATACTCTCCTTTGAAGGACTGTCTGGAACTTTCTGAGGAGTTGGCTGCCTGAGGTGGTTGGGTGATGCTGAACCATAAAAACTGCTTGCCCTCAGCACAGGCGAGGAAGGGTATGTCATCCTGCCCATCTCATTGGCAGATCTTCCCAGTTTCCTTTCTTGATCTCCAAAGAGACCATCAAAGGATGAGTGAGAACCACTGGCAAAGGATTCATCTGGAGAGATCAAGAAAGAATCACCTTTAAAATGTGCAAGTGACCGTTAAGTACCTTGTTTTCTTTTAAGGACAGGGTCTCACTGTGTAACCCTAGCAGGCTTGGATCTCAAGAGATCTGCCTGGCCCTGCCTCCTGAATGCTGGCTTGGTTTAAGGGTATATGCTACCATGCGTGGCTAGGCTTTGGGCTTCTATAAGCCATTTCCCCTGATAAATAGAACTCAGCTCCTCCTACCTGTCCCCTGTTCTTCTGGAAAGTTTTCATGTTTTACTTATACTTCAAATGAACCATGTGGGGCTCTCAATATTCTGACCTCTCATGAAGCCCGCACTTTTCTCAGAAGTAACGCTATGCTGTCCACCACCTCAGGTTTCGCATACCAGTCCCAGCTTTCTGACACATTGTGCTGTGGGCAAACACAACTCATCCTTCAAAACCACCCAAGTGTCAGTGTCACCTGTGAATCTCCTGATCTTGTCGGGTTATAGTGTTAGCCCCTCCCAGGACACAGCATAAGGTTTGTGTCCTCTCACTATGCTGAGGTACTGGAGGGCAGTCAGCATTTTCTGCTCATTTGGAGCCTGTGGTCATCACTCAGACTTGGTTCTCTACTGGCACAGTGCTGCCCAGCTAAGGGCTTCCTTTTTAGAGAAAGGACACAATCTGGAGGGAATGCTGGGATTCTAACTGCCATATTAAGATAACAGGAGCTCAGCTTTAAGAGAAAAGCAGCAGGGATACCTTGTCCTTGAAGCTGTGCTCTGCGAAGGGAGGGGTAGCAGCTGACCTGACACTGGGCCTATGCAGACATGCTTCAAAGGCAGTAGCTAGTGATACTGAGATTTACTTTAGCAACTGAACACTTTAACCACTCTTCAATAAGCCACAACACAGTGTGGCACATCATTAAGAGCATAAATTCTTAGACTACTTATGTCAGAAGCCTGGGTGTATCACTCACAACCTCAGGATCTTGCATAATCCACTTGACCTCCCTGTGTCCTGGTTTTCTCTTCCGTGAAACGGGAGTGGGGGTGAGCCTTCCTCATGGAGACGTGAGGCATGTGTGTGATACAGTGAGACAGAACAGTCCAGGGAAAGGAAGCCAGCATTGCTATCACCATTTGCTTCCAACCATGGGAGACAAATCTGATCAAAGAGAAGACGAATGGATAAACAATCCCAGACCGTGCAGGACAGACTGCCAGAATATACCTCATGGACAGGAAGAACACCTAGCTCAATCTCCTCGTGTGGCATTTGAAGCCCTTTTGAACACAGATGTTTAGGGGTGCCAGAGACTTCATTTAGGCTCTCCCATGGACTTACTCGAGGAAAGTGTAAGGAATTAAGCACCTGAAAGCTAAATAATCTTGAAAAAAGGTCAAGGGCTCCCATACTACTACTTGACACAGACTCTTCAATAATATATTTCATGGGTTAATTAAACATGAAATAATTCCTCTTCACTGCTAACTGTTCTCAGACATACGTTACACTGCATTTAAATCATATATAGTCGCAAGGATTTCCACAACAAAACAAACAAACAATCAAACAAATCTCCAGGGAGGAACTAATAGACTTCAAGCAGGAGGTCCATAACACTGTAACACCAAATCTCAAGGAGAAACTTGAGTTAGTTTTGCTTAGCTACTTGAGTGTTTAGAACTAACCACATAAAATCTGGGTATGGTGGTGCATTTCTGTAATCTCAGCACTGGAGGAGACAAGAACATGGCTCTAGTTGGAGGCTACCTGTGTCTCTATGGAAGTGCCCATGCTAGCCCATGCTAGCCAGAGCTCCACAGTAAAAGTTTATCTCAAAAAGTACAGTGTGAGAGGACACACACACACTTACTTTTCAAATCATAAGTTTGTCACAAAAACAAAATACACATTACAATACCTGAAGTCAAAGGCTGGTGAGAAATGTTCGAGGATGTTTCCAACAGACTGACACACGGACTCTGCTGAGACTGCTCCAGCATCTGGGAAGCTGAGAACATAATGGCATGTCACTGACACTGGACAGCAGAACTGCCTACTGGACAGACAACAGCATGTCTACCCTTCTGCTCCTGATCTCATATATACAGGAAATTACTCTTACCTTTATTCTAAGCTTAACACAATTCGAGTATAAAAATTGCATCAAGTGCATTGCAGATGTAAGACTGACAACATGAACCCCTATCAATCAGCGCCCCACAAGCATGAACACACAATCACATGAGATGGAACTTCCAAAATCCAACTTGTATAAAGTTTAAACCAAATTAAGTGAATGTTTTCAGTTTCTTTGAAAACCAAAATTCCTAATATTTTCCTCCAAGTAAGCAGAAGTCCAGTGCTGACAAAGACATGGGGCAATGTCTGTCACAATGGGAAGGATACTACTGGTTTAGAAAGTATACACAATAACGAACTGTCCCCAAAAGTCGACAGTGTTGCAGTTAAGAAACCTTCAGTTTCATAGGAACTATCTAGAACATCAACGATTTAATAAATGAGGGTCTAGGTGCTATCTTCAAAGGCTGTCCATATGAGAGACAAAAAACAAACATATCCAAGGATTTTTTAAATTTATTTTTAATTATGTGTATATGTGTTTCTGTGTATGGCTATGGGACATGAGTGTAGAAGAGGTACTGGAATCCCTTCCAGCTGTAGGCACAAGATGTGTTGAACCACCCAACATTCTTCTGGGAACTGTTCTTGGGGCCTCTGAAGTACAGGACTTAAGCGGCCTTTACAAGTCATTCTTAAAGGAGATTCGGAGGATGTTTCCCTGAGAAAACTTGATAAAATGACTATAAAATAAGGGCATATATACAAAGAAGGTGTGGGGAGAAAGCAGTCCTCAGATGCTGAGGTTACTAGGCAAGAACTGAATTACATAGCCTTGGCCCTTTTATATTTACCTTTGAAGCAGTTTTGTTTGGGGTGGGTGGCTTTTGTTTTGCTTTGTTTTGATATTTAGGGACAGGCTCACTTTAATACATAAATTCAAGCTATCCTTATAAGAGATGCTCCTGAACTCCTGCTCCTCCTGCCTCCACCTTTCGAATACTAAGATTTGGATTATAGGCGTGCACTGCCACAGCTGGCTTTTAGCTGTGGTGTTTAAAATCTTGGACTTAGTTTACACACATGTTGAATCAATTTGGATGTGCACATGAGACAGAGCTGTGTACCTGCCTCAGCTGCCATCCTCTGCTTGCTCTGAACAAAACTCTCATGGAGTCTCAGTAAAAGCTATAGTCCATCTCAGTCTTGTTTGTTGCCATGGCAATTCTCAGCACACATCATTTTCATTTTACAATGTAACCACTTACAGGTAGGGGAAAGGTTTTCCCTCTTCTCCTTCATCTCTTGCAGTCTCCTCTTCATCATATTCACCGGGGAGCTATATACCAGTGATCGAGGGGACTCAAACAGGAGGACAGGAACCTCGTCATCTGAAAACAAACTTCCATGGTCACACTTTACCAGCAGTTCCTTTAAGAGCCATCCCACCCTCACTGCACTACTGCTCCCTCAGTCTCTCTTCCACAGACAGTATTACTCCCACCATGGAACCATGGCACAGCCAGTACAGCTAGCTGCCAGCTGACCCTTGCTGAGCTCTCAGTACAGGGCATGAATTAGTCACCAAGCTCAAGCCAGGCCCTACATGATGACAGGTGTCAGCATCCTCATTTACAGAGGTAGTCATTGAGACACAGGTAAGTTGATATCATGAACACCATCATACAATTAACAAGAAGCCAGAAAGGCCAAGTGTGGGTTGGCTCCTAAAACTTATTCTCTATCCAGGTTATAGAACACAGTCCTACTGAACACTGCTCATTCTCCACACACACCCACAACTGAATTTAGCCACAGGAAGTGAGCCCAACTGTTTTCCTACAGCATTAAAAGCAAACAAAGTCTATGATTTGCCTGTTTTAGATATGAAACAAAAAGACCTGTCTGTGTAGCTGGCATTTGCTACTTCATGGGTTCTTCTTTCTTTCACCCTTCTCCATCCTTTTAACCGCTAACACCAGAGAAGAGAGGGGAAACAGGGCAGTGTTATCTTTAGACTATGTCTTACTGATTAGGGACGTTGAGTTCCTTGGGTCGAGTTTAATCTTTTCAGTTCAGGATATCTAATTTCTTCTTTGTACACGACTACTTAACAAATGGTGAGCAACCAGTAACCAACCACCAACCCATCCCTCCTCTAGGGGCAGCATTTATCTACCCTCTCAAAAATCCCCAGAATTCCAAACATCACACACTAACAGAAAGTATCCTGAAGCTGACAAGCTCACACCCCTGCTAGAGCAAGAGCCAAGTCAGTCAGCTTCTGTGAACAATCTCAAACAGCTCCATATCCTACAGCTGGGATTAAAACACAAACATATTCCTATTTCTGTGTTTTTCAAAGGAACCAAAATGTTGAAATTGTCATTACAGACCAGGCATTAGTTAAAAAAAACAATTAAATGAAATTGCTTTTCCTGTAATCCTCCCCAGATAAGAATTACATTGACTTGAACGATGAGGACTGACTGCCCTTTCCAGTGGCTCTATCCATTACTACTCAGTCTAAGAGAGCAGGTACATGTTGTGGTCTCCTTCCTCCCTTAAAGCTACTGCAGCCTCTGTACCTACCTACAGCTGTCAGGCACATGGGACGTGGCTTACCTAGAGCTGCCTTTTGCCTTTGTAGCTCTTCAGCCATTTTCTCAAATTTCTTTTGAAGTCTTTTGTCATTTTCTGGTGTTTTAGGAATAAAATCTTTGGGCTGCATACACTTGTGCTAGGCAAAAAAGTTACAAACGTCAGTTAAGAGCGTACTGTTTAATTGTTTATTGTAAAAGATTTAGTTGTTATGTGGATAAATGTTGCCCTGCATTCATGCATGTACATCACATGCATGCATTCCCAGAATCTCAAAACAGCAATGGTTTCAAATCCATACAGTGCCTTGGAATGGAATCTTAGGTCACACTGACAGAAGCAGGAGAGCAGCCTCAGGCAGACAGACTTACTACTGCAGCACAGGGGTTAGAGAGGGCTGCGGGCAAGGAGACATCTGCACAGAGCCACACGAGAGCTGGAAGGGCAGCTGGTGAATGGACTTGAGGAGAACACGATCCAGACAGAGGGGAAAAATAATATGATAGTGTGTTAAACCTCTTTCCTGAGGAGAACGCCATGGTGAGCCTAGGGCAGCAGGAGAGGGAGAGAGCAGACAGTCCCCCAAGCCCCTGAAATGATGTTTCTCAAGTCGTGTTGAAGGCTTTTAGAAGTGATAAGTGTACAATGCAGGCAGTCACTATTTGTACATCAGGCTAGACAAAGATTAAAGATAACAGAATGGCACTGGACAAGACGGCGGGGGGGGGGGGGGGGGGGGGGGCATTGCACACCTACTGATGGGATCACCAAAGCTAAAGTTAGGTGCAGTGAGCCAACAATTCCACTTTTATGTCTGTGAGCACAAGCAGTAAATGCACATCTCACATGTAACACCTGTCATACAAACCGACTCCCTGTGTTGCACGTCTCACATGTAACACCTGTCATACAAACTGACTCCCTGTGA
>JANHMN010000015.1:12702247-12724737 GCA_030674055.1 Rhabdomys pumilio | reverse complement strand
ACCTGTCATACAAACTGACTCCGTGATGCACGTCTCACATGTAACACTTGTCATAAATGCTGACTCCCTGTGAGTGTTCAGGAAAGGGCCACTCATAATGTGCAGCATAGAGTTAACTTGAGCAACTATCACACTATTACTTGGGAAAGAAAAGGCAGCCAGTGAACACCTCGCTCAGTAGAATGACACGGTGTGCAGCAGGTACATGTGCTAACTTGCAGTAGCTGAAGTGTCAGAGGGAAGAAACATCAGTGATGCCTGCTGTGCCCGAGTTTACTAACAGGTTAAACAAAAATAGCTTGTACTATTGATGTGTTTTCCAAATTCTTTAACTTCAGCATGTCACAGTCAAGGGCTGCCCAGAACCAGATGAGGAGCTCTGCACAAGCCTTGAGAGAGCTGCGTCATCACTGCCCCAGCACCTGGCTTACTGCAGCAGACACGATGGATATAAATCATGCACTGTCTTCTACAAGTAGGTAGAAGCCTGCAGCTACTTCTTTTACTCTGTAGGAAGTTATACAGTTCTCATCCATTAGATTCAATTTTGATTAGGTCATTAAATCTAACAGTAGTTCCTGTGTGAGAACAAAATGCTTTGATACTTCATAGTGTACTACACTTAAGAAATACCAGGGGGCTGGAGAGATGGCTCCACAGTTGGGAGCACTGACTGCCCTTGAGAAAAACCTAGGTTCAATTCTCAGCACCCACTTAGCGACTTACAGCCATAAAACTCTAGCTCCAGATCCAATGCCCCCATCAGGCCTCATGGGCATCAGACATGCATGTAGTGCATGGATACAAATGTAGACAAAACATACAAACACATACACTAAAAATGGAACAGAAATAAAAGACGCAACAAAGCAACTAAAGGCTGCCTAGCCTTGGGGCACACTTTAACTTCTCAAGGTTAACTACAATCTTCCATTTCCTTACATCAAAGCATTCATAAACTAAAGGAAAAACAAAAAACAAAAAACAAAACAAACAAACAAAGAAAACCCAAAACCCAGAAATCCTCTACAGTTAACCAGAAATTTTATGTGAGAATAGCAGTGAACTCAATGGCATGCTTAAGATACTCTGAATCTATTTGTGAAAGTATAATTTGTAGAAATAAGAATACAAGGGTCCATACATTCATAACAACCCTGTCTTCAAAGAAATCACATACTTACTTTTTTTCTAATTAGGTTTGGTAAATGTTCCTCAGTATTCAGTGCAGGGAACAAAGACTCATCAACACGCGCTCCCGCCATCCTGCATCTGTAGAACCATGTCAAGGCGGCCCAGTGAGTAACTGTCTTTGTTCTACACACGCAACATAAGAACTGTATATCTATCAGACAGCAGGGTCAAAGTTAACATACTTTTATAATACATGCAAAATATAAGTCAGTATACATTAGATTTTCCAAAGTCTTCTTTACATGGTCTTCTCTGTCCAATGCAAAAGCAGAAGAGAGTCAGGCATATTAATACATACCTGTAATCCAAGCACTTGGGGAATGAGAAAGGTGGACATATTTCGAAGCTCTCCCCAGTGATTGAGAGCGTGTTACGGTGTTCATACAGCAAGTATGACACTGGCTTCAATCCCAAGCATTGCCAAAACACAGTAAGCATTCCCACACACCTGCATTCCCTACACTGGAGATGCAGGACCAACCAGCTAGAGAGAAATGGGGGGCAAGCTTTTGAGACACAACCAGGGGTTAGAACATACACCCAGGCTGATGGGCTCAGGATCAACGGGATGTGGAGACAGTGGCTGATGTATCACACATCAGAGCAAGCCTGAAGGTGAGATTATCCATGGGCACCCTGGAAGTAATTCTCCAGGAAGGAAGCATCCTCCAAACTCCACAAGAGTTCTAGGAATTCCAAGAACATGGAAAACTTCTGCCCAGCTCAGAATTAAGTAACCACTGGCCTGTTCTAAAACTAAGTGGACATCATGGAAGCACACAGTAACAGAGGCAGCCAGAGCCCAGGTAAGAAGAGTATGCCCAGACAACAAGGCAAACAACTACATAGGCGTGGTTACACCAGTAGCTTGTGCTCAGGCTAACCCAGTGGGAAGTGTCACCATCTAGCACACTGGAAGAATGACATGGAAATTTCCCAACAGCACCATTTTATCCAAAGGGATGGGAAAACACAAGGAAGGTGTGACACCTACTGGCAAAAGGGCAGAAACTCAAAGGTTATGGTTTGGTTTAGTTTTGTTTTAAACTCTCTGGGACACTGCATACTCACAAATGTGGCTTGAAGGTTTGAACTAGAACAAAGGGAGTGGTGCAAAACCCTTCCCTCCAGAGAAGAAACATTGACCGATACGATGACAATTCTAACAGTATTTTCACTGTCTTTGCTTTTCAATTTCCACAAATGTCTTTTTACATTTATTTTTATCTTATGGATACAAGTGTTTTATCTGCGTGTTTTCTGTTCACCGTTTGTTTGCCTTGTATCCATAGAGACAAGAAGAGGGCTTGAGACAGCTGTGAGCTGCCTTGTGGGTACTGGGAATTGAGCCTAGGTCCCCTATAAGAACAGTCAGTGCTCTGAGCCATCTCTCCACCCTGCATAAATATGTCATAACAGACTTGCTTTGATTTTGATATTGCTTGATTATAATTATTCTGTGCATAGCCCAGTCTCTCCTCTCATTCCTACCTCATTTCTTTTCTTCTGTATGCCCTCCTCCTTTTACTAACTGACCTGCTGTAGCTATAATCATCTATCCTGTGGATCCCAAAATATTTGGGCTCCACCTTAATTACTTCCTCACTGATCTAGTTCATCCCTGTCCTTACTTGGCCTATGCTCCTTCCGTCCCTACCTTAGTCTCTGTATCTACAAGCCTGTCTCAGCTTCATTACCCCTGAACACTTACTGAAGTTACAGGAACAACTTGACCAAGTATTCCAACGTTTGCAGCGAGTCTCTCTGGCAGTTGTGGCTGCTCCTATCTACTTATAGATAGTTCCCTACACTCACAACCACTGGGAAGGGATGACGTCTCTACCTATCTACTTATAGATAGTCCCCTACACTCACAACCACTGGGAAGGAGTAACATCTCTATCTTCTTACAAACCAGTCCCACCTGAGCAGTCAAGTGTTTCAAGTGAAAAAATACAAACAGTAAATTCAGGCATGATGCTTCACACTTTTAATCCCAGCACTCAAGAGGCAGAGGTAGAGTGAGATCACAGTCAGCCTGGTCTACAGAGCAAGTTTCAGGTCAGCTAGAGTTACATGATGAGAGCCTGTCTCAAAGGAGGAGGGGAGAAGTTTTGGAGTTTTAGAAAGAGCAATAAGAGAAGTAGATAAAAAGAATACAACAGGAGAGGAAGAAGTCAGTGTTCTTATTTTTAGAAGTTATGATTTATTAAGAGATTATGAAGACTCCACCATAAATGCCCTGATAAACACTATTAGCAAAGTGACAGATACAAAATCAACATAAAAGCCAAACAAATAACTCTCCTATATACCACCAACTCTCCTATATATACTCCTATATGAGAAAGGTTAGCAGACAACCCCAGTTAGGAAAGACCATCACACAGAGTCCTGGTCTCCCTGAGAACATTTTGCTATGCTCAAAAGCTTGCCTCCTGCCCCTGTGGGCTCTATCTAAGGAAAGATGGTATGGAAGAGGGTGTCACAGACATGTCACCCAAAGAATAGGTTTCAGGGGCAAGAGAGTAACCAAGGGACCATTAAAGGTTCACAGTAACAGTGCAGGCACAGCAGGACTTAACTGAGCAATGCTTAGGGAATAAAGGTTTTGACATATGGGTTAAATGACAGCAAGTGTACGGTTTTTCTCTTGGTTCCCCAGATTCCAATAAAATAACAGTAAAAGAAAACAAATGAGACATAAGCCAACAAAAACAGGTGCCTACAGAACTGGAAAGTAAACAAACAAACAAACAAACAAACGGAAGCCCAGGCCTAGCAGAAGTGCAGAAGCCAAGGACTCTAGGTCCTCTGCAGCCTGGGGAGTGGGGAGCACAAGACAGAGGAGCAGGGGAACAGTCTGGACATGGGTGTCTAGAAGCACCACTCTCCTAACACCAGGGTGAAGTTCTTAGGTCCATGTGAGATAACTGGCAGCACAGCAGAAAGGGAAAAGCTCTATGTGACAGGAACTGTATTCATTTTAGACTCAAGATCCAACTACCTACTTCCTGTCAGGATTGTACAAGCCACTGGCTTTTAGGATGGTCTAAAGAGAAAGAACACTGTGAGCAAAGGATGCATACATGCTGTCTGTGGGAGCAGGGTACCTGAGGGACCGGTTAAAACCAATCCCTATGGCTGGAGAGATGGTTGGGTGGAAGTGTATTGCTGCTTCTGCAGAGGACCTGGATTACTCACATGGTCACTCATAACCATCTGTCATGTGACTATAGTTCAGGAGATGATGCACTGTCTGCCTCTGTGGGCATTGCATGCACATGGTACACATACATGCAGTCACTCATACATGTAAATAAAAAGAAATGCATTTTAAAATAAGCACTAAATAATGTCCACAGTAGATCAAGCTGCGGTGGTGATGGGGGAGCTGGTGTGGGGGGTGGCTGAAAGGGATGACTACCTTTTACCCTGTGATAGTATCAACTGACAACTCAACACCTAGGAGACAGGCCTCCAAGTATGTCTGTAAAGGACTGTCTAGATTAAGGTTAGGATGTCTTTGATAAAGTGTCTTGACTACACTAAAGGAGACATGGAGACCCAGCTTCGGTGTGGATGAGACCATTCCCTGAGACAGGGATCTTGGACTGCATAGACAGGGAGAGCAGGTCGAGCACTGTCACTATGAGCACATGCACACTCACTGCTCCCTGCTCTTGACCGTGGATGGAACAAGACCAATCCTATTATCCTCCTGCTGCGGTGATGTGACTGCCTTGATGGACGATAACCTGGCATTGGGAGTCCAGTAAACATTTTCCTAAGTTGTGTGTGTGTGTGTGTGTGTGTGTGTGTGTGTGTGTGCGCGCGCGCGCGCGCACATGTGTGTGCGTGTGCATGCTTGTGTGCATACATTCATACAATCAAGCAGTATTTGATTAGAAAAAGGAAGCAAATAAAAGGGACGACATAAGAAGAGACCTTGCTAAGAAGCAGCTTCAGGCATTGCCACACTGTGTAGCTGCATTTACACAAAAATACTCAGAACTGGAAAAGTATAAAGGGAGAAAGTGGATACACAGCTGCTGAGGAGTCAGACATGGGGGTGACAGCTCAAGGGCACAGGCTTCAATTCAAGGTACAAAATACTTTAAAACTGTACAACTCTCTGAGTATGTTTAAAAGCAGTAAACTGTATAGTTTAACTGAGAGAATTGTATGGTATGTAAATTAGCACTTATGAGAGGTTGCTATGTATCCAGTCTTAATTGCTAAATTCAGATGATGGACAAATCCCAAGTGTGGGTGAAGGCATGGAACAAAAGAACACTCACACTGCTAGAGCAACATAAAACCATGCGGCCACCTTGTTTGGGTGATAAACCACGAGAAATGAAAACACAGAAAGGCACAAACACAAGTCTCCATAACAACTTCATTCATAGTAACCAAAAATGGAAAACTGTTCACATTTCCAGCACTGGCCAAGGCACCGTGGTATGTACATGCAATGGATACTACTTGGCGAGACAAATGAAAGGAAACTATTACTGCATGAAATATAGAGAAATCTCTAAACTATCAATCAAGGGGAGGAAGCCAAACAGTTCATGTGAGAAGAGACCATCTGCCTGAAATCCTACAGCAGGGAAACAAACTTCTGACTACAGAATCCAGATCACAGACTGCTCCAAGGCCGAGGGATGGGGAGAAGGAAGCTGACTGCAAAAGGGCAGGTGGTACTTGGGGCATACAAAACCCTGATTTTTGACTTTGTTTTGTGGCTATGAGATAACATACTTATCAAAGGGGACATTTAAAGACAGTGTCAGGTATCATACCCCAGGTTGTTTGGAACTAGCTATAAGGCCCAAGCTGGCCTTGAACTCTCAGTGATCCTCCTGTCTCAGTCTCCCAGATGCTAGTATTACAAACACGAACCATCATACTTTGTTTCAGCCACACTTTTACAAAGCTGCTTTTAAGAAAGACCCATCATTTAAGCCTACAGAAGCTCACAGCTTCAGAATGGTCCTACCAGGAAAGCTGGGTGCACTGACTCATGTTAATGACCCCAACACTGGAGAGACAGAGGTACAGAGACTACTGAAGGCCAGCCTGAGCTACAGTTAAATGGTGAGAGGAGGGAAGGTGGGAGATAAAAGGAGAGAAAGAAAACAAACAAGAAAGCCCAGTGAGAATGGAAGCAGGAGTTACATGTGTTTTATGTGCCTCTTTTCTAGACCACTTACAAGGTTAACAGAGCAGTTCTTACAAACTTGTTCTACTGAAGAGCAAAAGATGGTTGGCACTCATCTGAACAGGAAAGCGACTGCACCTGAGGATCCGATTACCTCATGTAGAATATTCCAGTCGCCATAAGCACAAGGTCAGCGAGCATGGACTGTCCGGACCAGCTCTGATGTTGAAGCACTACCACCTTCCTTCTGGTTTACAAAAGTTGATTAACTCAGACTATCTGCCCACGTTCATAACATTACTAATCATCGTTTGTAGGGAACAGTCTGGGGAAAGCCCCGATTCATCCTAGTTAGAGGAAGAGAAGACTCATTTTGTCCCACTTTTAGAACAAGCATTTCAACAATTCACTGATCAGAGTGGCAGGATGCAAAGGCTCAGATCCAGAATCCCATTAGTCCCCACATGACAGAAACACGATGCCAGCAACATAAATCTAGGCAAGGGTCTTGCAAGTTCACAAAGGGTAATAGATAAGAAGTTACTGATAAAATCTCACACCGAGTCGGGCATGTTTATACACATGTCTAATCTCAGCATGTGGGAGGCAGGGGCAGGTGGATCTCCTTGAGTTCCAGGACAAAATGATCTATATAGTGAATTCTAAGTCATCTCAGGCTACAAAGTGAGACCTTGTCTCAAAAGCAAAAACCAGGGCTAGAGATACAGATCAGTAGGTCAGGGCATGTACTATTTTTCCAGAGGACTGGAGTTCAACTCCCAGAACATATGCCAGGCAGGTCACGACCAGTTTCATGTCCAACTTCAAGGAGATCTGATGCTTCTGGCCTCCTTGGGTAACTCATGTCCACATATCCACACAGATATATAATTAACAATGATAAAACAAACCTCACTAATAACAGAAAGCCTCACATTTATCCAGCACTCCATAAAAATGATTAACAGAAAATGCTTCCTATTAGAGTTCTACGGGTCTTCAAAAATGCGTAACATTAGTGCCCCATCTAGTGGCCACGGAGAAAAATGTTTCAAGGCAGCCCTGACAACAGACCCAGCTCTAGCCACTTCAGAGCCCAGGGAGGTGCCACTTGGACCTGTCACTTCCCATGTCCTCAGCTGAGCCAGCCTCATCATTCCTTCACCCTCTAGAGCAGTCAGCGAGTCAGTCATCTATGCAGCAATGTATCTTCTCCAACACAGATGTACCCGTTAGGTACTGAGGGGTTGAACAGGTAAGGACAGATGTCTGAAAATTCAGCTGGTTAGCACAGGTTCCCAATAGGTATCCCCCTCGAGACACAAGGAAGCAGTGTTTGAGGGAGGGGTCTCTTAACAGAGAAAATGCAGGCGTATCTGAACTGGGACCTGAGTTTTAGGTACTGAACTCCAGGTTGGACCCAGTAAGGGTCAGAACAAAACAGACTGGTTACCCACCAGTCTCCATTCTTCCCCAGGCTGGCTGGCTCCAGAGCCTGAACTGTGGCAGGCAGGACACAGACTATGCTCTCAGAATCCTGTTGGAGGAAACTGTAACTGAACTAGGTGCTAAAAGAGAACATGTAACTATACAAAGTCACTTGGGGAAAGGACATAGTATTTGCTACTAAGTCACCTGAAGTTTGCCAGCCCCGACTTTCCTCATCATGCCACATTAGACACCAAGTTGCTTTCTTACCTTCTATAAGCCTAACAGCACCTACAGTCCAGCCCCTCTTCTAAGAGGACGGTCAGCATGAGTCAGGGTGCGCATACACCAGGGGCACCGGGAGACTTTGAGAAGGGCAGCCACACAACTTGTTAGCATTCTGTCTAAACTCCACGCCCACAGTTACCTGGCAACAGCGAGGTATGCCTGGCTCACTATAAAAGGGGCTGCTTGCCCCTCCTCTCTCTCTTGCTCTCTTGATTTCTCTGTCCTTTGGCTCCTTCCCCCTTCCCTTTCCCCCTCTCTACATGCTCATGACCGGCCTCTACTTCTCTTCTCTCTCCTTCTCTCCCTCTCCTGTCTCCCTCCCCCCCCCCCCCCCCCACACCTCTCTCTGCCTCTACTACCCTCTTAACTCCCCTCCCATGCCCTGAATAAACTCTTCTATGCTATACCGGTGTGTGGCTGGTCCCTCAGGAGTAATATATGCCTCTACGTGGGCCCGCTGAGACATCTCCTTCCCCTGTACCTCACCACACACACCTCCACAGATTATACTCTCTTTTTCTTTCTCTTTTTATAAACACACAAAACGAGTCTTAAACAGTACACTTGCTGATCCCTACTTCGGTTACGAGTGGCTGCTGCAGGTTTCTCATGGCACCATCACCTGCTTGCCAGCCAGCCAGCTGACCCAAGAATTGCTCTTCCACAGGCCTAGGTCCTGTCTCTGCAGCAGTCTTAAAGCTTCCTTTAACAGGATGACAACAGCTAATAGATGCATTTCAATGCTTTTTGTGCTAGTCTTTTAAAATTTTAACTTTCTTCAGAAAAGAAATGATAAGCCAGGTTGATCTTTAATTATTCTGTCTTTGTTTATTTTCTCAGATATAAATTTTTCTGTTCTCTAAAAGAAAGGATATTTTCATCAGAGACTCTGTCTATGTGTGTGAATATGAGATGCTTTCTTACTATATTTAATATACAAGCAACTGTTCAATGAAAAAAAGTGATACAGGCTGCTGTGAAGGTTTGGGTACACATAGGTGTGATACATACAACTCAACGTAAAGGTCGGGAGAGTCATTAGACACATGCAATGGCTGCCATTCAATGTTTTAGAGTTGAACAGCCTTATTTTAAAAATCTGAAGGCTGAAATTCCTTTCTTTTTTCTCTTTGAGATAGGGTTAACAAGAAAAGCAATACATGAATGCCCTAATACACAGGGTCTTATGCATTCCAGGCTGGCTGTATACTTCCTGTGCAGCCAAGGATGAACTTAACCTACTGGTCCTCCTGTAGGCGTGCATACACACACTTGGTTTATGTACCAGTCTACTCAGTGTTTCATGCAAACACTCCACAACCAAGCTACATTTCTCAGTCCCTAAAACTGGGCTTTTGACCATTTCAGATTTTCATTTTAGGTGTTCATCCAATAAACTGATGCAAATATCTCCAAATCTGAAAACACTTCTGATTGCCATTTTCAATATGGGACAATCATGTATGTGTGAAGTTAGTTCACAGCACTAAAACTTCCACTTCCAGTCCCTCAGTAATGCCACAGACAACCCCTCTTTATATCCTATTTAAAAATGTTTTTATTCTTGTTTGTTCTTGGACAAGGTCCTACTTTGTAGCCTATACTAGCCCAGAAGTCACAACAATTATCCTGCCTTAGCCTCCCAAGGATTACATGAGTCACTCTTTGATTTGTATTTAACAATTGGAACACACCTATTTCCCCTATTCTAGCTCCTTAACTAACTACCCAAGGTAGGAGAAGCTTGAGCAGTCAATTTCTCTTTGAGACAGATAATCTGACTAAGGGCTCTGGTATAGGACATTTCCTGAATCATGCAACACAAAGAAGTCACCTTGTTATTTTAGAAAACTAAGAGAAATCTAAATGAAAACAGTAAAACCTATAGTAAGGCTGAGCTTGGTCTGATGAAAGCATTTGAGTGCTGGCTCCTGGACAACCTGGCAGGAGTGTAACAGTCCAGGGCAGGAGGCTGACCAAGGGAGGCTGGGGAGAGGAGGGAGTATCAGCGGTACATGTTCTGAGGCCTCCTGCTGTAAAACTAAGCGTGGCCTAGAACAGATGTGTCTGTTATTATTTGAGATCTAGCTGGTCTTTCCCCACTTCCTGTCACATAGCTTTCACCCCTAAAATTCCTAAATATTAATCCTTTATCATGGTCTGTTTTGATGAGCTTCTGCCAGTGACTGGCTTCTGGCAGGAATTCAGCTAGCCCAGAAGGGTCAACTGAGAATTTGAGGCTAAAACTTCTACCCTACTCACACATACCTAAAACCGTGATCAGTGAAGATTCAACCCCACACAAGCCAGCAAGGACAGCGCATGAGCTTGCACATCTTACACAGTACAGAGAAGCAGTGCTCCTGCAGAGGGCATGGGGGCATCTTACACAGTACAGAGAAGCAGTGCTCCTGCAGAGGGCATGGGGGCTTCAGGCCAAACACCCTTTGTGCATCTCTTCTGCTTAGTTGTTCCTGACAGGCACCCCTTGTAACAGACCGGAGGACTGAGGACAGCAACCTAACACACTGGGGAAGATGAGGAGTCCTAACAGGCCAGGAAAGGTGAAGAGAGTTCTTCCTTGAATACTGTGAGCTATTAAAAAACCATCAACTCAAGCAGGGAGTAAAAGAAGCCCAGTTTATAGCTGATGGAGGCCTGGACTTATGATTGCCATCTCAAGTCAAGGCAGATCTGAAGGACTGAGCTCCTACCTTGTGGAATCTGTCCCCCAAGCCCACGGGAGTGTCATAGCTGAGCCATCCTGAGGGTGCTAAGTGAGCCGAAGACTTTCCCAGTGAGGACAGGACCACACACATCTGAGGTCAGAAATATTATGAATTCTCATAGTTCAACTGTGCTTTCCCAAATATAAATTCTCCATTCTTCAGTGCCCTACTCCAATTCCTTCTTAGCCTGACTTCCAGACCCAAGAGCAGTCAACTTCTTTATTTCTCCTCCATCTGTTTACCAAGGCTCACTGCTGGTGTGCAGCTTTAATTAACCCCCAGCACAGATGGCTCCCATGCTGTAATTGCCCATCTCCCTCTGAATCTGTCTATCCACTTACCTGCCTGTCACCTCCACTGAGCACTGTATAAGGAAATTCCCGAAATGGGATTTGCCACATCTCAGTAGACAGTCCTGGCTCTGATGTGTATCATTCCAGCTACCAACCCAGGTCTCTAAAGCCTTCCCTATTTCCACCAATGGCCAAACCATCTCTCTGGTTCTGGGTTCAGTTCCCAGTCTAGGTCAGACAATGAACAACAGCCTTCCTCAGCAAACCCAGGTGTACAGAAAATTATACATATATACACACATGACTTTTTAGAAGTTCTGACCTAGTCAGTCATCACTACATTGCTACCATCCTGATCTGGTCTCAACATTCAACAGCTCCCCACCACGGTCAGCTTCCATCCTAACCTCAGTTGCCAGCACAATTTTATTGTGGCAAATATTAATATTGGTTGAAGGTTTCTATTCTGCCTCTGATCATTTAGTTCCCAGATAAAAGACACAAAATTTGGATATTTATAATAAGCTTTAACAGCATTAGAGCTGGGCAGATATGACACTCTAAGCTCTTAGTATCTACTTACCTATCAGTAATACCAAGTTATAACTTTCCAGAGCCTGGGTTGCTCTGACTCCAGCTGGCAAGCCCTAGGCCTCATGGACAGTTCTCACTCCATGGTGTCTTCCTCTCTCTTCTCTCCATTCCTCAGGCATCCTCTGTTCCTCAAGCATGCTCCTCATGGTCCTGCCTCAGACCTCAAGTCTCAGCCCGAAGCCCCACCTACCTCTCTTCTGCCCAGCTATAGGCTATAAGCATCTTTATTCAACCAGGAGTTTTAAATTAAGGAAGAAAAGCTGGTAAACCTGAGGATTCACTCATAGTAGACCTAGACCATCAGCACAGAATTAGCATTAATATATAGCAACAGACCCAACCTCAACACAAGTCTACTTCACCCCAAGAGTTTCCACACCATGTTCCCTGATCTACTGACCTTAACTCCCATCTAAGTTTCCCTTCGATGGATGGATTGTGTCCTCAAAATCCACAAATTTATATTCCTAACTACCCAAACCTCAAAGTGACTGCATTTGGAGACAGGATATTAAAGAACAGACATGACCTTTTAAGTGGAAATGAGGACAAAGACAAAGAGGGAATGTCATGAGAACATAGGAAGAAGATAGCCACGTTCAGGCCAGCAATGTCTCCAAACAAACAACCCTCAGACACCCTAGACATTTAACTTCCACAGCAAGTAAGTTCCTGCATAGCAAGTATATGGCGCATTGTTAACAGCAACAGATGCTAACCACACAGTGCTGGCTCCGTGGAGACTACTTACTTTTCAACCCATAGGACAGACACCAGCCTTGCCCCAGTCTTCTGGGCTTTGTCCCAGGTGCTCTGATATCCATCTTTGAAGATCACATGGGTCACTTGCTTGTTCAAAGTTTTTGAAACCTGTGGACAAAATAAAAAAACCAAAATACTCATTGCTATTTACCCATAATTTCTTAAATAAAGTGATTAACCCAAAAATGTTCCTGTCCAAAGGAAAGACAGGGTCAAAAAAATGGAGCAGAAACTGAATGAAGGGTCATCCAAGGATCACTCCATGTAGGATACATCCTGTCTGCCGACACCAAACTCAGACACTGTTGCTGTTGCCAAGAAGTGCTTGCTGACAGAAACCTGGTATGGCTGCTCCCTGGGAGGTTCTGCCAGCACCTGACCAATGCAGATGTGATGCTCACAGGCAACCATCAGGCTGAGCTCCAGGCTGGTGGAAGGACTGGAGGAGCTGAGGAGGATTGCAACCCCATAGGAAAAATAATGTCAGCTGGCTGGACCACCCAGTGTTCCCAGGGACTAGACCACCAACCAAGGAGTGTACATGGAGGGACCCATGGCTCCAGATACATATGTTGCAGAAGATGGTCTTGTCTGACATCAATGGGAGGGGAGGCCCTTGGTCCTGTGGAGGTTTGATGCCCCAGCACAGGGGAATGCTGGAGTAGTGGGGCAGGAGTGGGTGGGTGGGGAGCACACTCACAGAGGCAAAGGGGAGGTGGGAGAAGGCAGATGAGATAAGGGGGTTGTGGAGGGGTAACCAGGAAGGGGGATATCATTTGAGATGTAAATGACAAGAATGATTATTAAAAGAAGAAGAAGAAGAAGAGGAGGAGGAGGAAGAGGAGGAGGAAAAAGAGGAGGAAGAGGAGGAAGAGGAAGAGGAGGAAGAAGAGGAGGAGGAAGGAGAGGAGGAGGAAGAGGAGGAGGAAGGAGAGGATGAAGAGGAAGAGGAGGAAGAAGAAGAGGAGGAGGAGGAGGAGGAAGAAGAGGAGGAGGAAGAGGAGGAGGAAGAAGAGGAGGAAGAGGAAGAGGAGGAGGAGGAGGGAGAGGAGGAGGAAGAGGAAGAAGAGGAGGAGGAAAAAGAGGAGGAAGAGGAAGAGGAGGAAGGAGAGGAGGAGGAAGGAGAGGAGGAGGAGGAAGAGGAAGAGGAGGAAGAGGAGGAAGAGGAGGAGGAAGAGGAGGAAGAGGAAGGAGAGGAGGAGGAAGAAGAGGAGGAGGAGGAGGAAGAAGAAGACCATTCAAAATCTGTCAAAATGAAATGATCAAAAAACCCTTACCCCAGAATTTTACTTCCTGAAATACACCAGAAAATTACTGTGGTGAATGTGGAAAGATGCTTGGAAATCAACACGCTTACTTTTGCATAGTGTGGTGGTACACAACTTTAATCCCAGCACCCAGTCCTCAAGAAGCAGGAACAGGAGGATCTCTATAAGTTTGAGGCCAGCCTGGTCTACATGGAGAGTTCAGGGACAGCCAGAACTACATACTGAGACCATGTTTCAACCTCTCCCTACCAAAATACACCTGCTGCAGTTAGAATGAGGATTAGCATTCATGTAACCCTTCCACTGTAAAGCTGTGTAAAGTGGAAGCTGTAAAGTTTCCACTCCAGTCACTTCTGCTCCCCACAATAAAGCTTCCACGCATAGAACAGAGTCGGAATCCTTTGAGTACAAAGGGAAAAAGAGAGAGCAAACCAGGAGGAGCCCCCTGAGGATAATGGGCAGGAAAAGAAGAATGGACAGGAGGAGCTACCACCTAATAACGCACTGGGCTTTATGCTCAGAATCAAAAAACCCAGATAGGGCTGTAAGTAACTATAATCCTAGTGTTTTGATGGTAACAGGACCAAATATTCAAGGCTATCTTCTTTACACAGTCAGCTCTAGACCAGCTTGAGTACATGAGACCCTGTCTCAATAGGTAAATAAGTAAATATCCCTCTACATTAAAGAGATACAATTTAATTCACAGGAAAGAAACATCAAATAAATACATATTTAATTAAAGATAAAAACAATATTTTGAGATGACTAGATGTTTATGTGATATAGTGGTTTGAATAGGTTTGGAACTTGTAGACTCCTGTATTTGAATGCTTGGGCCACAGGGAATGGCACTATTAGGAGGTGTGGCCATATTGGAGGAGGTGTGGCCATATTGGAGGAGGTGTAGCCTTGTTAGAGGAAGTGTGTCATTGTGGGGGCAGAGCTTTGAGGTCTCATAATTCTATTATTGAATTTTATGTCTCTAACCTTTTTTTATTTATTTTAAATTGTGGTACAGGATCGAGATAAAGTACCCTTCAATTTGGTAAACTGCCTCATTCTCCCAACTAGCTGGAACACTGTCCTGTATCGCTAGCCAAGCTCAGTGTGTGCAGATGGGTTTTCCACTATCTGGGGGTTCAGACATCTACTGGGGATCTTGGAATTTATCCTCCCTGGAAAGTACTACATACTAGAAATATGAAAACAATTAAAAACAAAGCATCCAGGGTCTGGTGATGTCTCAGTAGGAAAAGGAAAGCATTCGCACAATGAAGCCCAGTGAGCAAGTGTGTCTCCCCAGGCACAGCATGGCAGGAGACAGCCTCAGGTTGTCTTCTGACCTCCACATACATGCCATGATGCTCTGGCTCGCCACCCAAGGTTTTAAATTGTCTTTCAAAAACAGAAGAGACTAGGAAGTTGGTTTAGTGACAGCGAACTTGCCTACCTGGGTGTGAGGCCAAAAATTATATCTTTGCAAGAAAGGGGGATAAAGCAAAGGGCACTGGCCTCTCAGGTTTCACTACAGGTTTCAAAGCCCCATAGCGCAGCGGTTTCAGACATGTACAGGTGTTACTCTTGTAAACTGTTTTTCTCAAGACACCAGAAAGAGCCTAGCTGAGCACCTGGGGACATTCTCCCCAAGGCTTTCATTAACGTTACCAAACAGTAAGCAGCAGCTCAAAATGTCTTTCAGGAAGGGTGCAGGATACTTACCACAAGCCTTAAAGGAGGATGTGATCAATCCCACACTTTGGACTGAGCTGCCACAAACTGCATCTAGACAGAGGCATGAAATGTACACTGGCCCTCCTAAAATGGAATTCCACTTGGTGTGCCACACGCCTGTGTAACAAGACATGCTGTGTCCCTTCAGTAAAAAGTAGGGTGACCTTCTATACAGAAAACGCCTGGTTTATCACAGTTTTACCTAGGACTGTTTCATTTGAGGTGGTAGGGAAGTGCTATCCAGTTAGTATATAAAAATGGCACTTTGTTCTGACTGGCTCCTAACTGTAGGATACACATCATATCTCATGATCAAAGAGCAGCAGCAATTCTCAGTCAGGCCCAAGAGCCTCTCCCCCACCCCCACGCCAGAGCTGTTAAGGTATGACCCTGTGAGTATTAAATACAATTTCAATTTACAGGATTTTTTTCTGTTTTTACGATGAGTATATGGGTTCTGCCTCTATTGTAGGTGGCAGGAAATCCATGCAGATTCCTCTGCTCTCAGACTTTGACCTTGCTTCACGGGGTTGGGGGGAGGCGTGGTTTAAATAAGGCCAGTGCTGCTCTAATCCCACCTTACTGCACCCTAATCCTCACCCTGAGGTGAGGAGTTATCCAGTCACTCATTCATCTACTCAGCCTGTCAGGGAGTGTCTCATGAATGCTGGTAAGCAAACAAGCAAGCTCTAGCCAAGCAAAGCTTCCTATCAGAGCAGTCTATGTTCACTGTCTCCACTTCTTCCTAAGTCAGGAATTTCAGACTCACCCTGAACCCCTTGACCTCGATAAAGGGAGAGTGAACTAAGGCCTCATAGTTGTCATCTTACCTTTCCTTAAGGCTCTGTTGTTCTGAATCCCCACCTTTTAAATTCTTCCATACTTGCTTTCTATATTCTCCTGACAATCTTTTTCCCTCTCTTGTTCCCAGGTTGGTGGTCAGGTCATCACTGATCCTTTAACATTCAAAAAGGCCGCCTCCTCCGCCTCCTCCGCCTCCTCCGCCTCCTCCGCCTCCTCCGCCTCCTCCGCCTCCTCCGCCTCCTCCGCCTCCTCCTCCTCCAGCACTCCTCAGGCTAGCCAGGATCTGAGTTAGGTACTAACCTCTCCTGACCCCCACATCACAGTCTATAGCTATGACTGCCTCAAGCTCCAGACATGAGTAATCAAATGCCTATGAGATGTTTCCAATATGCCCAAGGTCATAACCTTCCCTTGGAAACCTGCTCATTCTCCTGTATCCTTACTCTTTTGACTCCAAGTACCAGGGCCCATGAACCAATGCCAGACTCATGTTTCCTATTAGCTCCTCCTCACACAATGCCTCTAAGACCATCTCCTCTGTAAGCACTTCAACTTGTATTTGGTTGGTTTGTTCTGTCTCCTACCACTCACCCACTGCTAAGTCCTTTGTGCTCTAAGGAACAGCTCCCACAACAAGAAAACACCAGGAGGCTATCAGTTATGTTGATATTAACTTCTTACCGTTGCCCCCATATCTTCAAGTTGCTTTGTAAATGTCTTGGAGTAATTCTCTGTTCCTTTGGAAGACCATACTTCAACATAGGCCACAATATCTGAAAATAACCAAGATGTTAGCAGGAAACACTCACTGGTAACTGCACACCCCCCTCCAGCAACAGGTTTTTCTCTTGTTCTGTTTATGTTAGAAAAAAAAAAAAAAAAAAAAAAAAAGGAAGATTTCCTACTACTAATCTATTCAAAACGTCACCACTGCTATCTTAGTAATGCTTTACATCTTCACCCAGGCTTAACTAGTCTGGGTTATGCTTTCTAGAAAGAAGCAGCAATTATTCCAGGCTTTCCGGCCCAGTTTATCTTCCAGCAACACAATTTTATGGCCATAGCATACACAGTAGGGTAGCAAGCTAATATAGTTTGGCTCTAATAAATTATTTATATGAAGTTGGGCATCTTAGCACATAGGGATTATAAAGTGGAGGCAAAAGCATCAAGAGTTCTAGGCCAAAGCCTGTGGTGGTGGTGATGGTGGTGGTGGTGCTGGTTCTGATAGTGATAAATGCCTTTAATCCCAGCGTTTGGAAGGCAGAGGCTGGTAGATCTCTGAAGCCAGCCTGGTCTACAGACTGAGACAGAGTTTCCAGGCCCAGGAAAGCTAGAGCCATGCAGAGAAACTTTATTACACAAGCAACCCCTCCCCCCATGCCCCCCAAATCAAACCAACCAACCAACCAACCAAAAAAGAGTGTTAAGCCAGCCTCATCGACATAGCAAGTTGGAGGCCAGCTTGTCTTGAAAATAAATAAATCTTTACACACACACACACACATATATATATATATATATTTTGTTTGTTTGTTTGTTTGTTTTTCTTTGAGACAGGGTTTCTCTGTGTAGTCCTGGCTGTCCTGGAACTCAACTCTGTAGACCAGGCTGGCCTTGAACTCAGAAATCCGCCTGCCTCTGCCTCCCAAGTGCTGGGATTAAAGGCGTGCACCACCCCGCGCCACCATCGCCCGGCTTTATTTATATATATTTATGTTATATAAATGTATTTATATATCTACTTACATATAAATATGTTTATATATCTACTTACATATAAATATATTTATATATCTACTTACATATAAATATATTTATATATCTACTTATGTTTATTTACATATACATATATTCCTATATTTACTGACATACACATATATTTATGTACATATACATACATACACACGCACATGCACACACACACACACATATATTTGGAGTCCCCTCACCCAGGGTCCCATGTTCTGGGCACGTGTTGTTGGCACGATAGAAATAGGGGAGCTCCACAACTGTCAGCTCTACCCAGGTGGGACCCTTAAGCGGCCATCACATTATTACCAAATTTTATTACTTTTCCTGATCCCACAACTGCCCAGGACATAGAGGCTCTCAGAAAGCTAGGATAGGACCTGATCCTTCTGCCAGCTCTCCAGGGCTCAGCACACATGGGGTTGGGGTGGGGGGACTGGGGAACACATAGGTGGCACGACAGGCACTCGGGGGGCCGTTACGGTCACATGGTGAATGTGTATAGGGTGTCCACACAGGTGGTCGGGATCCTGAGTGAGGGGACTTTGGGTGTGAGGATACCCTGAGTCTGAGGGGACCTAAGGATGTGAGAGGACCAGGGGTGTAAGGAGACCTGAGATCTGATTGGACCTGGGATGTGAGCCAGGAAAGACAACCCGGCACTCGGACACTAGACCACAGCCCCTCTCCCAACTGGGCGTGTCTCCTCACCTTTCAGAAAGGCGCCCCCAGCGCCTCCCGAGGCCTCCATGACCCGACTAGCCGCCGCGAGACCGAGCGTGCGCGGGCAGGAAGGCAGAGCGATGCGCATGCGCAGGCCGTGCTGCGGGGGGGTTCGGCGCGTCAGGCTTGGGGTTGTGTGCTAGGGCTCCGGGCTCCGTGACACACTACAGCATAGGCCTTGATCCCTCAGGGGCAGCCTCGAAGCTATCCCGGCGCCCTGGCTGGAGTCAACCGGCCGCACCGCGGCTTCAGGGCGCTGGTCAGTGCCGCTTGTCCGGGCAGGGCCCGCGTCCTCGTCACGCAGCGCCCGGTGACCTGGGAGGGAGACCCACCCGTGGGCCCTGCCCCAGCCCCGCACCCTGGAGCGCGAGCCCGGCTGCTGGAACCTCTGCGTGCGCCAGGGTCTTCAAACCTCCCGCCGGCGAGTCTGTGAAGGGGAGGAGCTCAGAGATAGGCCCGCCTCCGCGCGCAAGGGCTGCTGGGAGTGGGAGGAGGCCCGGGACACCTGGGCAGCACACCAGCCAGGGAGAGCCTGCTCTTCTGCAGATAACGGTCTACTTTTCATCGTCTTAAGCACCGGGCGTTAAAAATACAAACAAACAAAAAACCCATCTTGTTTGGATAGACAGGTTGTTGTTGTTTTTGTTTTTATATTTATTTGTTACACGTATGAGTACTTTGCCTGCATGTACGTATTTGCACTACGTGCGTGCCTGGTGCCCATGGAGGTCATAAGAGGGTGTCAGATGCCCTGGAGCAGTGATTATATTTGGTTATGTGCCACCGTGCGGGTGCTGGGGACCAACTCCGGGTCCTCTGCCAAAGCATATGTCCTTAATCACTGAGCCATCTTCTCCATAGCTCCTGGTTGGGTTTTTAGAGAGATGGTCTTGTTTTCTAGCTAACACTCACCTGTTCTCCCGACTCAGCCTTACCTAAGTGCTGGGATTACGGACTGTGCCACCACATCCAGCCCTGCATCATATTTATTAAAAGGTGAGTCAAATGTATATAATGTTCCTTTACCCATAGTTCAATCTCCGCTTGTTTCATTATGAAGACTATATTTCTTCTACAGGCTTAATAAAAACACAACACTAAAAACCAGAGACACTCCCCACCCCACCCCCCAAAATAAAAAATAAACAAAAAAATCAGAAACATTCATAATCTAGAATTTAGGAGTACGCTTTGGAATTAGAGTGGACTTTTTGAAGTTTTTGTTGATCCCTTCTTTGCTAGCCTTCAAAGGGAATTCATCTTTATTGTCTCAATTTTTGCTTGTGTCAGAAGGTGATATACACCTTGGGGACAAGGACTGGGAATAGGAAGCCACCCTTGACTACACAGAGTATACATATTAAATATTTATATAGAAATATATATATATATTTATGTAAATATATATTTATATATAAGTATATATTTATATACAAATATAATATATATAGCCAAATTCCAAGTAATTAGCTGTTATTGGAAATTAATGAATTGAAGCAGCCTTCACTAAACCAACAGTGTGGGAGCTTTCACTAGGCAGTGCAAAGAGAAACTCAGTTAAATGGCCACTTGTGGCTCCTAATAGCATACCAAAGTGTCTGCTGGCCTCCAGGCTTACTCAGTACCTGTGGCTCCTCTTAGCTCTTGTCTGCTCTAAACTTCTCCAGCTCTTGGGCTTCCTATATAACCCTGCCATTTCAGCTAGGCACTTAGTCCTATTGACTCTTTCTCTTCTCTTCTCTCCTCTCCTCTCCTCTCCTCTCCTCTCCTCCCCTCCCCTCCCCTCCCCTCCCCTCCCCTCCCCTCCCCTCCCCTCTCCTCTCCTCTCCTCTCCTCGCCTGATCTACTCTGCTAGCCAGGTTCAATATAGAAGGTTCTCTCCCTGCTGTGAACTTTTCCAGATGCCTCAGACTGAACTCTCCCTCTGCTCAGCTGTACATGGAGTGGGCATGCATTCACTTTATACAGACAGTAAGAGCAGGACTTGTATTCCTAAGATGGGAACCATGGCTCCACTTTGGTTTCGAACTTCCTTATTTGGCTATCTTAGGTGAACTGGCATCTCCTCTTACTGTTCAGACCCTTTGGTTTCTTTAACCTGTCACTTGAATTATTTGGCACTTAGCCTGACTGACTCCATTTTGGCTTGATCAGCTCTGCTGGACCTGGTATGAAAACTTAGTCCAAAGCAAGGGCCTCCCAGAATCTTTGTTGAATCATTTCTAATAGGTTTTCTCTGCCTAAAAAATTAGCCCCTTTGAGCCAAATTAAGACATTTTTAAAATGCAAGTTTATTTGGGAATGAGCTCCCAGGAAAGTTCACTAGGCTCAGGACAAGACTAGAAAATGTCTAGGACAGACTATGGAGAAGATTTTTTTTTTAAAATGTAGATTATAGGTGAAGGAAAATGGCCTGTCTGCCAGATGCTTATGCCCTGGTATGGGCATGTAGGGTAAGGGACTTGGGTGGCTGGTGACTTCAGGTAAGGGGGGCAGGATTGGGACAGCTGTCAGAAATATGGGACTAGGCGTTTGGCATCTTTTTCTATTCTGAGGTTTTCCAAGTGGTCAGGTGTTGGAGAGGAAGCGAAAAATGGAATTTATGGGACTATGTCAGGGAGGGGAGGAAGCCAGGGGCTCCAATCAAACAATTTCTCTCTTTGTACACACTCTTCCCACCGGACAACATGAGCTTGACTCCCAGCACCATTTGAAAGGTTTGCCATCTCATCTTCAATAACTCTTGGTGAGTCTGAGCTGTTCCCTTCCCCCAGCCTTGAGCAGGCCTGAAAGACCTTGTTTACCACGACAGATCAAGTGATAGGATCTAGGTGGAGTCACCCACCTTGACTGCAAGGAACTTAGAAAACTTAGAAGAAGAACTGCCCCTGGGTTTGCCTTGAGATATCTCCCGGCTTTGACCAAGAACGGATTATCGGATTATCCCACCTATCTCCAGCTTAAACCAGAAAGGGTTTGGGTTGGGCCTTTCCCTTTAAATTAAGAGCTGAACATCAAAGCATGAGCCTTGATCATAGAACTTTGTCTTGGCTTCATCTCTTCCCTCCATTCCCCTTTCATTCCCAGCCCCCCTTTCAGGTGAACCCAGTTGATCAGTGGTTGCAGGTGGCTACACTGAGCCAACAAGAAAGAGTGCTGGCCTAGTTGGCTAGCCCCATACAGATGAACTTGTAATCATCTGTATGAAAAGTGGGCTTTTGGTCAACTGAAAGATTGCAGTAGATGGGCTAGGTCAGAGATGATGAAGGAAGCGGGGCAGACATTGTAGGTGCCCATGGATGGCTTATGGGGATTTTTCCCCCTATTTATGTGTTTTTCCTATAAGCCTGAAATTTGTTTAAAAAGGAAAGGTTAAGAGTAATCTGTCAGAAAGAGAAACAGTAGGCTAAATAATTTTTGGTCGATATAACCCAAATCTTGCTCACAGAAGCTGGAACCAGTTGGGTATTCTTCCATATTTATGTATACATCAGTAGCTTGTCTTGATGCTCTGACAGAAATACCAGAAAAAAAAAAAGCAACTTGAGGAAGGAAAAGTTTATTTTGGTTCACAGTTCAAGGGTACAGTCCATTTGAACGTGGAAGCCATGGTGGCAAGCATGTGAGGTAGCTGGTCACACTACATCTTGGGAGGAAGGCGGGGGGGGGGGGGGGGGGGGGGGGGGGGGGGGGGGGGGGGGGGGGGGGGGGGGGGGGGGGGGGGGGGGGGGGGGGGGGGGGGGGGGGGGGGGGG
>JANHMN010000015.1:12677307-12692243 GCA_030674055.1 Rhabdomys pumilio | reverse complement strand
TCTCTCTCTCTCTCTCTCTCTCTCTCTCTCTCTCTCTCTCTCTCTCTCTGTCACACACATGCACACACACACTTGCGCACACACGCACATGCACACGCACACACACACCACGACCACCACCACATCAGGCAGAGCAATTCTTTCTCTTCCATAGGAAAACCCCCATTCATTTTTCAAGTGTTCCCTGGAGAAGAAGCCTGTGCTACCTCATCCCCATCCCAGCTGGGCCTTACTTACCTCTGCCACGCCCTGCTGAGGCCTCCTGTCAATTCTTTTCAACTCTCTCTCATTATGTACTTATGTCTTTATTGATATGGCTCAATGATGGCATCTATGCTGAGAGTCAGAGCTATAAGCATAAGTGCTTATTCATAGTAGTGGCTCAAGAAAGTTTTGTTGAATTTGTGAATAAATGGATGAGGAAAAGGCACAGTAGTTAGGACAAATCTTTGCAGGTCTCCAACATTTGGACAGGTACAGGAAGCAACCAGAAAAGTTGACTGAGAGAAAAGAGCCACAAGAGTAGAAAATAGGGATTGAAGAATGTCTAGAGTTTACGGCTTAGGAAAAGGCAAGTTTCTCCAGCGTACTATAGGCAACATGAGACATTGACATAGAGAGCAGTCTCTGTTAGGGGAGTACTTGTGTCATTAGGGTGAGTTAGTTTCCCGACATGAAATTTGCATCATGTGACTGCCGGTTTTCCACGCTGAGCAATATTCAGGTCTGGAGGTTAACGCAACCCCTCTTGTGTGTAATTACCGATTATGCATCTTCCATGCAAATTAAAGGCATACGAATCAGGGCCATGCAAATAAGGACCATACATATCAGAGCCCACTGGTTGGTCAGTGTTCTAATGTGCACAGGGCCACAGCTCTGTGATGTCAGACTGCAGCACTCTCTGCAGTTTGGTTGGAGGTTAGATTTTTTTTTTTTTTTCGTTTGGGATGTCTTTATTAAGTTTGTGAAAATTCTTTGACTTTTCCCTGGTCTGTTATTGTCTCCGTTACTCTTCTGTTGCTGTGATAAGACACCATGACCAAGGCAGTTTATGAAATAAAGAATTTATTTGGGGCTCACAGTTCTTGAGCGTTAGAGTTCATGACCACCATGGCAGGGAGCATAGGAGGGAGTAGGCATGGCCCTAGAGCAGTAGGTGAGAACTCACATCTTGATCCATAAGTAGGAGGCAGAGAGAGCTAACAGGGAGTGGCAGATGTCTTTTGAAACCTTAAAGTCTGCCCTCAGTGATACACCTTTTTCATCAAGGCCACACCTCCCAATCCTTCCCAAACAGTTTCATGATCTGGGCACCAAGTATTCAAACATGTGGCTGCTTGGGGGGCTTCTCATTTAGACCATCATACTTATTAGTGACCTACGCTGTGCAGAAGGGTTTTGATGCTGGAGAGGGTAAAGGGAGTAGTGTTTCCATATGAATGGGGTTACAACAATGTCAACTTTTAAAATCACAATATTAGGATGACACTGCATCAGGCAGACCACTGAGGACTGTGCAGAGCAGACCCAGAGGTGGGAGAGATGAAGGGGGAAATCTCAGGGTGGTGTTCACTTACTGTGGTGGTGTGAGAATGCAGATAGTTTCAGAGCCCATTCTCAGTTTTGCTGAAGACAGGCTTGAGAGCTTAACCTCTGTGTTAACCTTTTTTGACCTGGGAATGATAATGGTTTCAAGCAGCCGAGTTGTTAGGACCCTCAGGAATAATGAGCGCTGCAGATCCAACTGGAGGAAGTCTTCAATCAACGTTAAACAGTCCTTATATCCAGTTCGGTTTCGGAATTTAAATGGACCATTGATAAAAACAGACCTAGCTAAATCAATAGACAGTGAAGCATACGTTTAAAAAAAGACATTGTCAGCCGTTTTATGTTCAAGATAGTGTGATAGTCAATTCAGTTGCTTTTCATTTAAGTTAAAAAGTTGGTTAAAAAAATAAACCAAACAAACAAAAAAACAAAGACAATACCTGTCGATGTATATTTTATTCAGGAACTAGAGAACGTTCTAACGTGTGTGTGTGTGTGTGTGTGTGTGTGTGTGTGTGTGTGTGTGTTGCATGCGTGCGTGTGTAGTTTACTGAAGGAAATCATAGCACTGAGATACAGTAAGCAAAAACCATTCCAACTCTAGGTTAAGTGAGTAAATAAATAACCCTGGGCTGGAGGACGCTGACTTAGGTATTTTTCCTCTAGGAATTATCTGAGAGCCACAGGTAGAGCCTTTACATTCATTCCTCTGTGATCTGAAGTAACTTTGATGTCCATATCCTGCTCTTTGAGAGGAACATCCATGTTAGACTGAAGGGACAGAAAAATCTTTTGTTCGACATAAAAATGTAATAGGAATGTTCAGTTCATAGTACAATCTTTTATGGTTTTTCTAAAGTAATTTATTTTATACTTTGAGATTATAAGTACATCATCTCTCCCTCCCCTTTCCTCCCTCCATATCCTCTCATGTGCCTTTCCACCTTGCTTTCTTTTAAGGACATGACCTTTTCCCTTAAGTTGTTGTAACATACACATGTCTGGTGTGTGTGTGTGTGTGTGTGTGTGTGTGTGTGTAATCCCAAGTACATGAGTACAGTCTGTTCAGTCTGTATAGTATTAGTTGTGTTTGTACTCACAGGAGTTAGATAATCAGTAGGCTCTTCCCTGGGGGAGACTATTTCTTCTGCTCTCAGCATCTCTTAGTTTACCTGTGGTTCTTCATCTAGGGTTGAGGCCTCGTGAGCTTCCCCTGAACACATTGGCGTGTTTATTGATGTTGTCTTTGCTCAGCTAGCATTTAGGCCACTGTACTGGTGAGATACCCAATGTGCAGCTTCTGGCATTTCTAGGGGAAACAGTCTCATTCATAGCAAACTCCTGTCCCTCAGGCTCTTACAATCTGCCTACCCCATCTGCTGTAAGCCTTGAGTGAAGGAGTTGTGCTGTAGATATATTGGTTGGGGCTGAGCTCCACAACTCTGACTTTCATTGGGTGTGTGTACGTGTGTGTGTGTGTGTGTGTGTGTGTGTGTGTGTGTGTGTGTGTGTTGATCTGTGTTTGTGCGCTAAGATCAGTTTCCTTGCTGAAGGTGGAGGACCACACTTACCCGGTTAGACTCGGAGGAGAGTGTGCTGTGAACCTCTTATGTTTACTAAACTTCCCCTACCTTCTATATATACCATCAGTTGTGAGTAAAGACTTAAGCCTCAACAAATGTATTGTTAATTAGTCTTTATTTCTTAAGGATAATTTTGCCCAGATAGAGAGCTGTTGATTGACAGCTAGCCCTCTCCTCCAAGACCTGAAGTATGCTATTTCACTGTTAGTGGCCTCCAATGTTTTATACGAGGAATCAGCTTTTAACCATACTGAGGCTCTCTGCTATATGTCTCCTTTCCTTCTTTCAAAAATTCCCTTTTTTGTTTTTGACATTGGGCATTTTGATTGCAGTGTATTTAGGCAAGGGTCTAAACTTATTGAACTTGCCATTTATGTAGAGTAAAGTAGGCCATCAATTTTCTCATTTTTTTTTTCTCCAAGCATCTTGTCTGTCTCTCCCTCTGGTTCTTCTATAATGCATATGTGGGTATGCCCAGGAGAGCCCCACAGGCTTCTAGTGCTAATTTTGCTTTGTTTTTCTTTCTCTATTAAAAAAAAATGTCTTTTATTGCATTTTTGCCTCCAGAATGTTTGGTTTCCCTTCGTAGCATCGATCTCTTTCTCGATATTCTCTCTTTGATGAGACAACATCTCATTTTTTTTCTCTAGTTTTTTTTCATATAAGCTCCTAGTTCTTTGGACATATTTAATCCAGGAAATCATGAGTTCAAGGCTTGTCTGGGTTACATAGTAAGACATCTTTTCAAAATGTTAGCAAAATAGTTGATTGCACCTTGGTTTGTGAGGCTGGTGGGAGAGGTCATTGGCTAACACTTGCTGCTAAGACTGACACCCTGAGGGTGATCCCAGAACCTTCGTGGTCGAAGGGAAGAACTGAGCTTTGAAATTATTCTCTGAGCTCATGTACACTGTGAGTATACACACACACACACACACACACACACACACACACACACACACTTGTAATTAAAAAAAGAAAAGAACAAAAATTATTTTGTCTAGTAAGTCCAGTCACTGCACTCCCATAAGAACCAGTCCTACTGAGCATGCTCCTCGTGTGTGAGTCGAACTTAATTTCTATTTTTGTCGATAGCTGTCTGTTAAAACCTGGACATTCGGGATTATGTTTGTCACGGCGGGTATCAAAGCCAGCTCATTTCTCCGTGTGTGGTTGCTATAGGCTTGTTTAGTGACTTTCTAAACTAGATCTATATAGGGTATTGAGTAGTTTTCCCCTTTGTTTTTGTTCTTGTCACTGCCTGCTACTGCTTGGGGCTGACCTCCCAGTTTCTGTCAAGGGACTTTGTGTGCATCATGAAGCCTGCTCTCTCCATTCACCCGACTAAGAATTTGTCTTGAAGTTTACCTACCTCCTGCTTGCTCAGATCTTCCCTTATTCCTTCCCTCTTTTCTTTCTCCTTTTCCCCTTCCTTTCCTTCCTTCCTCCCTCCCTCCCTCCCTCCCTCCCTCCCTCCCTCCCTCCCTCCCTCCCTTCCTTCCTTCCTTCCTTCCTTCCTTCCTTTGAGATAGGGCCTTACTGTGTATCTCTGGCAGTCCTGGAACTCACTGATGATTCTTCTGGCTTTAAACTCACAGAGACCCACCTGACTCTGCCTCCGGAGTGCTGAGATTATAAGTGTGTGCCCACTCTGCCCAGTTCTCTGCTCCATCTCTTGAAAGTACTGCCATGTGCATATGAATATTTAAAAAGCATCTTTGATTATCTTCAGCAAAAAGCCCTGGAGCAGGACCATTTTACCAAGCCAGGGCTCTGTAAGACCACGGAAGGATAAACCCTGTGAGACGAGATGCACAGGGCACCACCATGTGAATTGAATAGTCACGGTTTTCTGGGAATGGGGAATTTGGGAGGCTTTAAACCTGCTCTTCCCCTCCAGTGGTTGTTATGCTGCTGTTTTTGTTTGAAAGGGGCTGTTGGTTTTCATGGTTACTGCACAGCTGGAGCGAGGGGCTTGGGAATAAGCCCACTTACTGTGACATAACGCTATCTGAAATGAGCTGTTTTCCCTTGAATAAATAAATATAACTTGATTGTTTCAGGTCTCTGGCTCATCCCCCAGAGTGGATAGTATCTGTATCAGTTTTTGTTTTTCTTTTCTTTTTTATTAATTTATTTATTTACTTTACATCCTGATCTCAGCCCCTCCCTCCTCTTCTTCTAGTCCCACCCTCCTACGTCCTCTTCCTTCCTCTCATTAGCCCCTCCCCTTTTCCTCAGAGAAAGGGAGTTCCTGCCACGCCCCCAACCTTCTCTGGTACATTAAGTCTCATCAGGACTAGGCTTATCCTCTCCCACTGAGGCCAGACAAGGTAACCTAGCTAGGGGGAAGGCAGTCCAAAGGCAGGCAACAGAGTCTGTGTCAGAGACAGCCCCTGCTCCAATTGCTAGGGGACCCACATGAAGACCAAGCTGCACATCTGCTACGTATGTGTTAGGTACAGACTGTGCATGCTTTTTGGTTGATGGTTCAGTCTCTGGGAGCCTCTATGGGCCCAGGTTAGTTGGGTCTGTAGGTCTTCTTGTGGGGTCCTTGACCCCTCTGGCTCCCTCAGTCCTTCCCCTGACTCTTCCACAAGAATCCCTGAGCTCTGCCCAATGTTTGGCTGTGGGTCTCTGCATCTGTTCCCATCAGCTGATGGATGAAGCCTCTCTGATGACAGTTGTGCTCTGTCTACTGTGTATGTTATTCAGGGAGCAGACACTCGGATGTCCTTACTCTACCGTGCCTGGTGGTATCCCAGCATGCCTTGTAAGGTCATGTCTGTGTATGCCAGCAGCTCACTCATTTTCATCTTCTCTATCCACTCCCCATCTGACCGCAAGATTGTTACCGGTTTTTCAGTCTTAGAAATAATGGGAGTCTTATGTCCATGCTTCCGCTTTCCCTGAGTAAGCACTTTGGAGTTGAATGAACAAGGTGGATTGAAAGTTTCATGCTTAACTCTTTTAGAGACTGTTATTTCCCAAAATGGCCAGGCTGGTTTCTGCCTCCACCCAGTTCTATGAGTATTCATCTTTCTATATCTTTCCCATCTGCTTCTTTCTTATTGTAGTTACAGGAGTAGCCACAAGTGGGATCTGGGCATTCTTTCATTTGTGTGAAGGTAACAACACTGACAAAATGTTTCTAAAACTTGCATTTTATGTTACCTGTTGGGTGTCTAGTAGTTAGGAGTAACATCCGGGGTTGTAAAGTAGGCTTGATTATTTAACTGAGAATGGCTACCTATACCGGCCATACTTGGTTCCCAGGTGGCCTTGTTGGAGGAGGTGTGTCACTGGGGGTTTTAAAAGACTGCCCCTGTTGCCATTCTCAGTTAAGCTGCCTCCTCATGGTGGTTGTGTCTCAAGCTCTGAACTCTCAGCTGCTGTTCCAGGGCCATGCTCCCTGCCGTGATGGTCATGCACTCAAACCCTCAAACTATAAGCTCCAAATGAACACTTTATTTTATAAATTGCCTTGGTCATAGTGTCTTATTACAGTAACAGAAAAGTAAGTAATTCAGTAGAAAAAACAGCCCCATGCAAACTGTAAAGACTGGCACCAGCAATCCACATCATCATTTATCGTTTGTCCTATCCTTTGTTCTGGAAATACTTATTTTTTGGTGCACATAATATGCACTGGTTAGTTTCTGATTACTGTGAATATACATTAGTTAAATTATTTTTTCATATTGGTATTGAACCCAGGGCCTCATGTATGCCAGGCCAGCACCGTGAAGGTTTGTATATGCTTGGCCCAGGGGGTGGCCTATTAGGAGGTGTGGCCTTGTTGGAGTAGGTGTGTCACTGTTGGTGTGAGCTTAGCTTTTATACCCTTGTTCTAGCTGCCTGGAAACCAGTCCTCTCCTAGTGGCCTTCAGATGAAAATGTATAACTTTCAGCTCCTCCTGCACCATGCCTGCCTAGACGCTGCCATGCTCCTGTCTTGATGATAATGGATTGAATCTCTGAACCTGTAAGCCAGCCCCAGTTAAATGATGTCCTTACAAAAGTTGTCTTGGTCACGGTGTCTGTTCACAGCAGTAAACCCTGACTAAGACAAGCACTATACCACTGTGTTAGACATTTAGCCTCTTTTTAAACTTTTAAAATTGATTTGTATTTATGTGTACGTATGTCCAGCTTTGTGTATGGGTTTACGTGCAGTGTGTATTGTGCAGACGCTTGTGGAGGTAGAAAATGACACTGGATGCCCTGGAACTTTCCCAGCTGTCCTCTGGGTGCTGGGAATAGAACTTGGTCCTGTGCAGGAAGAGTAAGTGATCTTAACTGTTGAGTCATGTTTCCCTTTCTCTTGGTGAAAATCTAAGATAAGATCTCAAATAAATTGCCTAGGATGGCCTTGAAATTGCGATTTTTTTTCTGTCTCAGTTGTCTAAATAACTAGTATTATGTGCCACTAGGCTGGGCTAGCTGCAATTAATTTTTATCTTTATGGAAGTTACATCTTAGTCAAGAGACATATATAATAATTGGAAAAAGGTAAATGGAATATAATATGCGAGTTAAAGACAAATCCTATGCAAAATATTTAAGCAGAGGAGGGGGTTAGGGGATGGTTGTGCTGGAGGTGGGGAGAGCAATATTGGTGGGGCCAGCAATTGAAAAAGCGTAGGCTTCACTTGAAAGGTATCTTTGCACAAAGGAGATGAAGAAAGTTATCTGATGGAGGGACTGAGACATCGGACTTAGGTGCAGTGTTGGGGTGAGAGCAAAGTGCCAGGCAGAGCCAGCCATATGGCTGGCACGGATAAACCTCCTCTTCAGAGAAGACAGCAAGGAGAACTTTGAGTGAACAACTCTGAGTGGAACAGAGAGTCACTGCTGGGCACAGAACAGAGAAGTGTGAGGCATGAGTGTTAACAAGTTTCTTTCAAGAATGAGGACACCTGCTTTTCAGTGGAAGTACGGACAAGTGTCCTGATGTGATCAGGCTCTCCAGCTGAGGGCATTAGTGGCCAAGATGGTGGTGGTGCATTGAATGGGCAATCAGAACAGATTGCAGCCATAGTAGTGAATGTGTACATTGTACGCCAGGGTCTGTGGTCAGCATATTCACATTCAAGCCCTCGCCATAGTAGTGAATGTGTACATTGTACGCCAGGGTCTGTGGTCAGCATATTCACATTCAAGCCCTCAGCAAACCCGCACTGAGGCATGATCTTCACTGTCTACATAGATGGTGAAACAGGAGCCAGACAGGTCAGATAACTTACCAAGATCGAATGGTACAGCCAGGGCTGGGATGAATTCATTTGATCCCTGACCTCTGCCCATGTAAGCACATAATACCAAGTCTCATGAAATTAAAGAACATATGTAAAAGGCCTCAACAGGTTTACCACTAAATATAACTGGTTACATTATACCTGTCCATTATAGAGTGAGCTAAGTGGATTCAGAATGCTTAAAAGTCACACAGCCTAGGATACAAAAGCATCTCATTATTTTGCAAAGTATTCTCAAGTGCATATTTGTGTGTGTGTGTGTGTGTGTGTGTGTGTGTGTGTTAGGATAAGGACTTCACAGATCAAAGAACAGTGTCCTTACAAGTGCTTTAGATGATTCCTGGAGGATGTTACCAAGTCGCCTTCATGGCCAATTGGACCTTGTAGGCATAGTTTCAGGTGCGACCTTGAGATGGACAAATTTACTTACTCAGTGGGCTCAGGGTGGTCTCTAGCCCTTAAACCCACAGAAGGTTTAAGGAAGAAATAGGATGTGGCTGTGGGAACAGAAGGTAAAGGCATAGGCCCATAGGTCAAGAACTGCAGACATTGGAAGATGTCAGAGACAGGATCTCCTGTGCAGCTTTCAGTAGGAACTTGGCTCTCAGAACTCCTGAATTTACACCCAGAAAAATTCATGGTGGATTTCTGTTCTCTAAAGTGACTATTACATTGGTAGCTGCTTGTTATATACAATCACACTTCCCCAGTGAGAATTCACCTCCTGAAGCTTGCTCTACCTCCTAAACAGTGCCACCAACTGGGGAACCCAGTTCTAAAATACATGAGCCTGTGAGGGACATATACATTCAAACCTACTCCGTGTTAAGGCTAGGATTAAGGACTGAAGCTAAGCTCAATTAGCACGAACTGCTGAGACTAAGTTTGCAAAAGGCAAGATCATGCAAACATAAATATCAGTACGTTTTAGAGATTATTGAACTTGCTAATTAATAAAGGGATCCACAAGACATTGAGTCCATTTCAAAGTCCATTCCAGAAACTGCATGGTTGGACAGCTCAGGATAAATTATGTTACATAAGATTGCTGACTGTGACACAAACCACATTCATGTACAGCACAGCCACTAACAGTTTGGTGGTCATGTTTTCCTCTTGTAGTTTCCTTTCTGTTGGAAAATCTGTATATTTACATATAATATATCTATATATCATATCTATATATCTCCTCTGCAAATCTGCAATTTTTACTCAATAGCAGACATTTAAAATCACTCCACGGGCCCTTAACACTTCTGATAAGGGAGGAAAAGGTTAGGAAGTTCACATTTCGCCTAGTGTCTGAATTTTGAAGACCACCTCCTCCCCCTTTTAAGGCCAAATTTCAGGTAGCCCAGGCTGTTCTTATATAGCTAAAGATATCTTTGAACTCTCAATTCTTCACCTCCTGAAGGCTGAGATTACAAGTGTGCGTCATAATGCCTATTGTACGAGGTGCTTGGGATAGAACCAGGGTCTTCATTCATGCTAAGCAAACCAGATGCTAAGAACTACACCCTCAGCCCTTGAGTACCTGTTCTCAATATTGATCACTCACCCTGGTGACTTTCAGACCACCATGCTGTTGAGAACACAGAGAAGCAATTAGAGTCTTGTGCTGGTACAAGACAAGCATCCCGACGAGCTCCCTTGACAGTCTAGAAACTGGGCAAAAATAACAGGGGAGACGCTAAGCAAGCAGAATTTTAGACGAGACTGTTAGTACTGCCATTGGTGTCCTCTGTAGAAACAGGACATGGAAATAACTTAAAGATGTAATTTATAGTCTAAAAGAACCAGGAAACTGAAGACTTAAGTAACAAGAATGTCAGTGACAAGTGGATTAATTTCACAGAGAGTCCCTCAACATCTGTCATGCTTTACAAATTATCCCGTCCATGTAACTTGCTAGGGTACCAGGAAACATCTAGCCCAAGAAAGGATTAATGGAAAAACGTTTTCTTTGTAAAGCCTATCCAGATGAAATTTTCTAAAAATTCATTAAGAGATAAGTAATAGAGGAGCAGTAAATCTAGGAAATATCTCCTAATAATTTGTAAAATAATTCATTTAGGGCAGGTGAGTCATAGATTAGTATGCACACTCTCCGGTATAATTCTAAAAAAAAAAAAAATTTATCCCTGGAATACATCATCTTTAGGTAAAACGTCTGCTCTCGCATCAGCCCCCAGATGCTTCAAAAGTTTAGAAAAGTCAGAGTGAAATTGTGTAAGATATACAGCTACTATTAATGAGAAATTTGTGGTTTTGAGTATATATTTTTGTCTATATATTTAGTGATTATGTATTTATGGTTTAACTATATGTTTATTGTCTTCTTTACAGAACCCCAACCTGAGGGAGGGTCTGTGATCTAATCACAAGACGTGTGCGGTTGTGTCAAATCCTCACGGAGATCAGAACGAGTCGGCAGTTCTGAACGGCGCCACTAGGTGGAGCTGCTATGCTTTGGAAACGGCAAAGACTGCAAGGGGGTGAAAGTGGAAGCTGCGCTGCAGCCAATGCCTGCAAGCGCCTGTGACACAGAACTGTAGCATAGAGGTGTGAGAACACAAACAGGACCAGGTATTAAGTGATCCTGAGCGGGGCAAGAAAACACCAAATCACAAAGTTAGAAAACCCAGACGGTCAGAATGATAGTACATTGACTTATTCTTTCCATACAGCATTTTAGAAAGGCAGGGCGTATGTCACCCCAGAGCTAAAAGCCACAGGCTACTTGCCTCAGCCCGTTTGCTCTCATGCCTCGGTTTTATTTTGGTCGTTCCGGTTCCCCACAGCTTTGCTTTGAGTTTCTGGGTTTTGTGGAACCTCATGCATATAGTCTCACGAGTTCTATAATCATCCGTTTAATGGTACTGTCTTACCACGGGGCTGTGGCTGCTTTCCTAGCAGGCAAGAGCCGTGGTACCATTCATTCGAAGAAAGATCCAGGTCTAGCCTCTTGGGGTTTTAAGTCTTAAAATCCAAATGGTTGTTGAGGAAGGTGAAAGCAAACAAACAAACAAACAAACAAAACCTCAGGTTTATTTATCAGTATTCAGAGGCAGGATCAGAAGCAGATGAGCCTCTCCTAACTACAAAACAGGATTACATGCCTAGCAACAATAGCTTTTAATTGGATCACGAATTCTTTTAGAGAAGGCTGTCTCCCCAGCTCTTTAAACAAGGCAGATGACAGAGTTAGGAGGAAAAGTATATATTACCATTAATATCTCTGAGCAAAACGCATTTCAGAAAAAGCTGGACAATATCTGAAGAAGGCTTAAAAATCTTTTGCTTTTATTTTCCCCTTTAATGTACCAAAGTAATATATTAAATACATCTTCCTCTAATGAGGCTTAAACGGTCTCTTTCAAGAATTGCTTATAAGTGACAAGTATTTTTTTAAATAGGAGGATTTTTTTTCTCATGGTTACAGTTTATTGTTAATGACATTTAAAATCAGCTTAAGCAGAGAGAGCACTTGTAACAAGTTTATCCTTCTGATGGCAGCAGAGAGTGTAGTGGCTAAATTTACCAGCTTTAATGTAAGACTGAGAGCCAGCACTGTTTTTTGTGGTGCTTAACCTGTGGTGCTTAGTGTTTCCACCTGTGAGGGAAGGGTAGTGTCTTCCCCTGTAGGAGATGAGCTACGGACTTCAGCACACTTTTGAGCATATGGTATACAACCATGCAGTGTTACTGGCTCAGTGATCATTAGACGTTACTGACAGGGGCCACCATGAGAAGTCACCATGCCTTCCGAAGAGATCCAACTCCTGCTTCACTCTGTGCATAGCTGTCATACAAAAATCATGTTACTTGCTCTGGGGAAATGGCCCAGTGTTTAAAGTGCTTTCTGTGTAACCATGTTGCCCTGAGTTCACATTTCCAGTACCGCATAAATGATGGGTGGGCATGACAGCCCCCACGGCCCACCTGAAATCTCAGCCCCTGGGAGATGGATGTGGGGATCTCCAGGGCAAGATGGCTAGCTAGGCTAGCTAAACTGTGAAACTGTGGGTTCAAGTGAGAAAGTGTGCCTCAGTTTGTAAGGAGGGTAGTGATTGAGGAAGAGGCTGGAGTCAGCTTCTGATTTCTACAAAGAGCTGCACACCCGTGAACATAGGCATGCCTTGCAAAAAGGGGCAAGGGTGGGGCATCCTGTACAGTTAATCTGAGAACAACTCTTAGGGCCTTGGCCTTTACAAGTGTTTAGTACACAGGATTAAATCTGGGTCGAGCTGGGAAAGAATGGCTAACTGATTTGCACTTTTCTTGAACCATTTGGAGGGGGTCATTGGGTTCCAGTTTGCTGCTTATATTCTGTGTGAGGGATGCAGACTCCAGCTTGGCTCTTTGAGCCCAGGATGTAGATGAGAAATTCAGGGGCTCATTGAAGTCTCACTTTAGGGGTCCCTTGTTCAGCTACCAAGGCCTCCTCTGATAGAGTAGGCTGCAGGGTGAGAAGAAACTTTGGAAATGACTGAGCTCTGAGCTCAGACATCAGCTGCTACAGGAGAGAGCCACCTCCACCTCCACCTGCCTTTTCATGTTCGCTAGGATCTTACGATCCTCTGTCCCACTTTCTTCTCGGGTCTCAGAGACGGTGGCTTCCTTTCTACAGGCGTGCATTACTCCATCGCTTTGACTTTCGCATCTAAACTTCACCTACCCACAGTTGAAGGTTAAGATTCATTATGCAAAGTCAAGCAAAACTCATGCTGACACCGATGTAAATCAGCCCTGTTTACCGCCATTTACATAAACACATGCATTAGCTGAGCAAAGTGCTGATCTCCCTGTAGTGGTCCTGATGATATCTGTGGGCTAATTTACTTCCCAGAAGTTTCTCTTAGCTTGATGACTGTTGGGGGAATGGCAGATTTTCGATGATGCCTTCATTCGATGCAGCGCAGAACTGAGTGACGGCAGACAGTGGGCCAGAGGACAAGTGTGGCTCGAGGTCAGACCATTTCCTGTGGTTTACTAAGTAGCTGGATCGCTGCCGCTGCAGCCATCGCTGCTGCCTCTGCGGGCATCACCGCCGCTGCTGCCTTCCGTTCTTTCTCTTCTCCTAGTCAACTCCTCATCTGCTCCATGCTGATTCCAATCTTACTGTGTAGCACTGGCTGGCCTTGAACTACTGTGCTCCTGCCTCCGCCTCCCAGATGCTGAGATTATACAGGTATAAACAACCATGCTTGCGAGTGCAGGAATTATAGGCATAAGCTACCATGCCTGGCTATAACTATCTTAATCTTGGCTAAATTATTCACCTTTCCCAACTCCCCAGATCCTTCAAATGGAGGTGACATTATACAGAGAGATTTCTTTCTACTCTTTCTTTTTCCTTCCTGCCTAAGGGATACATCTCTACTCCCATAGCCCCTTTAGTCTCATGGACTCTTCAGAGATAAGAGCTGGTTTAAGGAGAATGAGTTGTAGCTGGTGCAGGGCTTGGTATTCTCCTGGAGGTTAGCCTTACTGAGCTTTGTCAACAGCCACTGGCTATTGAATTACACTGTTTTTTTTTCAGCCGATTTACAGATAAAGTAGAGGTACTGAGACATCTCTCTTCCCTCAGTTACTGCCAGGAAGTACCATTTTGTTTTCTGATCTCTGTGGGGTGAGTCCTATGCTGGCTACATCAGTTGGCCTTAAGTGACTGACTGTCTATCCTTTTCAAAAGGAGCTGAGATTGTAATAATACCATTTGAATTGTGAGCATAAGCAACCCACGGTGCTTTGTATGTAGACCTACTGTGCTTCCTTTGTAGACCTACTGTGTTCTCACTGGATTTCCTTTCTTCTTTGTGTCTGTGATGTAATGCGAATTGGAAAGACAAAGCAAGCATAAAATTGAACACATGCACTAGAGCCTCTTCTGGAATTCCCAGGATGAGTAGATATTTCTACTCCAACACAGCAGAGGTCTTCAGTGAAGGGTGGAACCTTGCTTGGCAAGGGTACCTGCCGTGTATGCAGAGAGTGTTTGGATTGGCAGACTCACTGGAGCTAGCCCAGAGAGTTAAGTGAGGGACAGGATAGAGGAAGAAATGGGAGTGCATGCATTTGACATCTCAAGGAGGGTGAAGACTGCTGAAATGTGCGTAGCGTCATCAGACTGTAATTGGGGGTGGGGGTGTAAAGTATCTGGGTATGTAGTCCAGGCTAGCTTCAAGCTATCCTACTACCTTAGCCTTCTGAGTTCTGGGATGTATGAATGCACACCAGTTTTTGAGATTGTAATTTAAAGGTGATTGGGCGGTGATGACAAGTTCCTGTGTGGATTTAGAAACCTAGGAACCAGAGGGACTTTATATATAGCAGAGCAGCCATTTATCTAGAATGAGCTGGAAGCCATTGTCGCCACAGCGGACACAGAAAACTGTGTCATGATGTGGTTGTACAGTATTTGCCTACAGTTATTAAATCTGGACCTGAATCACTTCATCCCAAGACCAAAAGTAAAGGTAAAAAACAAGCTTTCTTAAGTAAAGATGGACGTGGGGGAGGGGGACAGAGCTGTGTGGGGGGG
>JANHMN010000015.1:12641354-12677297 GCA_030674055.1 Rhabdomys pumilio | reverse complement strand
GGGGGAAAGAGCTGTGGGGGAGGGGGACAGACCTGTGGGGGAGGGGGAAAGAGCTGTAGTGGAGAAATGTGTGGACAGAATGTTTCCTTCATTGCTAAGAATAAATGTTCACATAGGTGCTTTGATTGCTAGAACAAACAGAGGCAAGTTATTGATAACCAGTGAATCATGGCTGTGTTTGGGGTGAAGTGTGGGGCCATGTGTGTTCAGTAAGCATTACTTCCACAGCCAGCCCACAGCTCACAGCAGATTTACTATTAAGAATTTATACATTAATAGGCAGTTTTGTAATTATCCAATCTATATACTGATTGTATATCAGATGATGAAATGCATTTTCTCTGTAGTATAGACTGTTCACTATTTTAAGTAAAATGAATCTTGAAAAACATTTTTTTTTAAAAGATAAATATTGTCTGGAGATAACATTATGGTGTTTGTGAGAAAATTGGGGTGACTAGAGTTAGTAAGTGAGATGATCTGAACTCAAAAGGACAAAGAGCAAGTTCTCTCATTTGTGTATCTTAAATCTTATATAAAGCACACACACATACACATGGATAGACAGACACACAGACACGCAACATACATAACAGAAATACACACAGATACACACAGAGACACAACATACACAGAAACACACACAGACAGACACAGACCCACAACATATACACACACAGATACACACAGAAGGACATACACACACAAACACACACAGAAAGACATATACATACAAACATACACACACAGAGACACATACGGACACACACACAGACACACATACAGATACATGACATATACACAAACACACAGACACATGGCATACACACACACAAACACATATACAGGCACACATAGACACATGGCATACACACACAAACACACATACACACATATAACATACACACAGACACATGACACACACAGTAAATACACACACACAACATACAAGTAGAAAAGAGGGTGTTAGAGAATGGAGGAGGACTATCAGGAAGGAAGAGAGAAAGGGAGAGAGGAAAGGGTATAGGGAGATGAAAGCATGTGACATAGTTTAATGAAAACATCTTGGTAAAACCCATCATACTCATACCCATTGCATATGTGCTCATCACATACATGTTCATCACATACATGCTCATCACATACATGTTTGTCACATACATGCCTGTCACATACATGTCTGTTACATACATGTCCATCACATACGTGTCCATCACATACATATCCATTGCATATATGTCCATCACATATATGCCCGTCACATACATGGCCATCACATACATGTCTATCACATACATGCCCATCACATACATGTCCATCACATACATGTCATCACATACATGCCCATCACAGACATGTCCATGACATACATGTCCATCATATATATGTCTGTCACATATGTGCCCATCACATGCATGTCCACCACATACATGCCCATCACATACATGTCCATCACATACATGTCACCACATACATGCCCATCACAGACATGTCACCACATACATGCCCATCACATACATGTCACCACATACATGCCCATCACATACATGCCCATCACATACATGCCCATCACATACATGTCCATCAAATACATGCCCATCACATACATGCCCATCACATACATGTCATTGCATATATGTACAATGAATATGTGGGAAGACTAGTTTTACTTGATATGCTATTATCTGGGTAAATACAAAAGAGCCACTGGGTTCCACTTTTTTTTTAAATTACCAAATCATAATTTTTACTTTTTAACACAGAGGTTATAAAAACAAAGAGGCAGGATGTGGGGAAGGGGATGACACAGGAGCATAGGTGTTCAGGTGGAGTACAGATATCTTCTAGAACAGGTTATCAGCTGGGTGAAGGTTCAGGGGACAGGTCACTATGACTCTGCCTATGATCCACTTGTCCTTATCTAAATTGGTATTATCTGCCAAGGCTGCCCATTTACAAGGTCTATGACTACTCAGGCTGGTAAATTTCCACAGAAGCTGCCTGTTTACAATAGCTTATAGCCATCTGTTTCAGTGTTTTTCCACAGAGACCCAAGACTTTGTGTTAGCAGGCGTGTATGTCAGGCCTATTGCTGATTTTAGCTACTTTTTAAAAAAGAACATTTTGTACTCAAAATAATTTACTCGTAGTATAATTTGATGTTGCTGGGCTTCAGTGTTGGCTTTCCCTTCCCATCCCATTTTGTTTCCTTGTAAAAATGGACTTTTGGCTTTTGCTTCCTCTGACTGTCCTCATCAAGGTCTTTCTCTCTGGCTCATAAGACAGTGTGATGAGGATATATTTTAGAGGTAAGAATCAAACATATAAGAATCGAACATATGAGTATAAATATGCCCTCCAGAAAAGATTTGTCAGGTTTCCAAGCTGACAAGTGTCCCTCTACAGTTTCCTCTCAGACAAATGTTTTATGAACACAGGCTTTGTCTTTAGGGATTTAGAGCACCCTGTTTATGAACTTCTCTTCTTCAGAAGTCACTTTTCTCAGACTCTGTCAATCATAGTGACCTTTACTCCTTCCCCAACTTGACACTCAGAAGAGTTACCTCATTGCTATCTCTGTATTTTCAGTCTTTTAAGGTGCCAGACAGAGATTAACATGGCTTTCCTTTGAAGTTTTTTTTGATATAGTAAAAAGACACTTGATGAATATGACCCCACACAGTGGGAGATAAGCACTGAGCATTGGTTTGCTTCACCTTGCTGCTATCCTTTGCCAATGACACACATGTATTGGTTAGCCTTACATACCATTGTTGAGCTCAACTTGTGGTAAGGCCACCACTGAGAAAAACTTGCCAAAGAGTTGCTCCTGAGGTTCCTGTGGCCTTGCCTTATACCAGTTGGCAAATCTTTTTTTTTTTTTAATTTTTTTTTTTTTTTTACCAGTTGGCAAATCTTATGGTTTCTTCAGCATTGGACTACAGCTTCTGGTTCATGCCTGGTGTCTGCTTGCTGAAAGGACTGGAATGTAGTTGCTGAGTCTTATTTGGTGTTTGCTACAGGACTGAACTGCCAAGAAAGAAGACTGAGTTCACCTGCAAAGAACTATTGCTGAACAGGTCTGCTTCCCGTATCCTACTAACTTTTCCCTTCCACTGCCTCTGCTGGATGGTGGGCTAGAGGAGGGCTTGAACCCTTATTAAAAGTAGGTTGCAAAAAATTTATGGCTATAGATCTTAAAAGAAGACACATCCTCCTTGAATCTCCATCTGCCTTCTGTCATTTCTTCTTGTGCTCACACTCCAGTTCTAAGGAGGGCTACTGTGCTGTGATGTCTCCATTCTGATTCAATCTCTATCGAACTGTCTTCATTTGCCTCTTGGACCTGATGATTGGTCATTGTCTGCCTCTTCCTTAAAGCGACTGCCTTAGACCTTGGGTCTTCTCATTAGGACATCTGGCCCTGAAAAACCTTGATGAGCAGTTGCTGGGGGTGAGATGGCCATCTGGCTGAGGGAAGATGGATGATGAGAAAGGCCAGAAGATGTGTCTTGGTGCTGGATTTCTATGCAAGAAAGTTGATTTGACTCACACTGTGTGGAGCACATGAACATAAAAAGCAAACTTTCTTAAGATGTCCTTGTTCATGGAACATAACATTGAGTAGATTTTAATTCACTCAACAGACTATTATCATTATGTGTTGGGGAGCTTGACTTAGAATGGCTGGGTAGATGATAAAGGCACAATGTCCTCTTGCTCTAACACACAAGACTCTTTGCTGCTCAAAGCTATACTAGGAAGAAATGGGTGAGTCTGTGAAAAACACACACAGCATTGGCGTAGCCAAGAGGTGACACTCATGCTGTATCTGAAGGGCTGTATCGCCCTGCTCTGCCTTCTTCAAAGGCTTGCTGCAGTGAGGGCAATTGTTCAATTATACATACACTTCATGGGCTTAAAGCAACCATACACTATTACCTGGGATGCATTTCTAATGCATTTACTCTAAGCACAGTATTTATAGCCAGACTCTGTCTGAGAAGGAAGGGGTTGACTGACTCTCACTTGGGTAGCAGTATTGAAGGCATAGTATAAATACTTATTCTCTATAAGAATACACCCAGGAACAGAATCAGTCTGTGTCTTCAAGTGCTCAATGAGGGGAGCGAGGTTGAGCTGTGAATAGAAAGAAACCTTGTCTATGGTCACTCACCTGCTCAACACTTTTAATTCATTTACACATTTGCAAATCAACTGCATGCTGTTTTCCAGACCTAGGATGAAGTTCTGTAGACAGAAAAGCCAGTTTCTCTTCTTTAGAAGCTCACAGACTGAAGGATACTAACATCCAACACACAGTAGAGGAACAGGGAAAGAGAAAGCATGACAGCTGAACTCCCAATGGGCAGACCACAGGATAGTAAGAGAAGAGCTTGTCCAGGGATGCCTGCAAGAACCAGGTATTCCTCCAAGCTGTGGGTTCTCACTGCATCTTCACACAATCCCTAGAATGTAGTACCATTGTTAGTTTCATTTATAATCAAGGAAACCAAGATACCTGTGACTTAGTGGTTTGCAGTCTTGGGAATGCAAATTCAAGTGGCCTGGCTGCAGAGTCTGTGTATCTGTGATCATCCTCTGCTGTCCTGAGAGGTAGAAAGAGGAATTCTCAGAGTGAGATCCCATGTGATACCGCAGAAGATAGGCCAAGGGCGACACAGTGGGGAGCTGACCATGGGGAAAAGTGGGGGACAGGACTGAGAAGGTGCAGCAATGACAGCAGTGACTGATTTGATGAGAATACCTGGAGTCCCTAAAAACATTTCCTCCCCTTGTTCTCCTCTTCTCTGACAGCTGTGCAGGAAGGTGAAGTCGGGATCCTGGCACAGGTGCACCTGGGGCTCTTTTGGGAGGACTGTCTCTGCCTCACACTTTTCCCAGACAGATCCACACTGCATCGAACCCCTTATGTTTGTGCACACTCACATCGTCCTTGTGTCTGTACCCAGTGCAGGACAGTTTAAGAACTTTCTCATATCTGGCTAATTGCTGCTCTGTTTTCCACCTCCAGATACACAGTCTGCTCTTCTAAGTTGAAGAAAGAATACATGGGGTTCTTGTGAGCAAAGAAAACCAGGGGTGACACTGGTATCTTTTTGGTTCTCTGGGTTTATAAATTCCTTTGAGTAAATATTCTTTGAGGAAATTCCGTGAGTAAAGATGGGTGAGATAAGTAGATGTGTCTTGAAGCTTGAGTATTCCAGGTTTTAATCTCAACCCTAAGACCTTAAAGGGACCTCATTAGTCTGTGTGTGTGTGTGTGTGTGTGTGTGTGTGTGTGTGTGTGTGTGTGTATGTGTGTGTGTGTGTGTGTGTGTGTGTGTGTGTGTATATTCTTGGTTACTGTATGCAGACAAGTGATATACAGATTCTGCACGGGGGGTTAGATCTATAAGAAACATTAGAATAAAGGGCAGACAGTCCAGGGTTGTTTTGTTTATCATTACCCTGCTTGCTTAGCTAGGTAGCAGACAGAGTAGATGTTTCAAACATACTCATGAATATCTGGATGCATCAGCATGCAGATGAGGAGTTTCGTGGACAGGGGAGCGGCAGCCATGTTTGCCTAGGAGGATTTCTGTGGATCAGGTGGGAGGCAGTATTAAAGCAGACAACACAGCAGGACAAAAGCTGGCTGTGGTAGTGCAGCCTGTAATCCTGGCACTTGGGAGGTGAATGGAGGATCAGGAGTTCAAGGCTAGCCTCCCCTTTAGAGGTTAACACCCGCTTAGACTACATGAATCTCAGTCTCAAAAGAAACCCACCTACTAACCAGCCAATCAATCAAACAAAAGGCATTGGAATTTAATGTCTCTGTAGATCAGAAGCCATGGTAGATTTTTGGTAATTTGCTGTATTTAGTCGAGAGAGTAAGAGTGGAATGATTTTATTACTAAGTTGATTTTTCATAGCTTTGGGATTCAAAGTTAGACCCACAACACTCAGGGAATTTCCTAATAGATTTTAAAGATACCCGGAAAGTGGGTTCCTAAGTCTGCCTTTCTGATGTAATTTGGCTCACATATTTTTAGGGTTTTCTTCCCATGTGTGCCTGTCTCACGATTGCTTCCTACTTTGTAAATATGGGTGTTTTGAAGTTATATGGAAAGACAGATTCAGGTCTTTAGGTTTGTTCACTGATGAGTAACAGAGATAGTGTGGTTTAGAAGTTGTGGGAATGAGCTAGAACACGCAATTACGAGGACCTGAGATGTTGACAGAATGAGCTGACCAAAGTTTTCCTTTTCCTTTCTGAGTTGGAACTTTTTTCTTTGATAAGAATGTTCTGTTTCTTATTTACTATCCATCCCCATTTCAAAGAAATCTCCAGTAATGTGTCTGAATTCGCTTATCATATTTTATGCCAAAATATTATTTGATGCATTTTCAAAGATATTGACTATTCTCCAAGTAAAAGCATTGCGTCGTTTATGTTTTCCCGCCATAAGGGTCAGTAAGTACCTGTTTTCCTCCTCTTTAGGCTAGCTGACGATCATGGATTCTCAGGCATCAGTGACTGTTGCAAAATTAAGCTTAGTAGATTGAAAGAAGATAGATTATAGACGTAAAGAGGGATGTGAAGACCAGTTCCAAGGTTCCTTCAAAATGAAGCATCGGTGGTGGGAGATGATTATTTTGGCAGAGAGAGTCCTTAAAATAACACTTGGAGCTGCGAACCGAAGAGTGTCAACAGGATAATTCATACACGGGATCATTTCCTCCTTGCTGGTTATTAGCCAGGAATACAGTTCAGCATATGGCTTCTTATGCTGCTAGCTGGGAGAGAGCAGAATGCGATCCAGAGATGAATGAGTGTTTTCTCATCTAGTGCTCAGCCCACCTACCTTTCCAGGAACTGGGGGTTAGCCTGTCATTCTGCTGTGAGTCTGAGGTACCTATAGGGTGGGGACAGACTGCACCCATGGGGCATCATTGTTGCAGGTGTGACATAAGCTTGAAACAAGCTTCAGTCTTTATTGTGTATGTTCTAGGGCATGTAAGGGGAAATGTGGTTCTGGTTGACATGGTTTTGGGGGCATAGAAGTGCTCTGTTTTTTTTTTTCTGTTTTGTCCACTGAAAATTCTAGGCATTGGGTATGAGACAGAAGGAGACCCAGCAAAGTAGATGGAGACAGGCAGCTAGGACCCTCAGGGCCTGGGGACCACCAAGGTGTCAGGGAATTCTATATGGTCCTTCCAGCAGTTATGAAGGGCCCATCCTGCTTTGGGAGTAAACAGAGACTGAGTGGGCAGCCTCTGCTTCTATTTGGACATCTCAGTAGCAAGGGGACATCTTTTTTTGATACTCATTTTTATGTGTCATCTTTGAGCTCTATATCTTTTAACAGACCTCTGTCGATGTGTTCAGATGACTTTTTATCTTGTGGTGAAAAACTGTGAGCTCTTCTTTGACACCATTCCCCCCCCCTCCAACCCCCCAGAGGAGAGGTCGATCTTATTATCATCTTTGAGTTAGAGTCTAACCCTTTGTGTTTAACATTTGGGCACGGAGGTGCTTAACAAATGCAAGTTGGATTCTCTTGAGAGCTGTTGAGATTATAAAAGGTGCTCCAGCACTGAGGTTAACTTGGGAGACAAGTCTCACAGAGATACTGCCAGACACTTGCAAGTGCTCTGTTAGTAGGGTTGAAACCTGCCTCAGGGTGGAAGGGGAAGATGTGACAGACAGTATAGTCCTAGTGTTTCCAAGGCCCGGAAACTTTGTTCCCTAGATACCTGCAGAGGCCGGGGAATGACTCTTGGAGATTAAGCTAGCAAGGAGATGGTGGATCAATCAGATAGAACATTTACTAATTTATATCAAGAAAGAGCACTAAAGGACTGCTATTAACCCTGCTGGGGGAGGACTATGGAGAGCCATGTTTTAGAGGAGGACTCTACTGTCACTGAGTGCTCAGGAAGAGACTCACCTCACCTAAAGTCTCCAGTTTCGATATAGAGAAGTCTACTCTGAGGACCAGAACATATTGTTAATATTCAATCAAGTTTTTCTCTGTGGAAAAAAATTATGACTGGGACTAGAGTTTGACTCAAACTTTATCCCTGAGCTCCTGGACAAATAGTGTCACTGTCATATGTTTTCAGTTTTTTTTTTTCCCCTTCTACCTGTGAAGTGGAACTCTAATCAAGCTGCTGCAAGATTCTGTGAACAAAAGATACATGACGGCATCCATCGCGGTGGCTGCTGCCTAAATTAGCCTCACCCTTCATCCCCCAATGCTGAACTATTCTTTATGCTCTATATAGGGAACTGTAGGCGTTCTGAAATAATAAGCCACATCTTGTGATGACGGCGCATGATCTCTTAGGGCGGGCAGTTCCTTCTACAGACAACTGGGCTTATCGATCACAAGCTCTTCTTTATAAATTCCATCAGGGAAAGTAGTTTCTCACTTCAAGTTCACCTTTCAGGAAGACTCACTGTTGATCACATCACCTGCTTACAGATATGCATATTTGAAAGAGGTAATGAATGATAATGTGTTTTATACCAACTTGTCTTTATTGCAATGAATATATAAAAAAAACCCAAAAGTAGAAAAGCCCTGCCTGGAGGATGATTCATAGTCTAAACAGAGATGTGCTCTCTCTTTCAGCTTACTCCTATTGCTTTTATTAAGATTTTTTTTTTTTTAACGTGAGGTCAGCTCACTCTTGTCCTCAGGTATTTATCTTCATGGTTTGTCTCTTGTGCAGCTTCTTTTTGCAAAAGCTCAGAGATAAGATAGATGACTCTCTGAGGTACAAGTAACTACCCCCCAGGGGAAACCAGGACATCTAATAAATTAAGTGACTATGGTAGCTGAGTGCCTACAATCTATTAACTAACTTGTACCCAACAGCACCTGCAAGGGGACAGGCTGTTCATTGTAGTGAGGGATAGGGTTCAACTTCGCTCACTCAGTTTGAATCCTGGAAAGAACATTGGCTTTGCATAGACTTGTGCTGGGATCTTGGCTTTGACATCTACAGCTCTGATGCTTTGGAAACTACTTATTTTCAGAAACTCAGTTTCCTTGTGAAAATATTTTAAGTGGCTGATTTGTTGAAACTTACCATGTGTGGTGGTTAATTTTAACTATCAACGTGATGAGCTCTAGAATTACTTGGGCAACAAGCCTCTGGGCATTGGTCACTTGAAGCAGGAAGACTAACCCACTGTTGGTGGCACCATTCCCTGGGCTAGGCTTCTGCAGAGAGTGAGCTGAATTCAAGTATTTATTGTTCTTTGCTTCCTAACTTCAGATACAATGTAACCAACTCCCTCAAATTCCTGCCTCCATGGCTTCCCTTCTATGATGGACTGTATCCTTGAACTGTGAGCTAAAACAAACCCCTTCTTCCTTAAGTTTCACTTATCAGGATATTTCATCAGAGCAACAGGAAGAGTTGCTAAGAGACTAAGTATTGCTAACAGACTATGTACAAGAGCTAAGCTGTATAATTTACATGCATATCACACCAAGTGCCCATAAATTCCACGTAGGATTGTGATGGATATAGTTTATCTTTTAGTTGAGGAATCTAAAACCTGGAGAGATTAAATATCTGGTTCAATGTCTCCCTGCTAGTAGATTTTAGAAGCACAATGGAATTAGGTCCCACTGGCTTTTAAAACTCAATTTTCATAAGACTTCACTGATGGCTCAGTGGTTAAGAGGATTTGCTGCCCTCTAGAGGACTTGGCTCCTAGCTCACAGCCTCCTTTAACTTCAGCTTTAATGGATTTGATGTCTCCTGATGTTGACCTCTGGGATTTACACAGGTACACATACATACAAACATGCACACTTACACCCTAACAAGTTTGTATATCACACACAGGTACGCACGCACGCACACACGCACGCACACACGCACGCACAGACCCATAGACACACATACCGTGCATAAACACAAAATATACAATACATTTGCAGATCATAAAATTTTACCACATCGATTTCTCAAATTATCTTCTCCCTTTTTATTTATTTAAAAAGGAAAGCCTAGGGAAAGCTTTAAGTATCACAGGCAAAGCACATTATGTAGTGAGAACCACAGTCTGTCCCGATGATTCCAGAGCCAGGTTTGTTTGCATTTTTTGTCCACACTTTGTCTTTATCCTTTCTAACGAGAGTGTCTAACTCCACAGTGAGTCTTAGTTTGGGGAGGACTGTGTGGAGCCGAGTCTGAGGCTGCATCCTCAATGACAGCAGCTAAGAAATCAGCCCAGCTTCAGAGATTATTGAACAGGAAATGAAACTCTCCAGCCGAGAAATGAGCTCACTCATCTCCAGGAACAAATGCTCCAGACAAACATTTGAGAGGCAGCAAAAACTCGGGAGTCACATGGAGAATCTTGTTAGAAAGATTGATTTTGGCTTTCTCCTGTTAATTATTCATTACAGTCAAATAATCTCTTCACTCATATCTATATATGGTAAAATCTTGACCCAGCTATCCATCTTGTAAACCCTGAATGGGTTCCAGAAGTCGTTCTGGGTGTCACACAGAGCCCTGGTCTCAAATTCATGTTGTTGTCCCTTTAGCCACTACATTTTCCCAGTATTTGGAGGGAAATGCTGAGGTGAAATATCTGGAGCCTACCAGTTTTCATCGGGAGTTTCACTTGAGGATGTTACCTCCCTTTTTGGTCTTCAAGTCTTCTGACATCTTCATGTCCTTCTTCATTCAGATCTCCCCAGACTCCTCTCCACAGTCCCCTTGGGTCCCCAGAATCTCCTGCCCTGCTTAGTTTTTATTTATGGCATCAAGTGAAGCTTTCATCTCTCCTCTGTCCACAGTCACTCCCAAATGAAAGATTTCTTCTTTCTTTCTCTCAGAGAAAACCACTGACAGAGCACAAAGATGCATAACCTAACAAAGTTTGACACCTGCTCCTCTATCTACAAGGGCCGGACCCTATCTGCCTCACTCTCTGCTCTATCTTTAGAGTCTATCCAGCTTTGTTTATGTGGAAACATGAAATTGCCTATCTTAACTCCCCTTTCCCTGGAAATCTGGCCATTTCATATGATGAGAACTTTATGAGTATTTTATGAATGTAACCCTCTTTGATGTTCAGTCCACCTGCTCCAAATCCTACCTCTTTTCTGTTATTGAGTGACAGACTTTTCCTGGGGAGACATGAACAAAGGTCTACTCACCCCAGATTGGGAACCAATTGTACCACTAAAGCTCAATATGGTGAACCAATCAGTTTTACTGGGATTACACACAGGAATATGGATGGGGGTATGTGTACTTACAGGAGTAGAAATGACTCCAAGATACCTAGCTGTCCCACCAAACTTTAACTCATTGGGGGTGACAGGTCACAAAAGCTACAGAGTGGTAACTCCCTGCACAGCCTGCAGGCAGCTCAGGAAGTCGGAGTATGTTCCTTCCAGGCGTCTCAGCTTGTCTGTACCTCCAGGCAGCTCAGACTTCGTTCTTTCTAGGCAGTTTGGCTCCTCTCTGCTTCTTCCAGATGCTTGGCTAGGTTCTTAGAGTGACTGTCAGTAGTGTTTTCTGTTTATAAACTCTTGGGAATGGAGGAGTCTCATGAATCCAGTCAGTTTCAGGGACTTCCTGTAGTTTGTTTGTTTTGAATTGTTTACTTCTTGTCTACAGGAGCATTCCATCCCTGCAGCATTTCATCTTCCCCATAAACATCGCACTTTAAGATGTTTCTCTCCAAGAAGGAAGGCGTTGATCTGGGAGGAAACTGTGACACAATACCGCCTTTCTTCATCCTTTTCATTCCTGTTTCTTTTCTTTTTTTTGAGACAGGGTTTCTCTGTATAGCCCTGGCAGTCCTGGAACTCACTCTGTAGACCAGGCTGGCCTCGAACTCAGAAATCCACCACCCTCCCAAGTGCTGGGATTAAAGGCATGTGCCATCACTATCCAGCCTCATTCCTGTTTCTTAAAGAGGAAGCTTGCACATCTTGAATTGGAAGGCTGTGTAAGGTGAGGTTGAGACATAGAGAACGGTAGTCATGTTAGTCAGCACTTAGTCCGTTCTGTCAAAACACCAGAAGGATCCACTAAGAGGAGAAGAAAGAGTTTATCTCATGCCAGTCCCAGGGCCTCAGTGCATGGACTGCTGACTCTTGTTTCTGGGCTATGTAGAGGCAGGGCATCATTGCAGGAACCCCTGATGGAGCTACACTATCCACATCATGACATTGGGGGGTGAGGATGCTTAGAAAAGGAATGGGGTGGGAGGGGGTAGAACACCCAGGGCTGGTTTCAAAGTATACCCTTCAAAGCTGTGTCCACAGTGTCCTCCAGCTAGGGCCACCTCACCTAGCGTTTTCACTGCTTCCCAAGGGTACCATCAGTAGGGGATCAAGCTTGCAAACCATGTGAGCTCTTGGAGAAACTTAAGTTCTAAACCACAGCAGTGGTATCCCTACAGAAGCTGCCTTGTAAAGATGTTTTCTAGTATCTGGACAAAGCAAGCAAGCGGTTTTGGCAAGTCCCGAGAACATCAGTCAGATTGACCCAATGCTGAACCAGTACAAGCTCTTCATTAAAGCTCAGAGATTAAGTGACTGCAGGTCTAGCGTCTCACTGCTGTGCGTCGACTGGAATAGCAAATGACGGATCCCCATCATTCTTTTATTCAATATTTTGGAAAGAGAAAGAAATTGCTAATTATTGATTTCCCCTGAAATTTCACTGATCAACGGAAAGCTGAGGACTGTCCAGGGCTGACACGTTTGCTGTCGTTGGTTTTCACAAGCGGATGAACTACATCCTGATGCTTCAAACAGAAAACAATGGCCTTAAGTGAGAGAGTGTTTGGGAGCCACACCTGTTTGTACAGATCCAGGGGAAATGGAAGTCCCATCTGTTCTCTGGTAGTCACACGGTTAGCGGTGCCCCATGGTCTGTAGAGAGCAAGAAAATAAAAATAAAAAGACCAGAGACATGCTCAGAGGTCAAGGGTGTGCACTGCTCTTGCAGAGGATTCAGATTCCGTTCCCAGCACCTACATCGGGTGGCTCTGGCTCGCAAACACCTGTAGCTCCTGCCTCAGAGGATCCAATGTCCCCCTCTGGCTACTGCCGACACTCCACTCGTGTATGCACACCTACCTCCCCTTCTACCCACAGACATGTAATTACAAGAAAAGGACCAACTCAGCCATCAATGAAAGTGTCCTGACATTCTAAAAGCTAACTTGCTAAAATTAAAAACCTAAGTCTCAGAATATTTCACTGTTACAAGAACGATCGTGGAAGCCCGGCATGACAGTTCATGCCTGTAATCCCAACATTCAGAAGGCAGAGTCAGGAGGGTTTCTTTGAATTCAAGGTTACCCTGGGCTGGGCAAGTAACTCTGAGACCAGCCTGGGCTACAGATTGAGATTCTTTGTCCCGAACCAAGACAGACTAAATGACAAGCAGACATGATTTAGGAAAGATTTTTAGAGATATGAGCCCTGAATTTAGTTAATCTTCTATATAATGGGATGCATATGTATTTAAAAAAAAAGCACCATTTACCTATCTTTTATTACTTAATAAAACTGGGGAAAAATAAATGAAGGAAGCCTGGTTCAGGCTTGTTGCCACAGGCCTGTGGCATCCAGGAGACTAAGACTGGAGGACTGCTGAGAATTGAAGGCTAGTCTGGGCAATTAGAGAGGAAGAAAGAAAGGAAGAGGAAGAAGAAAAGGAAATAAATTGCTCGAAGCTCTCAGGACAGCATCCTGAAATTTGGCACACCTTGAATTTTAGAGCACTTGAATTTGCAATGTAGTTGACTGCTTTGATGATTACAGTGGTTTTATTTAGGAAAAACAACCAACATAAACAGACTTCCTTTCTGCTCACTTCCTGCACAAACAATATTAACCTCCAGTGATGCCTCTGTTAATCAATTGTTTTTTCAGAATTTCTTCCTCAGTCACTCCCCCAACTCCTGAAGGATTTCCTGCCACACTGTGTGCAGCCTTGGGGAGATGGCAGTAGAGGTTCTCTTCTCGTTGGCTGAAGCGGAAGTGCCCTGGTCTTTTCTGACTTCAGCCAGTTAGAGCAGAGTTAGCACTTAGCGCTCACTCAGCTGCAAGGTCTTGAAAGCAGCTCACAGATGCAAGAAACGATTGCAATGGACCACTGCTAGAAAATACACAGCTCTCACATCAAAGGACATAAGAGACAGTTTATTTTGGTGCCAAATCTGAGTGACCATGGCCTGGTTATTACCTAATTTTCCATGTTCTAACATAGTAACAGTTTTATGAATGGTTTCATAGTAACAGCAAAGAAAATCATAAATTCTTAAAACACACTGAGAGAAACATGGGGTAGGTGGGCTACAGCAAAGCAAGGAGATCTTTACAGTAGACCCCAGAGTCTGTGTGATGAGATGACATTGCTAGCTTTAGTGTTGGTGGGAGTCAGGGCTCTGTTTGTACATTACAAAAGGGTTTTACTTGGTAGTCACAAGGGCATTAGAACAAATGCAGAGATGTCAAGAAATGGCTATTTAGGGGATGAGATAGCATATAATTGGGCTCTGCATCTATTCAAAGTCTTTGCCATTCTCAGAAGTCAGATAGCCTTGTAGGATGTTTAAGATAAGTGTAACACCCTCTGACACTGGAAACTTCAGTTAACCGTTCTCACGCTAGTCTGTGTGTCATGCTGGACGGTTTATCTGTGACTCAGGAATGTCATTTCCTTAGAAGGCTGTAGATTTCCTTAGCCTCACATATTTTATGAGCTCTCAGCACTCTGATAATAAATGCTTTATGCACAAGTTAGCCTGAGTCAATTTCTGGTTTATCTATTTAAATTAATTATTAAATTTTATCATTTTGAGACCAGGTGTCATGTAGCCCAGGCTGGTCTCGTTCTTACTGTAACCTGGAAAGGCCTTCAATTCTTGTTCCTCCTGCCTTAACCTTCCAAGGGCAGGAATTCTAGGCACATGCCTCTCCCCTCAGCTTCCCTGCTTCGATTCAAGGACTGCTATCTGCCTGTGAAACTGCAACAGAAGATCCTGGCACCCTGGTACCCAGGGCTTGATGGAGAAATGAGCAAAGATGTGGACTGTTCTGCACAAAGGCTGGACTCAAGTCTTACATCTGTCATATAATAAATGTGGTCTCAGTGTTTTTAAATCTGATTTCAAATTATATATTTTTATTAATTTACATATTTATTTAGTGTGCTTGTGTATGTGCAGGTCAGAGGACAGACTGCAGGAACTGGATCTCTCTGTCTACAATCTGCTTCTGGGAATGAAACTCAAATAGTCAGGCTTGGGATTCACTCTCTGAACCATCTTGCCAACTCTGATTTTTCTCAGCATCCTTTAAAGCTTTATTTCAGAAATTATATTTGGGTTATTATATATATTTGTGGCTAATAACTCTTTTTAGCCACGTTGTTAGAAACTCTGAACAGACTGTGCATCAGGGAGAGTGTTGGGGTGTGAAGTGCTGCCACCAGGCCTCCTGTCAAACCAGACCTGGCCTGCTGACCACCTCTTCAGCTCTCCTGGGCATCAACACAACAGATTCTCACATATCTTCACTGTGACAGCATCTATTTCAGGCAATAACACTACCCAGAAAGAAAGGGTAGAGCCTCTTTTTCCTACAAGAGAAAGAAACGGTGCTCCACAGGAGATGGCAGCACCATACCTGGACATGTGATTCCCTGTGACTGGTACAAACTGGTCAGGCAGCACAGTCTTTGGAGTAGCCTGGAGGAAAGCATTATTTATTGGGCTTAAGGAAGTTAAGAAGTCCCCGAGCTTCCAGCTGGAAGACTAGATGCTGATAAACTGGATGACAGACATGGATGTCCTGGGCACTAGGGCACCTGACACACAGCGTGCAGGGTCCTGTTAATAGAGATGTTGTAGTACTAAAAATGTTTATGACATACCAATTGACATTTATGGCAGAACCTGTAGGAGCTTGGGGGTTCTGGGGTGTTGACAACTTCAATAGCACCTGGAGCCGGACTCTGTGGTCTGAGGAAGGCACAGACCCAGTATAAGAACCCAATGGGCAAAGTTCTCTCATGCTTCTTCCTTTTCCGTTATCACCCTCTTTTCTCTTGGCTGTAGACGCTGTGCTCAATTCCTTAGGGAAGGTGCATGTCCCTTCTAGAACGTGGGCTGCTGAGCCTCGGGAACGAGATCGGTTTCTTCCCTGGAGTTGTTGCTATTGGGCCCCTAGGAGGAAGAGATGTGTTCACACACACGCTTGCTGTCAGGAAAGATTGTTTTCATGCTGAGAATTCAATCAAACTGCAACAGCACCAGCAAACCAACAAACAGGCTGTGGGTTAGTAGCGATTGCAATACATGAGGTGGAGAAGGCAGGGGAGGCCCAGAAGAGGAAGGAAGGAAGGAAGGAAGGAAGGAAGGAAGGAAGGAAGGAAGGAAGCAGCCGCATAGGAATACGGGAAATAGCACCTTCAGTTTTCTATCTGCTTTTCTTCTTCATTTTTCCATTTACTTTCACTGGGGTCATTCCATTTACCCTCTAGGAATTGGCAGGCGAGTGCCAGGCACAGAATCCTAAGCACGGTTGAGAGTTTGATTTGAGAAGGAGAGCGTTGGCTTTCTAGAGAGGACCCTATGTCATACCGGAGCTGGGTCTGACTTAAGTGTCAGTCCACACCGAGGGTCACTCAGTGTCTCAGTTATCTTCTTGATGTGAAAATGTACCTAGCAGCCCTGTTCACTGAGTACAGATACAACGATAATTGATATTTATGACCTACCAATGTAATGACTGCGTGAAAACATAAATTGAAAAATGAAGTATTTCGCAGTTGCTGTGGGACTCTTTAGCACAGTGTCTCCCAGGTTAGAATTCCATTAGATTTGGTTTCTCTTATTTACTCACCTGTTTTAGTTTTTATGCTTAATTTTTTTTTTTGTCAGAGCAAGTAGAAAAATCTACATTGACAAGATATGATGCCACCAGATATGTGGTAATGTTTTAGCTTTTGCTTACATGCTGTTTGTTTTGATGTGGGGATTAGTAAATTATAGCCCATCAGTCAAATCCAAGTCACCACCCATTTTTATATACGTTTTAAATGGTTGAAAAAAAAATGAAAGAAAAAAAATTATTTCTGATACCTGAAAATAACATAAACATCAAGCTCTAGTGTATTTAAAGTTTTATTGAAGTACTGTGCTCTGTTCTCTCAGGGGTTATAGAGTCGCTTTGAGGCTCAAGAGGCAAATTTCATGACATGTCAGGGCCTCTTGATGTATGGCATTTCTACACTAAGTCAGACCCGAGGTGGAATCTGATAAGATGAGTTACAGCTGACGGTGAATTATGAGTGAAGAGCAAAATAGCCTGAGGGCTGAAGAATTTATCTTTTTTTCATTTTCTATTACATTTTAAAATATTTTAAATATTATCATATATATATAATATTTTTTATTAATACATTTTATATTTCTTCAATTCTTGTTCTTGTTCTTCTTCTTGTTCTTGTTCTTGTTCTTCTTCTTCTTCTTCTTCTTCTTTTTTTTTTTTTTTACAGTCCAGCTGTTATCCCCCTCCATGTCTGCCCTCTGACTGTTCCTTATCCCATTCCTCCTCCCTGGTCTCTAAGAGGACGTGTCCACTCCCCCATCCCCACCCCACCAGACCTTTCCACCCCCTGGGGCCTCAAGTCTCTTGAGAATTAGGTGGGTCTTCTCTCATCGAAGCATAGATTGTATTTTGATCACATTTGTTCCCATCTTCTGAAGTCCTCCCAGATCCTCTCTGCCTCCCTACCCACCCAATTTCACAGTTTCTCAAAACCAAACCCTTAGTCAAAAAATCCAAACCATGAAATCAAAATAAAAAAAAACCCAAAAGACAAAAAAAAATATGAAATCATAACAATGAAAAAAAAAGCACACATATAGAAAAGCATGGAGTCCATTTTGTGTTGGCCGACTACGTGTGAGCATGCCATCTGCCCTGGAGTGTGGCTGAGATACCCAGTATAACTTCATGGTAGAAAACTGATTTCCCCAGCAGGTATTAACCGAAAATAGATTTTTGGTTAGGAGTAGGACTTTCTGTCTCCTTGCCTTTCTCCATGCTAGAATTTTGTGTGATTTAAACTTCTGCAGGTCCTGTGCATGCTGCCACAGCCTATGTGGGTTCATATATGCACGAGTCCTGTTGTGTCTGAAAGACACTGCTTCTTTAGTGTCTTCCATCACCTCTGGCTCTTACAATCTTTCCACATCCTCTTTTACATAGATCCCTAACTCTTGAGGGGAGAGATTTGACAAAGACATTGCATTTAGAGCTAAATGCTCCAAGGTCTCTTGCTCTCTGCACATTGCAGAGCTGTAACTCTCTGTGTTAGTTCCCATCTCTTGCAAGAAGAAGCTTCTCTGATGAGGGCTGAGACAGGCACTGATCTATGGATATAGCAGAATGTCATTAGGAATAAGTTTATTTTATTTTTTCCTTAGCAGAATAATAGTAATAGTTTTTCCCTAGGCCCATGACCTGTCTGTCCTCAAATTCTTGGCCACTTTGGCGGTGTGAGGTATGGGATTCATCTCATGGAATGAACCTTAAATCCAAACAAACAAACAATGATTGGTTCCTGCCATTTGCACCACAATTGGACTAGTGTATCTTGCAGGCAGGTTGCTATTGTAGGTCATAGCTGGGTTTATAGCTGGGTGAGATTGGTGATTACCTTTCTATTCCAGGAGTATGTGCAGCTCCTTTCCTAACTGTGAACACTAACAAGTATGGGTGAAATACTAGTTGGGCAGCATCTCAGTTTCTTAGTGTTGGATGACTTAGGTAAGTGGTGAACTGAGTAACAGAGCCTTACCGTTAGCTGATGAATTTATAGAGTTTGTGAAACATGCATTATGTGATGCCTCTGCTCACTTTTTTATTTTATCATCATTAGCAGACACACTTCAGGAAACTATCTGAATCCATCACATGTTACTTTATCAGGAGTATAACTGTAACTGTTGCTAATTTCATAATATGGTTTGAAAGAAGACTGGAGAAATCCACTGAACTTTGACCTGATCCTGAGCAGGGAAACAAATAAACAGGAACCAAGGGTTTTACAATATATAGGAACCAAGAGCGTCTTCTTCAAAGCAACAGAACGAAACACTGTCCATTTTACTTTAAAATACCTTGAGTAATTGACCACGCTCTCTGGCTGCCTGTGGTGGGAGAGACCCAATAAGCATCTCTGGAACTGAAGAGCTTAGAATATCATTGGAGGCTTAGCTAATGGTTTGTGTTAATATTGGTTTTCCTGAATCTAGCAAACTATAATAGTGTGGAGGGTATCAATGTTTTTAAGAAAAAGAATCTGAAGTGGTTAATATGGATGATTAACTTACAGGATCTAGAATTGAAAGAAAAACACCTGGACTTGTCCTCAAGGGAGTTTCTAGGCTACACTGATTGAAATGGGAAGACTCAGCCTAGCTGTGTACAGCACTATCCTGTGCAATGGAATCTGAGGCTTAATGTAAAGGAGAAGGCAAACTGAATGCCAGCAAACATCTCTGTGCTTCCCGACAGTGGATACAGCGTGTAGAGCTGACCATCTAACACATGACTTCCCTGCCATGATGAATTATGCCCTCAAACCATAAACCAGAAAAAAAAATCCATCTTCCTTAAGCAGTTTTTGTCAGGTAGCTTGCCATCAAAACGAGAAAAGCAAGCAGTACATATACCTAAGTTGAATGTCAGAGGCAGGGGTGAGGGAGGCAAGAAGTTAGAAGTAAAGTGATGGGGACAGGAGGGTTGTTACAATTGTTCTCTAAGTTTGCTTGTTTTGTAGATGCAAATTGAAAATAGAGCACTCTACACAGTAATTTTGTTTCCATGAGTTATTCTAAGGAAGCCATTACTGAGTTACAGAAAGGTGTTTGTGAAGGTGTGTGTTCTTCTTATTCTTGTTTGTAGTAGGGTGACACAGGGTGAGCTGAACTTCTAACAGTAGGGGGTTAGCATCAGTGATGGACTTGTAAAAATTACTTTAAAGAATGTTTTTATAGGACAGGGAAATATTTATCATATTTTTCTGAGAACAAAACAGTTGGCAAAACCACATGGTTTTGTTTGGCAAGGTGGTGCAGCAGGTGCTTGCTGTCCAGTTTGATAACCTGAGTTCCATCCCTAGGATACACACAGTAGGAGGAGAAAACTGACTCTTGAAAGTTGTCCTCTGCCTGTGCTTCCACCAAAGGCCAACATGGTCCGTGTTGCAGCCTGAAGCCATATTGATGCTCATGGGGTGTGCAGCCACGAGGGGCCATCCTGATCTAAGTGGTCTGTACTGTCATCTAAGGCCATGGTGATGTCCTACTCATAATGCCTCTGAGGGCAATGTCTGAGTCCATGATCTTACTGGCCATGTCTGCATTGATGTTTATGGCCTGTGTTGCCACTGAAGGCTGGGCAGATGTTCATGGTCTGTGCTGTGGCCTGAAGCTATGTTGATATTTGTAATCCAAGCTGCGTCAGAGGGCCTTGTCTGGGTCTGTGGCCCACTGCAAATAGGAGCCTTGCTTGTGGTCTGTGCTGTTGCCAGAAACCATGTGCAAGCCCATGATCCATGTTCCCATAGACTATAAAGAGCAAATAAGCTACTTTCACAGTGATATGGATGACTGTCACAGTCGAGAAAGAGGGACATGGAAGACTTCTGTGAAAACCCTTAACTCTACTGCCCACCCAATAATAACAGCCTAGACAGGAAGCAATCTGAGAGAACTCTTCAAACCCGTGATAGGATGCTGAAGTGTAGCTCTCCATATTGGTGGCTTCCAGCAGGGAGATGGGAGGGGAAGAACTCAGTTCTATTTAAGGAGCAGGCCACTGAAAGTTTGACCAAACTCTAGTGAGTAAGTTGAACATTTTTTTTTTTTTTTTGCTGGGAGTGGAGATGTGAAAGGGCAGTGGGGGTGGTGATGGAAGAACTGGGAGGTCAATAGGATAGGTGTGTGGATGTGAAGTTCCCAAAGGATCAATAGAAATAGTATGCTGGATAAAAAAAGCTGTCCTCTTACTTCCACATGTGCAGTTAGGCGTGTATGTATGCACACAATTAAAGTAGATTAAATAAAAGCGTTTTTGAATTAAAAAGGTGTGAGTTGGGTTGGAGAGTAGTCAATGGTTAAGAGTACTGGATGCTTCTTGAGAGCTTTTGGTGCAGCTTCTAGGAATTTCGCATTTGTCACTGGGCTTGAACAAGGAAGTAGACTCAGGTAAGAATATTAGGAACAGTGATCACAAGGCTTTGTTTACTGCTTAGTTACTACCTTATGTGTTCCTTTTGTTTACTACTTTACTTAATTACTATCTTGTGTCATCTCCTTGTTTTGTAATTTTGCTTGATTACCTTGTCTTTGATCTAAGAACCGACCAGGTTTTTTGGATGTACCTAGAATGATATAAAAGCAGACTGGGAAAGAATAAAGCTGCTTCAGCCTCAGTACTGGCTGGAGTCATGTTATAATTTTTTTTTATAAATTGTTTTTCTTTTTTTTTAATCCTCACTCCCTCCCTTGAGACCCTGTTGATGCTCTTGTAGAATACCCATGTTTGGTTCCTAGCACCCACATGCTAGCTCACAACTGCCTGTGTTGTTGCAGAGGCTCTGAGGCCCTCATCTAGCTTCCATGGACATCAGGCATATACATGACACCTACACACACACATAAAAGCAAATTCTCATATGCCAAGGACCAGCCTCAGCTTGGTTGGGGGTCCAGAAGAAGGGGTGTTTGGGAGTCAATTATGGGTACAAGCTGACAGTCTGTGTTCTATTTGAGACAGCTCTCCAGAGATCTCCAGACAGCTCAGCTCTTATAGACTAAAGTCCCCTCTTTCATTTGCATATCAATTCAGTTGTCCACCCCAGGTTCTTTTTTGATTATTCCATGAATCAATATTTACCTTAGCCCCTTGATTCTTGGAAAAGACAGCAAGTAGATGCAATGAATCCAGAGATCCATCTTCCTTTGTAAGCACAGACAATAAATCTAGCTGGTTAGTGTCTGGCTCTGAGATTAAAATTCTTAACCTTTCTGGCCCTAAAGTAGCTTGAACTCAGGAATTTACCTGCCTTTGTAAGCACAAACAATAAACTTAGCTGGGTGGGATCTTGCTCCACAATTGCCACTCCCTAAATCTCTTTATCTCCTTCCTTGATGTCTTTCTGACAAACTGGTTCATAGTATAGCTGCCTCTGTTCCTTTAGGTCCATAAAGACCCTCATACAATTCATATTGCCTTCTTATATTTTGCATAATTGAGAAATTATACATTCTTGAACTCGTGTTTTCAGAGTTCTTTCCCACAGTCCTAAGGGTGATCCTGAAGGTCATAGCACTTACCACTTTGCTGAGATACACCCTCGCCTCCCAGAGTCATGTTGCTTCTAATTATCATAGAGTCATTAACCTTGGCAGAGAGAGCACTCCTGATAACTTTGCTGGGGAGAACATTTCCTGAAGGAGGAACATATAGTAAATTATGTATATTATACAAACATGCCCCATGTCCACAGCAGCTGTCAACACTTTGTGGAGGCCCATGCCCTCCTGTCTCTGCTCCAGGGGCAGGAACTGTGTCATGCTGTCTCTTCCATAGAGGCTATGCAGGACTCAGTCCTCATACCCATTAAATCAAATGAGTACATGTTTAAAAGAAACTTAAAAAAAAAACTCACTTGACATATAGTTACACATTTCTAAAATACCAGTGTATGTAATCACACATATTCACAAACACTTAAAATATAAGAAAAGTACACAGTGAAATGGTTCCCCCCCCCCCCCCCCCGAGGTTGAGATATTTCGGGGGAAGTGGGTTTTTATGCCTATTGTACTTTGGATACTAAAGATATTAACAGTGACTGAACTCTGTTAACTGTGATTGACATTTTTTTTCTATGTCATACCTAACATATTTCTATTGTAAAAACTTTGATTTCTTTGTTGTTTGATTTCTTTGTTGTCAAATCTCCTCAGGTTTTTAGGAAGCTTTGGGCTGTTTACTAGCTTTGCTCACATGGTGTTTTCTGGAGGCCTCTGCTGCTCTTTGAGACTCAGGGAAGTGAATGTTGACACTAAGCTTCAGGATATGAAGGCATGTCAGCACCTAGCCACCTGATGCTCATCTGCTTGGGGCCCTAGCACTCAGCAGGGAGAATGAGACAAGAGAGGCTCTACCTGCTACCAGGAACATTGCCCAGAGTATGAATGATTCCTGGTATTTGATCAGCTGGTTCCAGGTGGAGTGCTGTGGAATGCTGTCTTCTGGGCAGAACATGGCTGTGGTACCCTTAAGCTCTCAGCAGCTCTTATGACCTGCAGAGGAAGAGGCCCTGTCAACATCACATCATGGAGCAGGGAAGGGCTTTTGAGGCCCTTAGCAGTTAATGGTTGCTGAGGAGGAACAAACATCTTTTTTCCCAGTGGTGTCTCCCTTCACTGGTAAAATGATCATGCTCTTGTCAATACCTCCATACCCATGTTACTGTAAGAAACCCTAATAAAACTCATTGTGACACACACACACACACACACACACACACACACACACACACACGAGAAGCAAGCAGAAATAGGTCTTACTTAGAAGAGGAAGGGAATCATCAGGGGAGCCAGACAAAGGCTAACAGGGTGAATGTGATTGAAATACATTATATACATGCATGAAAATATCATGATGAAACCCATTGTTACAAATAATTAATATATGCTAATAAAAACCTTTAAAGGGGGCTGCTAAGAGACCTTTCTGGAATCTGAGGTTTATGAAGACTCTGCCTGCAGCTTTCATGCCTCAAGCAGAAAATCTGGAAAAATAATTACCCAGCCCAGATTGCATGTGGTGTTGGTGGTATTAGGTGAGAGGAAGGAATCAGGAACTCCTGCCACTGTATCAGCCTCAGCTCTTCCTTTAGGAAAAGGGAGTATCAAGCAGCACAGACTCCGCATCCCTTGTTGTTCCATCTGCACAGGTCTCAGGGAAAGCTAACTGTCATCTCTAAGAGGAGAGTGTCATTCCCTGCCTGGATCTTCAGGGGGAAGTGTTTCTGCTAATTTCTTTTGGAAGAAGCACCAGGCTCACAAATAAAAGACCAGAATTTCAGGCAACTGGCTGATATACTTACAGAAGTCTGAAAGTGTGGCTCAGTTGACCATCCCTCCATGCCCCATTCTAGCTGCCCTTCAGGTATGGCCTGCAGGCCATGCTCTCTGTGCCTATGCTGACTGAGCATGAGGATGACTACATGTGTGAGCAGGCCTTCTCACTGAGCATCATTCTGAATACTGGCTCAAGTTTTTCTCTGACAGAAATCACTCTCTGCATTGTATCTACTTTCTATTGGATCATCTTCAAAATGGATGGTTGAAATCTCAGACTGGGAAAGAGAGGCCACTTAAGTGTTCCTGAAGGAGGGTTGGGGGATACCTTGGTTGGTAAAGTGCTTACTTTACAAGTATGTGGACCTGAACTCATGCAAGAAGCCCAGGTGTAGAATGTGCTTGCAACGCTACCCCTGGGGAGGCAGAGCCAGAAGGATCCTGGGGTTTGCTGAAAGGTACCAGACTAAGCTACTGGTGAGTCTGTGGTGGTTTGAATATGCTTGGTCCAGGAAATGGCACTATTAAGAGGTGTGGCCTTGCGGGAGGAAGTGTGGGGGAGGGCAACGAGACCCTCCTCTTAACCATGTGGGGAAGCCACATGGTGGGCACAGGGTGGGGTAGCCAATCTTCTCCTAGCAGCCTTCAGATGAAGATGTAGAACTCTCAGCTCTTCCTGCACCATGGCTGCATGGATGGTATAGTGCTCCATCTTGATGATAATGGACTGAACCTCTGAACTTGTAGACCAGCTCCAATTAAATGCTGCCCTTATAAGACTTCCTTGGTTATGGTGCTTGTTCACAGCTATAAAGCCCTAATGAAGACAGAGTCCCAGGTCCCAGTGAAAGAACCTGTTTCAAGAAAAGGTGGAAAGCATCTGGGAAAGTGACACAAGAGTTTGACCTCTGGTCTCCACAAGGGCATGCAAACCCACCCCTATTGCCACCCCACCACACACACATGCCATATTTACTGAATGAATAAGACCTTCTTTGCATAATATTGAACACAAAGCATCTGTGTACATTTAACGCAAATCCCAATAACTAAACAGTGAAGTTCTATATCTAGTCTTGTATCTTTTTAATCATTGTGGTAATATATACACAACACAATTTATCTCCTCTCTCCCCCAGTTTTAAGTGCTCAGGATTGAGCTACCTTTTAGCCATTTGTAGAAGCGCAATTCTCTTATATTAAGTCCATTTTCCTGTTATGAAGTCATCACTACCCCCATCTCTGCAGATTTTCATTTTTTTTGGCACTATGTACTAATCAAACAGTAGCTTCCCACTCCTATGACTGGCTTGCTTCATGTACTGCAAAGCCTTTGAGGTTACTCCATACTCCAGCAAGCGGTGGAGTTCCATCCCTTCATAAGGCTGAACAGTATTTTCTGGTTCATTTGCTTATCTGTGCATCTGTGTGTGGACATTGGGGTTGCTTCTGTACTGGCTGTTGTGAGGACTGTTGTTGTGAACAGTTGTGAGTGAGTCTGCTCAGGGTCCTCTTTCTGTTCTTTCAGGCAGGAACCCAGAAATGAGATTGGTGAGTCATTTGGTAATTTGATGTTTTTATCTGAGGAACTGCCATATTGTTTTCCACAATGGACACCCACTTTTCTTCCCACATTTTCATTTGCATATTGGTCTCAGTGCCTACACATCTCATTAACATTTGCCATACATGTGCATTTTTGTTTTGAGGGATGACAGCTATTCTAATAGATATGAAGTAGCACTTTAATGTTGAAGTTTTTTAAGGAGTGGTTTGTTAAAATACTCATGCTTCTGAGAGGAGTAAATTCCTGATCTGGTGCTCATGAACTCACATAAGAAATAGGAGTGGGGATCAAGAGTGGGGTGATGGGTTGGGGAAGGGAGGCAAATATCTAAGAAGCTAATGGGCAATCAGGAATTGTGGGTTTGTGCAACTCTGGATGCTTCTTGGACTGCCCAGATGTAATGCACTCCCTTGTGCATGAGTAGGAAGGATCACATTTTTGAATGGAGTTCTCAATGGTTGTTCTGCTAGAGATGCTAGCCAGGGCAGTCAAGAGGTAGTGAGAGAACTAGGGAGGGGACACAGTGAGTAATGCACTTGATACAGAAGCATGAGTATGTGAGATGGGACCCCTAGCATCCATATAGAAGCCAAGTGTGGCAGTGGATGTCTATAACCCCACTTTGGGTTGCAATGGGAGTTGCTAGGGCTGAAGAATCCTTAGGGCTTGATGCTTATCCTGTCTAGTCTAATTGGTAAGCTCTGAGCTCAGTGGGAGATCCTGACTTAAGAAATAATGTAGACAGTGAAGGGGCCTCTGCATGTGCACAGTTGGGTACTTGAACACATATGCACACATGTTCATATACACATACACAATTTTTAAAAGTGTTGTTGCAAAAAGAGACAGAGTGGGGCAGTCCTGGTCCCAAGACTCTGTCATGGTTTCCTGCAGGCAAGACCATGCAAGGCAGTGTGAGCAGGCTGGAGAATGGTTGTCAGTGATCAGTGGGCCCTGGGCTTGTCTCTAGTTGTCTTGGATCTGGATTTAGGGGAATATTTTCTCCTCAAGACTGCTAGACAGACGAGGGTGGTTTGGAAGTTGGTGGTGGGCTTGCTGATAGGCACATGAACGTTGGCATTTTTTTCCCCTCTACTTTATTACGTTCTTGTATCTCTACCTCCCTTCCAACCTTTACTCCACCCTAATCCCTTTCAACCTCCCATCACTAAATAGGAGAGAAGGAAGATTAGCAGGGAAAGAGGGCACAGACCTCTTTAGACTACTTCCTGCTGATTAGGAACTTTGAATTTTGGGGAGGGCAGTCCAACCTTTGTTAGGATATCTCCAACAACTTTTCATCAAACCAAAATATCAGTAACCAGAAGCAGCAGAGGAAGAAACAGCCACTACAGACTCTCTCAGAGCTCTTCTTTTTATACTCTCTCTAGAGTCTCCCCAAATTAAACTATCTGCAGCTGGTCACAATCACGCCCCTTCTAGTGCAGGAGGCAAATCATAATCACCTGCTGTGAAGCAGTCTGGAATTAAAGCAAGAACATATTCATATAACATAACTGAGTTTTTTAAGAAACCAAAATTCTCACTATATACAAAAGACAATCACACAGGAGTATTTTCTGGCTCTAGGAATTATCTGTGCCTGAGAGGAGCAGACAGTCTTTCTCTGTCTTCTAGACCCAAAGACATCCAAGCATCAAGCCATATAAAAAACAAGTAATACAGTCTTACATATATTTTTAAGCATAATTCAGCCTGAAAACTCTGAAGTGTTTTTACTGCTTTGTCATCACTAAAGGAGGTGGGAACCTTTAGTGACAAACTTGTATATCGCTCACTGTCACTGTTTTTCACTAAAAATTTCTGGAGAAAACCGCGCATGCCAGGTATACCCGTAGATGTCAGAAAACAACTTGCAAGAGCTGGCCTCTCCTCCTATGTGAGTGCCCAGGTATTAGACTTGGGTTGTCAGGCTCTTTAGCAAGTTCCTATCCCCGTGGTGCCATCTGACAAGCGCCTAATTTTTAATTTCAATGTAGATGCATTTAGGAATATTTTCTATTAATGTCTGTGTTTTTCTGTGTCTAATTTAACAAATTACTTTCCATCGGGATATTTAAATGATTTGCGTCCCCCCCACCCCCAATTTTGGTTTTACTTAAGACACAGCAGTTTTAGCGAACCTGTACCTTTATGTGGGATTGTATTCTATACATTTTCAGATAGAGAAGCAGAATTTCTAGTTCCATTTGGGAATGATTCGTCATTATTTTGTTATTCTTAAGCTTTTTTTTTTTTTTTTTTTTTTTTTTTTGAGACATGGTCTGGCCTGGAACTTGCTACGGAGATCAGGCTGGCCTTGAACTCAGAGCAGTTAACTTGATTTAGCAATTATTCTCTGTGATATTTACCCAACATGAATCAAAATTTCTCTCCAGAAAAGTCTGTACCATAACATTCATAAGTTATATTTATAACTATAGGACACATGGATTAACAACCCATAGTGATGTAAACTGTGGAATATCACCAAGCAATGAAAAGAAGATCTCAAATCGTGAGAAGACATGAGGGCAGGTTATATACGAATTACAAGTGAAAAGCAAATAGGGAAGGCTGCAGTGTGACCTCAACTACATGACCTTTCGGAGGTGGCAGATGACAGGAACAGTAAGGGAAATGATGGCTGTCAGTGTTAAAGTAGGGAAGTGGAGCAGAGGACGGGAGATTCAGGACCGTGACACTCGTCTGTGCAATGCTGTAATGATGGGCTCACATCACTGTGCTTGAGACACACGTGGTGCACATCAGTAGTTAGCTCCAGTGTCGCCTGTGGCCTTTGAGTCATAACTGTCTATCCTCAAAGATTGGTCAGTTGTAACCGATGTGACCCTCTGGTGTGGGATGCGCATGTGTGGGACGAGGGGGATGGGAATTCTTGATGCTTTCCATTCAGCTTTTCTGTGAACTCCAAACCTCTGAAAATAGTATATTAAAGATATATAATTATGTGAGCTATTTGTTCCTTTACTTCACTCATGTGATAATTACTGAAGCTGGTATTTTTATTCAAAGGCCTTTTTTTTTTTTTTTTTGCACTGTCATGTAATTACCTCAGGACTCTGTTTCCTTAAAGAATATTTATTAGTTCCCCTCAGAGAACAATCATAAAATTAGCTTGTTTATTTCTTTGCTCCAGTCCCACAATCACCTATTTCATAGTTATTAATATTACTATTCATGGCTTTGTCTAGTACTTTTATGCATGTTTATACTTTAATTACCTTATTAGCTTTAAGCCATATTTTAAAACTCTCAGCTATTTTGGATTAAGCATTCAATGAATTTAATTCCAAGCTTCCTCCTCTTTTATTTCTGCTACCTTTTAAATTAAATCCCCCCCCCCCACTCTGCCAGGAAGCATAGCATATGTACCGCAGGCTCTTACCCTAATCTTCTGCTTACGTTGCCGTCCTATGCTTAAACAGCAGCAGGCAGATCTTTTTTTTTTTTTTTTATCTGCTAATTCTGTAATTTAGCTGTCTGAGATCAATCCTTTATTGATATTCTGAGAAGAATGCTAGGTGTTTAGAAGCCATTCTTTTCAAATTGCAACACTCTCAGAAGATCAGGGAGCAAAGGAAACTTAGAAGGCTCCAGAAACATATGGACTAGCTGGCTCTGGAAGTACAGGGCATCATTACAAGGCCCCGAAGGACCCTCATCAGGTTGTAGAAACACTAATAGTCTGCTGCCTTTGAGTCACCCATTTTCCTGGATGTAACCCTAATAAACTCAGTAGTCCATCAGATTGGACTTAGAATCATTTCTTTGGTCTGTCGTTAGGGACCTCTCTAGGTTGAAAACATGCTTGTTTATATCTCCCCAGGAAAAACTTACACAACAACAGGGAATAATGTTCTGGATCTCTGGTGTGTTTATTATTCTTTGTCATTTTCAGAATCTGATAAATGAATGCTGGTGGCCACAGGGACCGGTCTGGTGACTGGCATAAGCAAGCCTCTTGCTTTACCTGACCAGCACATGAGTCACACACATAAGCGGCCATGTCTCTGTTAGTAACATTTTTTCACACATTAGCAAGTCAGGGATGCAGGGGTTCCCTTCTGTTTGCCATTGCCCACCCCCAGGCAGGATGTGTGTGTTATTCTTTGCCATGAACTGAGGCTGTTCTCTTTTTTCCTTTGTTACTGCTGTGTGACTATTCCCCTAAACCAGCGGCTTTCGGCAGCTTGCACGCACGATTTGTAGTCTGTGGGTCGTATCTGCTTCCTACTTTCACTGAAAAGACTAGTTTGCAAAATGACTTTGGTCCTCTTTATTGCTTTTTATTTCCTTCTGGTTTCAGGAAGAGAAGGGGAGCATACTGCCTTGCGAGGCTTGGCAAACACCGAGAGGCTCATTCTTTATTGTCCCTATACTATAGAACTGCACTTCTCTAAGTGTGAAATCTAACATTATTAACGAAGAGATATGTGTCTGTTTTGTTTCTTGCATATTAGTAGGATTACTTGAGGAATTATTTTATGAAGCACACCCTGCTTCTTCATAAAAGGCTTGAAAGCCACATGCGTGAGGGATTGTTGGGCCTCCTGTCTGGCCATTCTTTGCACCTCAAGAGGAAACTTACTACCTTTAGGTAAGATCAAGAGTAATGTGTGGGTAGGTATATTATAGAAAGGAAAAGCCAAAGGGGAAGGGACACTGGGTCCTGAGGTTTACACTCTGAGTGGGTGGACTGCTCTCCACTTGTCTCTACCTGTCTGAGTCAGTGTCATACGGCAGCACTGAAGGCTCAGTCCACACTCCTCTCCATTTGCTACGACTCAGAAAGCTCAGGAGAGAGAATTGTGCTTAGGATTATAGCATTATCATGAAGATTCAAGCCAGGAACAGTCTAGAAAAGAGACATGGAGCCCCAAACCTGGGAGAATCCCCAGTTGCCCAGCTCTTTTGTGTCTTCCTTGGAGTTCAGGGAACTTCAGACCCTTAGCGTGTCAGTGTGTCCCTCACCTATGAAGCTGCCCTCAGCCATAATGTCCAAGGATTTTTACCAGGGTTTTATTGATCAAATAAACCAATGGCTGTTGGCTTGAACACAGGTCCTCATCTCTTTCTTTCCTGGAGGTCAGACAACAACAACAAAAAAACCCCAAAGCTAGTTATATTCCTGGACTCCCTGATCACCAACCCTCATCTTGAAGTTGCCCGGTAGAAACCAAACATCTCTAGTAGCATAACCATGATCCTCCAGTGGTTACTGAGCTCTGTGCTTGCAATGGGGGACAAATCCCAGATACATTTTTACTTTATCACAGAGCTTTTAAGGTTTGCTGTTTGTAGTATTGTTAGAACACCCAGAGCTTTTGGGCCTTAAGTAAAGAAAGCTTTGAGCAGGGCAGGGACACACATGTTACCTACCACCTGCTCAAGACATCTTTGCCAAGGTCTTGTCCTGCATGGCACGTGCTAGCCAAGCTCCACTCCCTACCCAAGGAAAGAGAAACTTCTGTCACTTAGCTTAAGTCATATGTGGCCATCTCCCCTACCTCTCTTATACTGTATGCTGATTATTTATTTATTTATTTATTTATTTATTTATGTCAAATTGACACAAGCTAGAGTTATCTGGGAAGAGGGAACCTCAACTGAGAAAATACCTCCAACAGATTGGCTTGGAGTCCAGCTTATAGGGACATTTCTTGATCAGTGAGTGATGCAAGAGGGCCCAGTTCACTGTGGGTGATGCCACTCCTGGGTGGTAGTTCTGGGTTACATAAAAGGTAAACTGACCAAGCCAGTAGATACTTCCCTCTATGTTCTTTGTTTCAGTTCCTGCCTGGGCTTCTTTCTCTGTGATCAGGACACGTAAGTTCAATAACCAATTTCCTCCCTAACCTGCTTTTGTCATGGTGTTTAACCCAGTAATAGAAAGCATGCTGGGGAAAATAGCATAGGTCACCTATTAACTAAGCCTGTATCCTCACCGTAGAGCACAGGATCTCTCTTTCTTTGGGACCCTTAAGAGAAGATGCTTCATTTTGTGGGGACTGAAGCTGTGGCTTCAGCACTAAAAAAGCTGGTGCCTGAAGGACAATTCAGCTTAGCACCTTTCTCTTGTCTCTTTTTACTCTAGAAAATAAAATTGAACAATTTTAATTTGGGGGTCTCTTCTCATCGACTTCTTGATGATATGTGGGATCTGGGTTTGCTTCTGATTGGAGGAGTCACTGGCCTTCTGTGTATTCCTTAGATGGCCAAGTGGTGAAAGTTCATGGGAAGAAGCCCGTGGGAGGAGGCTCATTTTCACCCATCTTTTCTATAGATTGGCAAACACAGTTTTTAATTCCTAGGGTAGTTCTGCTTTGCACATGGTATTGGAGGCCAGAGAACCAATCATCATGTGAATTTGTACTTCATTTGTGCCCACTGGGGTCAGGGGGCTGCCATAGGACTTGGGCTATGTGCACACGAGAGGCTAGTTTTCTCCTTCTTTCTGGTTCTTGCATCCTTCCCAATGGCTTCATTTCACGCAGATTGCTCCATTCTTCTCCATTTCCACCGTATATAATTTTCCCATCCCAGTACTTGCCTTTGTCAGATTGCACTTCTCCTCCATGCTTCTTCCTGAGATCTTTGAAAATTTCAAATAAGAGCACACACATTTATGTGGAGTGAATAATGCATGGGCCTGCTCTTTTCAATGCATGAAACTGCACTCAGTAAGAAAAAAAAAAAAAAAGAAAAAAAGCTCATGAATCTGTGTGGCAAAAACAGTGAAGAGAAGGTCATCGCTATGGTTAAAGATAATTAGCAATTGATTAGCACCCAAGAAACTAAATGAAAAGACACATTTCTCCCCGAGATGGCTTGAGTTGATAAAAGCAAGTTTTCTTATTTAAGGATAGTCATGGATTTTGGATATGTGATGAAGAAAAATCTTCACGTTAATATGAGCATGATTTACAATAAATATTTATTTGGGAAAGAGACAGAAGTCATTTTTCAGCGCTCAGTGCCATGTTTTTAGTTAAGGAGTGTCTATCACCAGCAATCCAAGTCTTACAAACATCTCTGGCAAGTGTTTGTAGGGCTGACGCTGCAACCCCAATTATGCCTACTGTTCCCTCCGACTATCCAGTGTTGGAAAGGGGGAGGTTTCGCTTTCCATCATCTCCCAGATGGATTTATCGAGGCTCAGCTCTGAGTGGAAATCGTGCTGCTTAGTGTTGACAGGGCCCACTGATGGCTGAGACAAAGGGGCACCCTCCTGAGGCTGCAGGAGTAGACATGGAGGGCCTATGTTGATCCCATCTGGTTTTGCAGGACCTGGACTCACATGTATCTGAACATTAAAGAAGTGGATGCCAATAACACAATTATTGATTCAAAAAAGTTTAGAGATTGTGTCGGTACTGACAATGAATAGCTTTAATCTTCCTGTCCCTTCACCCTCAGCAATACAGCAGAAGACTATTTATATAGCATCTGCCATGCCTCAGGGATGATAAGTGAGCTAGAGGTGATTTAAGCACATGGAAATATTTATGTAGGATAGATGCAAATAGTAACCCTGTAATTCATTTGTTTGAGATGGTGTTAATTTGAGTCAGATAATGTGAAACGCAATTCTGCATGTGTCTGAGGGGATTTTGAGAAGATATCAGTTTTAGTTGGTGGACTGGGTTAATATTTTCTGTCACTCATGTGTTTGGGCCTCTTCCAATCCACTAAGGGTTCAAATATAATAAGAAGAGGGAGGGAACATTCCCACCCACTGCTTGAGCTGAGATGTCCACTCTCCCTGTACATAGGCATCAGCAAACCCAGTTTTTAGCCTTGAGATTTGGAGTCACACATAAACTTGCCCTCCCTGGTTCAGTGGCCTTTGGGTTTGTATTAAACTGTGATATCTGCTCTCTTGGCCTCTAGCTAGGACTTGGCTATTTCCTAGCCCAGGCTCAATCATAATATTCACCAATCTCTCAGAGCAGGTCTCTTTCTGACCACTCTTTGTCATGTGGTTTTGTTTCTCAGGAGAACCCTGACTGATTCAAGAACAATCGTCACATTTTATTTTGTGTTTTAATTCGCAGTAGTTTGGATGAAGGAGCTTGGGGTGTCAAAGCAGCCAGTCCCTTTAGACTCTAAGCAAAGAATGCAGGGAGCAGGGCCCAGTATCAGCATCCAACACAAGCAGGAACAGGGTGGAAAAACATCCCTCCCCTCCTGCCTGAGGTCAGAAGCGCCTTGAATTATAGTCATAAAAGGATCAACGGTAATTTCTTATTGAGGGTGTTCATGATTCTCAGCATGTAGACCAAGTTACATATTCTCCATAGTCCTATGTCCCTGTGGTGTGAGATCTCCCCCAACCCTTGGGAATCTCCAAGAGCCCCACTGCATGTGAGTTCCTAACATTAATAACAACCTGTCATCTGAACAAAGAAGTTCTGCCTTTGCACCTCTTTCACCTCTGAATCTTTCCCCAATTTATCTAACACTAAGTATATTGTGGACATTCTGAGAGCACCAAGTCGTTGTTAAAGTGTAGAGTGGGTTAAAAGAAACTTATTTAATGACAGGGTTCCTGTCTTAACTCATGAGAACTGAGAGAGACATCTGTAGCATGCTTACATATGCATATTAGGAAACTGGTGAAGACTGTAGCTTTGTAAGGCCAGTGGGAGATCAGGGATTCCTGGAGTCCCACTGATACTTTATGTACCCAAGGCTGATGCTGGACATCATTCCTTGATTGAAATTGGTTTCCACAGCATGTAGCTCTGATACTCATGGTGCAGGGACAGGAGAGACTGAGCCCACATATTGAGGTCATTTTGCCACAGTGACAGACTAAGGGAAAGCCAGGATGGGTGATATGGTCCTGTGAGTTCAGAGGCCACTCTTCTGGTATTACAAAGCCTCCTCACTCCTTGGGGGCAACCCTTTACTTGTTTTCCTTTCCAAATAAATAAAGCAAGTCTGAGCATGGGAAAGTGATCATACCAAGCTTGGCGGAAAGACACAGCCCTGTTAGAACAATTGATTTTTCTGTGTCTTGTACAAAGTTAAGATTTTGTCCCTAAGAGATATCTGTATTCTGCTTGCTTTTGTCTTTGAATTCACTCTGTTGTCTTAGACTAAGAAGTTAACAGTGAGCTTCTGTTGCTGTCTCATGAATTCCAAACACCCTGGGAAACATCTAGTAGATTTGAATCAAAGCGAACGAAACAGTTCATTAGAAGATGTCACAAAATGCTAGTTCTAAGTGCTGCTCAGCTGTGTCCTTTTCTCCTTTTAGCTTTTTCTTTTCCTTTTAAGAAGGACAATGGCTCTCAACTTATGGTGAGTTTCAGCAAAACACTGTGGGCATGATGGCTGATTTCAGCATGGAGAAGTGGCAGAGTGGGAAGCATTGGTGACAACAGAGAGGTGACAACACTGAGCACAAGCACGTGACACACTCACCTGCCACCAAGTCCTAGTACAGTACTTACCAACAATACACATTCGACACAATGCTGTTAAACAAGCTAACAAATGCAGGCCCATACCATCACAATATCAGCATGTGTCCCGTGGGCGCTTCTCTCCTCTGCTTCTCTGGGGTTGACCAGATAGACATTTCATAATCTGGTCCTGGGAATGGCCTTCCTGTCATCAGATCTTTGGGATGTTAAGAACTGCTGTCTTTTTCTTCTTTGAAAGAATCCAGGGAAGTTTTTGAAGAGTTTCTGTCACAGTCATTCTGGTTGCCTATTTTTCTGTCACATCGCACCTCAAAAACTTACTGGCTTAATGATTTTATCATGAGCACAAGCTGTCTTGGTAACTCTTGTTCTCCAGATAGACGGTCTGTCATTCCTTCTATATGTGGTGGGAGAACAGGTTTGAAGGCCTCATGTGACTTTCTTTCCATACCTGCTGCCTTAGTGCTGATAGAGGGGAGGCCAGTACCAGCTAGGACAGAAGGAAGAGCATTTACCATGTCTTTCAAGCATCTTGTCCTCCAGTGAGTAGAGGACAAAACCATCGTTTAAAAGTCTGAATGGATAATAATTTTGTTTTGTTATACTAGTCAAATGGCTAGGGAGCTCAGCTATATCTCAGGGCAGACAATATCAAACCTGCCATTGGATGGAAGGGGTGTTAAATAAATTAGGCTCTTCTCTTCTCTTCTCTTCTCTTCTCTTCTCTTCTCTTCTCTTCTCTTCTC
>JANHMN010000015.1:12630139-12641344 GCA_030674055.1 Rhabdomys pumilio | reverse complement strand
TCTTCTCTTCTCTTCTCTTCTCTTCTCTTCTCTTCTCTTCTCTTCTCCTCTCCTCTCCTCTCCTCTCCTCTCCTCTCCTCTCTTCTTCTTCCTTCCTCTCCTTTCCTTTTCTCCTTTTCTTCCATTGTCACCACCACTGCCTCCACTACCACCATTTCCTCATCCTTCTTCCCTTTCTCCTCTTTTTTCCCTTTTTCTTCTTTTTAGTGTGGTACTTGGAACAGAACTTAGAGCCTTAGGCATCATAGTATTGAGCTATAGTTCCAGACCTGTTTTTACTTAGTCAAAGAGAATATCAAATTTAAAGTATGATACAATAGTTAAAAGGTAAAATCAATCTAAGTATTCACACATAGGTAGTGGATAGACAAATCTGGGTGTGTCCATAAAAAGGAATATTATTCAACCTTCAAAGGAGGTGAATTCTGGCAAATGTTACAATTTGGGTGAACCTTGGGGGCTATATTCAAATTGAAACAAGCTAATCTCAAGAAGTCAGACATGTAGAATTCTACTTATATGAGGTATCTGGTATGTTCAAATTTCTAGAGATAAAGTAGGATTGGATTTGTTGGGGTCTGAGGGAGTGGGCATGGGGAGTCAGTATTTAATGGGTACAGATTTTGACTTTTGCCAAATGAAAAAATTTCTGCATAAATACAGTTATGCAACCAGAATGTTCTAGTTGCCTTTGTGCTATGCTCCCAAATGTGGTTAAGATGGTATACTTCATGTAGTATATAATTTTCAATAGAACAGAATAATTGATGTTGTATTAAGATAAATAAAACTAGTGACTTTTTAAACTTTAAACTCTTGGGTTTCCTAGAGTTTTTCTGGACTTTTAAAAGGCCTCACCTCCTTTTTCTTCCACTAGGGTTTGATACCCAACTGCCTCCTTTTCCTTCTTCTGGGGTTTGGTACTCAACCAAGTCACAGGAGTAAGTAGAAGTTTTTAGCATCAGGCAGGGAAATGATTGGGAGACTCACATTTAAAAATTAAAGCCATTGCAGACTTTCTCATTCTCAGGAAAATTTGTTCCTGAATTATTAATTTTGTTCTGCTCCCTTATTAAAATAAAGATAACAGAGTGAAATTGAGGTGCTTCAACTCACCTGTCAGCATCTCTCAACAGAATCAACAAGTTTTAGCTCTCCAAACTCACCTCCGGCTTCTATGCAAAGTTTTAAGATTTGGCTTTGCTTTGTAACTTGTTTTCCAGTGGATTGTGTGGGTTCAGGAAGCACTATGAGACTGTCTTGAACTGAGGATAATTCCTCCTCCTCTTCCTCTTCTTCTTTTTTTTGTTATTTAGAAACATCCATATAACCTCACATTCTTCAAAAACACGTGCATTGATAATTTTATTAAAAACCGAAGTAGAGCATCTACTCATGGAAAATACACATTATAAAATAGAGTTTGCTGTATTTTATGAAACCCTGGACTAAATTAAAAAAATTTTTTTTGGGATTTCCGAGGCTCCTCCAGCCCTCTCACCACCACCCCCACTCCGGGGTGGGCTCTCTCTAGGGCTTGTAACACCATGCTTTTTGAGCCTTTTCTAAGTAGAAGCATGGGGGCTATTCACTGTTGGCTTCTTGGACTCAACTGTGCTTGAATGACTCACCCAGTGTGCTGCCTGGGTGTGTACTCTTCTCACGGAACTACACTGCGGTTTCTTCCCCTCTTCTGCTGCTGTGCATTGGTTGTTTCTGTTTTTTGGTGAAGATCAGCAGTGTTTTGTATCAGTGTTTCCACAGAAACGTCTGACGTGGACACACTTGTCCTCTCAGTTCCTCTCAGTTCCTCTCAGTCCCTCTCACTCCGTTCTTCCAAGGGAGGTGAGTTCCCGCCACAGGGTAGATACATGATGGTGCTGATGTTCATACAGACGCCAAACATCCCCGCCCCAAACCAGCTGTATGTATTTAAACTATAACCAACCCCCTGGCAGTATTGGCAGTATTTTCTTACCATAAACCCTGGTGAGTGGGTAGGGGGTGACATTATGCTGTTTTTTTTTTTTTTTTTTTTTCTATTTATAGGACTGTTTTTGTGGCAAGCCTGTTCAACTGCTGTATCCAAAGATGAGGCTGCCTGCTTTCTTCTTGGTGGTTCACAGATATTTTAAACATAGACCTTCTGAATTTTTAAACATAGATTTTTCTGAATGGAAAAACCCACTTCAATGGATTGCAAATATGTGGCTATTTAACTTTATTCTCCTAACAATATTCATTTGTATTGTTTTTTAATCATGTGTATGTGCATGTGATTCCTATGACAATGAGAGGCATCTCATTACATTATTTAAGACTGGGTTTTATGTATGATGTGCATAAAGCCATTAAGGCTTACCATAAGAGCAAAGTGCCTTTTAGTTTTTAAAATAAAAAAATAAAAGTGCCTTTATTATTATTATCAGTTAATTACAGATCCAAAGTATTATTGTGTATTGTGTTTAATTTAGGTACCAACTTCAAGGGGAGTTTGGATGCTATTAACCTTTAATTCAGAAAGAGACTCTGAATAAAGCAGGTTGGCCACTAGAATGTGGGTAAGAGTCATCTAAGTCAAGGGCTCAAACAGAATAAGCTGTGTCTCTGAGCAGGAGAGTGCCCCTTCATGACCAGCCTGTGGGCTCGTCTGCACCATTGGGAGAGGTCTCTAGGCTGGCAGTCCATGTTGCAGTAGTCACTCGCCTGCTTCCACAGAGTGGTTGCCAACTCCAGTGGTATGCCCTTTTTCAACTCTGTGGACTGTGTGACCTGTCATTCTGGAGTATCGTCATTGATGTACTGTCACAAACTGAAGTTAGGGTACAGTGTTCATGGTTGGAACCCTGGGGCTCTTTGAGAACTGAGTTTCCAGTCATTGTGCTCTTTTCTGGAGATGTAGCATTTAAAACCTGAACTAGCCATCTTCTTAGGCCTTCCAGGCAACTTAGAGCCTCTGGAGCTCAGAAAGGGGCTTCTGAAAGCTGTGCTGGCTTGTCACAGCACACAAATCAGCTGGGAGCTGAGGCAGGGCATAGACCCTGGAACGATAGTGAGGGATACAGAAGAAAGGAAACAGCAGTAAGAACATGTGAAGAAGAAGGCATGCACTGGAGAAGCCGAGAGATGCATTGGATGCAGCAACAAGGTAAGGGAGCTGCCAGCAATGTCCCGAGTGAGCCACCTGTGGAACCCAGTCAGTATGCTGAGAGCTACATTAAGGCAGTTTTACATGACCCTCCAACATTCCTTGTTCCGAATGTTGATGAGGCTTCTCACCCTACTATATCTGTTTTTGTTTGATAGTCTTTACTCACTATAGAGAAAAGAATCCAGGGGGAAAAGGTGGTTGTTTCTGAGACATAATCTTATCCAAACAGTCATAAGCTGGGGGGAGAGACTGAGGAGGAGACTTTCAGAGTCCCTTATGCTCCTCCTTGGTATTTAATTACGTGCAAGCCTGCCCTTTAGAGTCCATAGGAGCCCTGGGGAAAATGTTATGTCAGGTAATGAATTTTTATTACTTGTACTTGAGCATTGTGTTGAGTCTACTTTATTACCAGATTCATATGGCCTTTTCCCAACCTACTGACCTCAGGGCTGGAGGAAGGACCCTCACATGGTACATACTTTATCAGATTCAGATCTGTAATGAACACCAGGATTTTGGAGGGTCTAATTCAGCCACGGAATATAGATTTGTTTATGCAGGATCCGGTGAAATTTTCTGTATTGTATGCACTCCATTCCCTGAAAGTTAAGGTCCTTGTCAGGGGAGGATGTTAGTCAGGCATTCTTTGAATAAATTCTCCCCCTCCCGCTTTCTTGCATAACTAACCCAGTGTTTGATTAAGATGATGATAACTGCCTAATTAAATTATTTAAGACTGGGATGTATGATGTGCATTAAGACACAGGAAAGGTACATTTCTTTTTAGGTTATATGACAGGTGATACTCAATATATATCTTTAATTGAATGAGCCAGTAAAATCAAGAAAATTATTTTTTAAAATAAAATGTTTCATTTAAACTCTGCATCTATCCCCACTTCCATGTGTTTTAAGCCCTGGCAGAATGACCTTTGCATTAGTTACTTTTATGTAATTAAGAAAGACAACTTTATTTGGAATTGTAGTTACAGAGGGATATGTATCTATCTTGGTCAGGAGGCATGGCAACAGAGCCAGAAAGCAAAATGACCTGAGTAGGAAGCTGAGTATCTGATCCAGAAGCATGGAGCATAGAGGCTGAAGTAGAGTCAGAATGAGGTTACCTAATCTCCAAACCTGCCCACAGTGATGTACTTCCTGCAGCAAGTTCACATCTCCCAAACCACTCCAAACAGTACCACCAGTTAGCAATTAAGTGTTCAATACCTGAGACTATCAGGGACTTTTCATTCAGACCACCACACCTGCCTGCTCTTTGGATGTCTAGTCCCTTGTGTCTGCACTCTACCACTGTGGGTAGTCCATTTGTGGTTTTTCTGTTCCATTATAGTGCATGACATTGGCACTTTGCTCACCCAAAACAAAGTTATTCAGCTATTATTATATCTATCAAAGTGCAAAGGGAACAACGAACTAACCAACTAACCAACCAATCAAGCAGCCAGTTACCCAGCCAACAAACCTTTCTATTATGAATATAACAAAATGTCAGTGCTACATAAAATCCCATGTGAAGCCACCCAGACTCATTACTATGGAAGCCCATTTCCTCTGAGCCCACACCTCTGGCAGATACAGCTGACTGCCCTTCATTGTATGCTCTGCTTTTCTGCATTACTTCAGTAGGGTACCAAAGGGCAGCCAGATCTGCAGAGTAAGCTATCAACTTACAGATGCTTCTGCACTCTCCCTGGGTCCAAGCAAGAAACAGAAAGAGAAGGGTATTGGATGGGAGACAGGCTGTGAGGACAACAGGGAAATTGTGTACAACAGCATGCAAGTTGACTACCAGGAATAGTCTTCCTTTAGTCTCTTAATGATTCTTCCTGATTGTGTGAGATAATGTGCTGCAGTAAAGCATGGCATACTTGAAGGTAGACATGGAACTGAGAGGCAGAGGCTGAAGGAACTGACCAGGGGTGAGCTGCCCAGAAGCCACAAAGTCTGTACAGAGGTATTAATGAAGTGACAATCTAAGCTTGGAGTTTGCAGAAGTTATTACATACAGATTCAGGGAAGGAAATCTAGAAAGCATGTGTGATAGGTAGTATCAATCAGGGTTTTCCACACCTAGTGTGTGTGTGTGTGTGTGAGTGTGTGTGTGTGAGTGTGTATGTTACATATATATATATATGTATATATAATGTATACATATGCAGAGAGGGAGAGAGAATGTATGTATTTACAAATAAAGAGACAAAAGGGAGAAGATAGATAGAAGATAGATGATCAATCGATAGATAGATGATGGATGATAGATAGATAGATAGATAGATCTATTGATAGATACTCTGTGGTTCAGATACATGGCTACATGTAGATGCTGGGCTGGAGACTGAGACCTGACCCTCACTTGCAGTTAAGGTTTAAGATTGTCCGGTGAGCATTCCTTCTTGCCTGAGAAGGCCTGGTTGTTTCATGTATTTAGTTTTCTGACGGAATACAGACAACTTACATTATTTAAGGCACTCTGCTTTATCCAAAGCCCATCAGTTTAACTGTTCAGGAAACACTCTTACAGAGTCATCCAGGATAATCTTTGTTTGGTTATTTGGGTACTGCAGTCAAGCCAAGTTGATTCACATAAAAGGAATCACCATACAGGACCAGGCAGGTCAGATACTGTGGAAGATGGAGCCCTCTTTCCGCAGCTGGGCTTCCTTTCAGGCTTCACTCTGATCAGAAGTCCCAAGTGACTGAGGCTCTGACTGTGTCAGAAATGCACACAGGGAGAAGCAGGAGGGAGCACACCACTCTCCATGCCCCTGGGAATATGGTGTTCCCAGCACGTTGGTCACAGGAAACTCAGGATGAGGGCATATTGATTTTTCCATGGCCTTTTGTGGTTTAAACAGGAAATGTCTCTCCAGAATAATCTTCACATTCAGCTGGTGGCAATGTTTTAGAAGGTTCTGAGAGCTTTAAGAAGAGGAACCCAAATAGAGTTTGTTAGTGGGCGTGAGGGGATTCCATGGTGCATCTTGTCCCTGGTACTTTCCTCTTTCTCTACTTCCTGTCTACCACAGAGTGCACAGTTGTCCCCCACCAAATATTCCTTTCAATGTTCTGCTCACATGCGTGGGGCCAAGTGACCCACCCAGTGTGGATTGTGAAACAAAATCAACATTGTCTTTCCTTAATTGTTCTGTTGGGTATTTTGGTCACAGCCATGTAAAGTAACTAATTTACCCTCTTTATTGAACTAGAGGACCTGGGAGGAAGATTCTTCGATTCTTTGTGGTGTTTCTATGGTATAAAACATTAGGAAAACAAGAAACACTGAGAAAGGTAGAAAAGCTATTATCACCATTGAGAATGGAAGTCTATTCCTTAGGAGGGTTTAATTCGGTCATAACCTCAACCTAGGCAAAGTCTTGGGCTGTAGCCAGCATCTGCATCCTGGATTACAGCCTTGCCTGTTCCCCCTGCTGTGAAAGAGACATCTTTTTCTCACCTCAGGAGAGAACAAAAAATGCAGGCCCCGCTTGTCCTGGGCTTCTCAGATTGATCCAGACTCACAGCTGCTGCCTACATCAAAGTAAGCTGAAACTGGGAAGCTGAGGAGGATCAGAAGCTGGCACTTAGCATCTTTCTTTTATTTTAGCATGATTACCGTTGTTTCTGCCCCTGGAGATGGGCTCATTTCAGCATCCTCAGAGGCTGGCTTCTCAAAAAAAAAAAATCACTCACATTTGCCCAGGACAGAAGCAAATGGAAATGAACATCCCAGCTCTGACACAGACCCAGACACATTTTTATGACCATTCAATTTTCTGACTATACCAGAATAATTATGAGGAACTATAGAAGAAAGAAGACAACAGAAAACAATCTAGCATTCAATCAATTCAGAACATCTGTCAGGACCAGGTACCTCAGTTGAACTGACTACTAGAATATAAGCCCCCACCCCCAAACTCAGAAGGATCTATATATGCAGATGTCTACATGGCGTTCTCTCTGATTCTCTTCCTCATATATATTTCATATATAAAAATTCTGTTAACAGGATGTCTGTGTGTACACATGATTTATATTCGAAACTGGAGAATATTTATTTTTACATAGCTCTAGACATTGATTTTCTGCTTAAAATGATTTGAGAATATTTTCCCAAGTCATTACTAGAGAGCTACACCACTCATTTAATTCTTTTAAAAATTACTATTAGTTTTCAAATTAAAATTAAATTTAATTTTTTACTTATATTTGTCTATTTTGTATGTGTACACACACACACACACACACACACACACACACACACACACACACACACTTTGATGATATATACCCAGCTCTCCTTTCCCACTTCCCTTGGGTCTTCCCAATAGCTTCTCATTTTGTTTTTCTTTTTAAAACTCACTGAGTCCAATTAGCGCGGTCTGAGCATGGGCACTCCATCAGCAGCCATGTCCCCCAGCACACATTGATCACCAATAGCTCCTCAGCTAGGGTATAGTCTCACCACTCATTTCAATCTTACTGTTACATATGCAGGTTGATGTTGTTTCTGCTGTTATAAAGATTGCCAGGGCCATTCTGGCATATGCACTGTGCTATTTGGTAGGGCAAATTCTTGGAAATTTGATAGATTTAGAGTACAGATCATGGATCTTGTCACAGTTTTGTACATGAGTGCCTCATAGCTTTTGCAGAAGTTTACATGAGGGAAGGAACTTTCTTAACACATGACATTCTTAATTTCATACTCCAGTATTGGATGATATATCTATATCTATATCTATATCTATATCTATATCTATATCTATATCTATATCTATATCTATATCTATATCTATATCTATATCTATATCTATATCTATATCTATATCTATATCTATATCTATATCCAACACCATATATATATCATATATATATCATATATATATCATATATATGATATATATATGGAGCAGGGTATGATGGTGTATACCTTTAATCCCAGTACTGGGGAAGCAGAGACAAGGGTATCTCTGAGTTTAAAGTAGCCTGGTTCAGCCTGGTCTACGTAGCTGGTTCTGGGACAGCTAGGAATACACAAAGAAACCCTATCTTGCAAGAAACAAAACAAAATAAACTTACATATAGAACAAGCAAAGAGTAGTGGAACATCATAGGCTGAAGTGGGAATGTCTGGTTTCTTTGGTGACTCAGTTGTGTCATGTGGTGTTTTTCTAGAATCTGTCTTATGAGAGGATGCTTTTGCTGAAGCAGACACATGATGTATTTTTGGAAACAGCCTAGAACAAAAAGCATGTGATGGTTTGCTAGCGTGAATGCTTGAGAGAACATGTGATGTTTGCAAAGGATGTAAGTATAACACAATAGACAGTGGCTGATGCTGTACGGTATTGGTTTGCCTTGCCATTCTTGGCTAGTCATTGTTGGTCTTTGCTGATGTTGGTCTTTGCTGACCACACTTTGTGTTATTGGGACAAATATCTAGACTATAGTTAGAGATTATGTTGGTTTAGAAAAATGGGGGTCACAGGTTCTTCACGGTCCATGACTGTTGCCTGTGTCCTGAACTACTCACCACCCAACCCCAACTGCTCTTGGGGGTTGGAGATGAGGTGGCTCAGGGTCAACAACATGGACTCTGGGAGCAGGTGAGAAACACCACAGCAAGCTCCCTGCACACTGCTGCAAGCTCCTTTAATACCCTCCACCCATGCCACATTGGTCCCAAGAAAGCATCTCTTTTAAACAGCAGTTCCTGATTGGCTGGCATTGTCTGCAATAGCAATCCTTCCTCTCTCAGGCAGTCCTCAGTTAGGTTCTCCTGCAGGAGATGCTTTTGCAGCTGCTTGAGCCCCCAGTGTTAGGATAGAGGCAGCCCACTGTTTCTGCTGCACATGACTTTAGTAGCCTTGGATAGTTGACTGGATTTCTGGCACCAGTCATGATTTCCCTCTTGTTTAGAGGGTCTTATGTCTAATTAAAAGGTTATTACTGTCAATGTATATGTGTCAGTACGGTACCCTTAGGTGACATGCTGTTCATTGGTGCGATTCATAGGTGTCATAGCTGGGTAAGGCTGTTGGTTGTCCAATGTTTCGTTTGGAAGCTTGCATAGAGATGTCTGGTACCACACAGCTAGTACTCAGGGAAGAGGCTTTCAGGCCACTTCCACTTGGGGGCCTTTGGACTCCAGGTCTGAAGTGCATAGTGCCTTCAGCAATAGAGACTTACCTTAGGCAGCAACTGATGGCAACAGCAATAGTTATTATGTTTGGGGAGTCTTTTGAATAACTCTGGCCAACAACTCAAAAGAGGGCTTGTCAAGCCTGGTGTTGGATATTTTGTTAGGTGGTCTTTGTCTCTTGAAGGGAGCATTGTCAGTCCGGATGAGAAACTTACAACTGAACTACATATGTATAGATGCCAAGCTATGTGTATTCTAGGCATTTTTAGGGATGATTATGATTCCTTCTGACCTTTTCAGACATCCTACTGTTATCTTAGATGCCTCCTTCCTTCTTCCGTATTTATCTTCCTCTCCTCCATAATTAGAGTCCCTCCTTTTTTTTCACAAATTTCCCCATCCGATCACTTACACCTTGTTATTCTTATCCCTGTTGTTCCCCCACCGCACACCCCCCCACCCCTTTCTACTTTTCTTGTTTCTGAAGTGACCCCATTATTTGGATGTTGAGTCCCATTTCGTCCTTGGTTTGGGCCTTGAGGACAAACCTGAGCCTGGCTCGAGTTTTGAGACCTGTCTTAGTCACTTCTGTCCCAGAGTGACTCAACAGGACCCGTTTAGCCCTGCCTCTGTTCAGCTGTTGCTGATGTAGAGATTTGCCATTGGCCCTGTCAGTCACCCCATACCCTCCGTCACCCTTCCCAACCCCCTATGTCATCTCACCCTTCCAAAACCCCTCCTCCCTATGCTACAAGCTTTTATAAACAAGATGTTGTTACATTAAAGTTGAGTTCCTGCTAGACAAGACTCCTGGCCGGGTGTTTCTTTGGGCTGTTGACACTTACCATCCTGCTCAGCTCTGGAGAGATCTGGCCAGACCTGGACCTCTCTCTCCCCTTGCCTGGACCTAATGGCTGCAAGGAGCCGGCATTTGTACCTGAAGATTTAGAGCTGGGAGCCTCAACAGAAGAAAAAAGTGTCTAAGAAATATCTAAGAAAAAAAGTTCATTATCTATAGCAATTATGGGAATAGAAATCAATAAAACTCTTGAAATTTTTTATCTTACTCCAGTCAGGGTGGCAAAGATAATGATCACCTGACAACAGATGTTGGAGGGATCCGATGCCGCTACAACTGGTCCAGCCATTGTAGAAATCAGCATGGAGAATTCTCAACAAGCTAAAAATAAGTCTACCATATGGCCCAGGTATACCAATCCTTGGCATGTGCCCACAGGACTGCATCCTGCTCCACAGATACTGGCTAGACCACGTCCAGTTCTGCTTTACTCACCATATGTAGGAACCCAAATGTCCTACAACTGAGGAACGGGTCATGAAAATGATACCTGTACATGATGGGATACTATTCGCTGTGAAGAAAAATGAAGTCATAGACTTTGCAGGTAAATAGATGGAACTGGTAAAGATAATGGTTTATGAGGTAACCCAGATGCAGAAAGACACATGTCCCAGGTTTTCTCAGTACCAACCACCCCCTTCTTTAATGGCTAGCTCGAATTCTCCTTTCTTACATTTGTCCTTTACACCTTCAGCAAGGATCCAAACTCATGTATTTTCTTAGCATGGGCTTTCTAACCAGCACCAATGCTGCTCTTGATGACTTTAAACCCCTATGCGCACCTCTCAGTTGACTGTTACCTATGTCTACCTGGACTATGGTTATTCACATTCACAGCCCTCCTCTCTGATGAAATATAGAGTTCTTTACAGCTGAGGCCCAGGACCTATCCATCTTTGTCTCCTTTGCATTACCAAGCACAGAAGCATGCGCCCCACTGGTATTTGATGCTTTTATTCTTTTCAACAGAAACACACACACACACACACACACACACACACACACACACACACACACACACACACA
>JANHMN010000015.1:12605155-12628894 GCA_030674055.1 Rhabdomys pumilio | reverse complement strand
CTCTCTCTCTCTCTCTCTCTCTCTCTCTCTCTCTCTCTCTCTCTCTCTGTGTGTGTGTGTGTGCGCGCTTGTAGGTGAACATCTCAGTTTTAGGTGTCTATATTGTTGCTTTTCTTTTTGGAGGTGATGGTGGTGGTTTACATATTTTAAAGTTGAAATATAAAACTGGATTATATAGTCTACTCTTGTTCAATGAATGGCTATCATTCCCTTTACCCAATAACAAATATTTTTACCACAAGGACAGCCATATTAATAGAAATTTCCCACCTGTGAGTTACAAGAAATGACCACGAATCTGAGGGAGTTCAGCAACACAGGAACAGCCCCATTGTCAGTTTCAGAGATATAACTACAAACTTTACATACAGGCATGGAATACATATGGGGATGGAGCAACGGTGTTTGTACATATTGCCCCCCGGAACCTTACCAGCATTGTGGTTTAATTTTCCTTTAGAGAACTCTCAGGACAATGTCTCTCCTCTTTGCCACCTGGGGTAGCCTTCCAAGAGCAGAATAAGAAAAGGAAAAAAAAAAAAAGAAATACAAGAACCATACTTAACACGCACAATGTCTCCCGAAACATTGACTTTGTTACTGTGACACTTACCAAAAACAGAAGGGATTTAATATCTCCAAATTAATTTGTAACCTGCCCCTAGAGGCACTGTAGGTGTGACTACTATGTCACATGTATGTCAGTAGGTGGCAGAGAGAAGAGAGGTTGTGTTTTGCCCAGTGTTCTGATCTGTGAACATCTGAATGATAAGTCGCCTAACAGTCCCTGCATGAAAGCAGGAGAGATGGCAGGCTGATCAGCTCAGATACCTCTCAGGTCCAGATCAAGGGTTTTAAATTGGCCCACACCAACTGAACTGTTGGAGTGCATTCAGGGGTTGGTCCTACAGATCCCAAAACTACAGAATCTCCATGACACAGGGCAACAACAAGACACCTGAGAAGAGTCCCAGGGTGTTTTCTGTATTGATAGAGTAGCAGAAGCCAGAGGCCATGTACAAGACCAATGAGTCACTGCAGTGAACATTTGCAAGCAAGGAAGTGTGGACAAGATGGTAGACTGTGGGACACCCTGTGACACACCGCAGCTTCCATGAAGAATTTTTTTCTCTGTTGGGGAGGGAGGAGGTTGTAAGGGTAAAGGGTGGGTATGAGGGGAGAGAGAGATGGGTGAGATTGGGGTGCACGATGTGAAACTCACAAAGAACCAGAACCAATCAAAAGTTTAAAAAAATTAATTTGTAATGTTAAATTCAATACAGTCCATTTAACTTAAGCAACTTAAATGCATAAATTGGAAGCGGGACCTGCACAGAAGCACAGGCATGCAACAGTTATTTTTAGATCCTAAGAGGTTAGTGTTCAGCTCTTTGTATTTTCTTTAACCTTGAGAAATATATCACAGTAGAGAATGCTTTTTTCTTCTTTGATGAAGTATAGAGCAAAATTATCTAAAATAATTTCACATGTACTCTTTACAAATGGAAAGTAATTGGAAAATATTGTCTTCTTCTCCTTTTGCTCAACTCTGGTCATCAGTTAGATTGATGCCTACTATGGTGTAGGTCTCCACACACACTGAGTGACAACTGAAAGGCCGGGACTTCTGGTTTCTTTCAGATCTGGGTTTGCAGCCTTTAGGCATCACATGCAGCATAGACCTTCCCCCCACCCCAGCTGGGATGGCCTCTGTGGCTCGGACAGTGGTGCATGAGAGAGGCCACTACTTCATCCTGAAGAACCTTCAATGGGGAGTTACATTCTCTCTGCCTCATCGTTTTGTGCATGGAAAAATAGTAGGTGCTGAGGCTGAGGTTGAGGATGGAGACACTGGTGAAGGAGCCAAGGGTATCTGTCTTTCTTGGAACAACCTCAATGTGTTGATCTGCAAGCACCGCCTGGAATAATGGCTGGACATAAGCTAGTACTCTAAGAGCTGAGTGGTGAGGACCTGGCTTAGGGTCCCATTAATCATACAGAAATGAGAACGTTTCTTCACTTCTTTGAGCCTCAGTGTCTTCCACAGCATATACAGTGTAGCACTTGCAGTGTCGATTTGATTTGTGCTGACGATTAGGTGATCTTGTATGTGTAAATTCCTGACAATAACCCGGAACACTGGAGATTTTCCTACCCATCAGTGAAGACTTTCTTCAGTTTGCTTCCTGTTGGTCACTCCAAGTTCTGCAGCTCTGGCCTCTCCTGTAAAGCAAATATGGCATATGCTAAATTGGACCTTTGCCTCCATTGATAGCAATTTTAAGCAGGGAAGTTTAAGATGAGAAATGACAAGAGTTATATAGGTTAAATAAAAGGTCTGATGGTCTACAGCTTCATTCTACTACAGAAGCATTGAAGCTCAAAGAAGAGAAGAAACGGTCTCAGTTTCATGGGATTGGTTGAAACCCAACCCAAGTTCTCACTACTCAGCTCTGTGCTCTTAATGAGAACACTCATTCCTGTGTTCACTTGTGTCCAACCATTATTCTAGTTGATCTTTGTAGATAATGTCATTGAAGGTTTTTCAGCATCCTAGGAAGTTGGGTACCATCATTATCCTCGTCTTGTTTCTCATACTCATCATTTTGGTCACTACCACCACCACCACCACCACCACCAATTAGCACTACCTCTACCACTACCACCATCACCACCAACCATCTCCATTGTTCACATCACTGCCAACTACCCCCTTTTCAAAAATAAGACAACCATGAAAAGGGAATTTAAATAATCACTCAAGGTCCCTTGGGACTAAATGGTTGAAGTGGAAAGGTTCCCAGACCTGCACATGATTCCACAGTACATAATTACTGCTCAATACCTGGGCCCATTGTTAGTGCATGCTGGTCTGTATGTGTCCTGCTAGAGATCCCAATGGTCTCAGTTAGTCCAGGCTGTGTAGCAGAGCATCATAAAGACCACCTGGCTCAAACAAGGGACTATTTCTTTCACAGTTCTGGATGCTGGAGGTCAGGATCAGAAATCAGGGCAGCCCATGGTCAAATCTGGTGAGCAATCTACCTGGTTGTCTTCCCATAATGTGTTTACATGGAAAAGAAAGGGAGAAGTAAGAAGGGAGGAGGGAGAAGCTCTATTTCTAAAGGTAAATACTCCTTAGAAGAAGCCATTTTGTACTGAGCTGCTGGAGTGGGTGCTTATGACAATAGGATTTCATACCCTCTCCCTTTCCTAATCTCACTGAAACTATAAGCCATGCCTTCTGAGGCAGTCTGTGTATGTTGTGTGTATGTGTGTGCTATGTGTGTGTGTGTGTGCTATGTGCATTTGTATGTGCTTTGTGTATGTTGTGTGTGCATGTGTGTTCATGATGTTCATGTGCTGTGGTGTGTATGGGTATATGAGTTTGTGAGTGCATGTGTACATGTGTATGCATTTGTGTGTCCAAGGAGAGCTGAGCAAGCTGCACTCTGTGTGGGTTCTTGAGGATGCTTCTTTGTTATACTATATATCTCTTCTCTGAGGCCGGGAGGCTGGAGGGAAGTATGTGCATCATCGTCCATATCTACTCTCTAACAGGGACCCGCTCTTCCTCATTAAGGAGGTCCTGGATGCCTATGAGCTTCTGTATAATCTCTTTGCCAGGGCACAAAGGACCCCACAGGTAATGTTTCATTTTCCTCCAATCAATCCCTAGAAGGATACATTCTTATTTTCTACAATGGCAATAAAATTTTTTGAAAAAATCTGATAGTGAAAAGGAAAATTAATGCCACCTGGAATTCCCACAATGTCTGGCCCACCCTGCTATTTTTCATATATCCGGGCAGTAATCTGACAGGACCTAAGTTCCTAATGGATATTTGCAGGTCTCCCTGGGGTTTGCGATCCTTCAGTTTCTATAGGAAGAGTCTCAGCATGTCACTCCTCCCGTGACCTGTGTCTGTCATTTTCTGTGCTCCATCTGCCTGTGGCCTGACCTGGTTCTCCACAATGCCTCAGGACGTGAGCACATCCACAGCTTGTCCGTCTGGGCAGTGCTGACCCAGAGGCAGTTTTCCAATGGAGTCAAGCAGCTCAGTCTGGCCATTGAGTCATCCTGCCTGGGGACTGTCTGTCACATTTGTGTAAAGGTGAGATGGTGACCTGGTGACTATGACAGTAAAAATTGAATATGAAAGGAGCAACTTTAGAATAAGCAGTTTATGGGGACCACAGCTTGGTGACATGTTCATCACTGTATCTGTATTTATTTTGTCTGTATAGATGTGGCCGATCTCAATTTTTTTATAACAATGAATCCCAATGTTTATTTTATTAGCCCAAGTCTATTGACCAGATGGTTTTGGTTGACACTAGTGGGTCTGGTTATGTTAGAGCGCATGGCACACTAGCACATTAGGCGGAGGGTTCTTCAGTATGGTGGGAAGCGGTTGTATATCTCAGGGGTGAGCTGCCGCTGACAAATGGGGTGCCAAGAGGCACCAGAGCAGAGTGTTTCCTTATAGTAAACGCGTAATCTAATTTCCCATTAGTCTTATGCTTCTGGTGTTCTCTCAAGTCCCTCTGTGTGAAACGCTGCTCGGAACTTGTGTTAAATTATGGTGCTAGCACAGGAAGCCAGAACAACGAGCAATAACAACGTACAATGGCAAGGGCTAAATGGGGCCCAGCTGCTTTCATTATCTTTGCATGTACTCAGTTTGCCAATTGTTCCCCCCCCCCCCCCGGGGATCCTTCCAGCAGGGTTTTGCAGGGCTTTGGTAATACACAGATCATGCCAATCTGGCAACCAAATCCTTGTGAACACACTTTTGGAAGACATGATGAGAATCATCACAAAGTATTATAGATAGCCATGGGAAGAGGACATGTCCATGTCAGAGATTGGAGAGTGGCCACTGTGTGTGTGTGTGTGTGTGTGTGTGTGTGTGTGCACGTGTGCTTGTGCGTGCGTGCATACACACATCCTGTCTATATGTGTATGTTGTGTCTACGTGTATGCTGTGTGTGCATGCTGTATGTGTATTATATATGTGTGTGCTATGTTTGTATAGGGGTATGTTTGTGTGTTGTGTCCATGCACATGCCGTGTGTGGATGCTGTATGTGTACTATGTGTATATATGTGTTATGTCTGTATAGGTGTATGAGTGTGTTGTGTACCTGTGTTACATGTTTGTTATATATGTGTGTGCTGTATGTTTGTTATTTACATGTGTGCTGTGTGTTCTGTCTTTGTGTGTTGTATGTGTTATGTATGTGTGTGGTGTGTGTACATGTCTGTTATATCTGTATAGGTATATACATATTCTATATGTATATGTATGTGATGCATGTTTGTTATGTATTTATGTGCTACATGCTATGTCTATGTGCGTTGTGTGTATGTGTGTGCTGTATGTGTGTGTTATGTGCATTTGTATGTGCTTTGTGTATATATGTGTGCATGTGTGTGCAAGGTGTTTATGAGTTATGTGTATATGGGTATATGAGTTTCTGAGTGCATATTTGTATGTATTTGTATATATTATATATATATACATATATATGTATATATACACATATATATACATATATGTGTGTATATATATATATATATACATATGTATATGTTGTCATGAACACAAATAATGTGTGTTAACACTGATGTGTTATCAAAATTGATGATGTTATGATTTTATATGACATATTCTCCCTAAAGGCTCATATACTAAAGGTTTAATGTCTAGCTATTGATGCTGTTTTGGAAGCCCTTGGAAGCCTTAATGACACAGGATCAAGCTCCTCTTAGGCCATGAGGGCAAGGCCCATGGTGGATTATGATCTTGTCACATAGAATATGTGACAATCCCTGGACAGACTAGTGATTCTCCTATTGTGTGAGAGAACACACATTGGGCATGTGGACTCTTTACTGCCTCAACCTGTGATATGTTAAACAATTATTAATCTCAATAAATAAAGGTACTTCCCAGTCTCTACCCAGTTCCTATTTTAAGACCCACCCCAAAGTCCATGGGATGGGCCAGGATAGGGCAGTGTTCACCCCATGGAGCCCCTCTCACAGCCAAATTTATTTTTTTAAATTTTGGTTAATAAACCTTAGTTTATCTGCTTGCTCCCTGTCCACATTTCCTTGTTACTGTGCATTTGAGACAACAAACACAGAAACTACTGGCTCAGAGTGGTTTTGGTTTCTGGGGCTCTGCACACTCATAGAACCCTCCAGTTGGGAGGTGGGGCCCGGCCGAAGGCCATAGGTTGCTGAGGATGGGACCTTGGAGCATATTCCCTATCTCTGCTTTGTGTCCACCATGACTGGAGTAGCCTACACCACATGCTTCTGCTTCTGTTGTGTTTTGCCTCTTCAAGGGCCCAGAATAATCAGAGGTGAGAAGTATGGACAGAAGCCTCTGAGACCATGGACCAAAACCAGCAGTTCCTCCTTCCATATTATTATGCTCTGATGTTTGTGACAGCAATGGAAAAGCATGATGACACACTTGGACACCACGACTGTATTTTCTGAACCCTGATATCAGAATGCATGAATTTCATCTGAATGAAACTGGTCGTGTAGTCCTGGGAAATGGCTATTGTCTGTCTGAGTCTCATGTCTTTTCCCTCTTGTTTATACCACCTGTGGAGGTGGAGAACACATGTGTGCAGTTATTTTCGAAGTTACCATAGACTAGTGTGGCTCTGGGACCCACAGAATCACAGCATAGAAATGTAAGGAATGTTCCAGTTCGTGTTTGCCAGTGCTGGCTTCTATAGTACACATCCTGTATGCAGCAGAAAGAACAGGCGCATGTGCAAGCAAAGTGCTTACCCCAGGGACATATGGACTCCTAAGAATGTACAAGTGCAATGGTCAGTATTTTATATCTCACTGTAACTAATTTCCTATCAGCTTCCCAGTATAAATGAAATTATATTACTCCAGTCCTCTTTCCACCCTGCTGGGTTCATGATGTATGAGTATGTGGTTGTGGAAGATAAGCATGTCTGCATGTGTACACGGGTGTGCTTATCATCCACCAGAGGAGGATGTTGGATGTCCTGTCCTATCATTTTCAACGTTATTCCCTTGAGATAGCATCTTTCACTGACCTGGAACTGGTGGCTAGAAAGCCCCAGTATCCTCTTGTCTCCACCCTATAGCCCTGGGCTACAGATTCTCTCTCTCTCTCTCTCTCTCTCTCTCTCTCTCTCTCTCTCTCTCTCTCTCTGTGTGTGTGTATGTGTGTATGTATATGTATATGTATGTATGTGTGTGTATGTGTATGTATGTGTGTGTATGTATATGTATGTATGTGTGTATATGTGTGTATGTATATGTATGTATGTATGTATATGTGTGTGTCTGTATGTGTGTGTGTGTATGTGTATGTCTGTATGTGTGTGTCTGTATGTGTATCTGTATGTGTGTGTCTCTGTGTGTGTATGTATATGTCTGTCTGTATGTATATATGTGTGTATGTGTATGTATGTATGTAAATTTGTGTATGTGTGTGTCCATGCTCAGGTTTTTGTGGGCTCTTATGCATCAAGTGCTCTCACACAGTGAGCTCTTTCCACAACCCTCAAATTATATTATTTTTAGTGTGTAAATTACCTTGACTTAGTCTCATTTGCTGGCCTAGGATAGTAATGGCCAGAGTCCTCAGGGGGTGTCAACGATGCAGCAGGTTGGCTCAGCTTCTGCTCCCTGAGGATGTTTGCTAACCTTTACAGACAGATGTCTAGGCCTTGTTTATTTTGCATATGTTTTTAGAGAATGTCTTATCCTAATGAGATTGTAGCACTGGTTCACGTCAGACTGATCCCTGGTGGGGACTGACCACATGGGTCAACGGCCCTTTTTGGATTTAGGTGCTTGATGAAATAACCTGTCTTGTTTTGGTTTCTCCTTCCTCATTTTGTAAACACATCCAGGTTTAGCCCAAACAAAGGTCCTCGTGAATGTCCACTCAGGCTCCTGTATTCCTGGAAAAATGTTGTACTTACCTGCCAGTCTCCACTCATATTCCTTTATGAGATTTGGTACTTTGTGGAGCATTACTGTTTCCAGTTTAGCAGAAGGGAAGTCTCAGCTCAGAAATACCTCATGACTTGGTCCAGCAACTAATACAAAGCGAGTAGCCTTTCACCTCTAGGGTTCTGACTGTAAACTGACATTCTTGGGGCTTGAGGCTGACCTCTGAGCCAGGCTGGGCAGCGTTTGGAACTACACAGGCCTCCTGGAACTTGGCAGTCACATCAAACAGATGTCACCTCTTTTGTTATTTTAGTAGTTCAGACCCTGACATGGGTCCTAGAAGTGGCAGGTGGTGTTTAAAATAATAAACAGTACCCATTATGGAAACAAATCCGCCTTTACAATATATGTAGCGGTAAAGGTGTTATACAAGCGTCCAAGGACAGTGCAGTCGGGTAAACTCAATATTATCAAAATAAGAGCCCAATTGGCATCATAAAGCTGACCCCTAATGTGGTTCTCTGATGCTGGCTGTCAGGAACTCTCCTATTCTGTTTGTGCTCTGTTCTGAGAGAGGAGGATGGGTTGGGTGTAGGATGCATCTCTGTGTGATTTCCACACAAATGTGTCCTCATTGTAAGAACAGTGATTCCCCACCCCGTTTGAGAAACCTCTGCTGAAATCCCATGTGTCTCTTTCGGCCCCGTCGATAGTCTTTACACAGGGCAGTCTTTACACACTGATATTTATCTGTGCAAATATTGAAAAAGACAAAAACAAACGCCAATAGGCATTTTAGGAAAGGTATAAAGCAATTTCTGTTATAGGACCTACTAGATAAAGGACAGATTCCAACTGGAGAGAAAAAGGCAAGTTGAGCTGTTATCTGAGCTCCCAAATTAGGTGAAAAAAATGTGTTCCCATGTGAACTGGGCTAGAAAATACGTATGGTCCTGTTTCCTTCCCAGAGCAGTTACAGCAGCATGATATGCTCTGTTGTACACGGAGGCACACTGATAATTAAGATCCAAGCTCATCTTAATTTTCTTTCCTTTCACTTCCTTTATATTTTTTGAAATAAGTCACCAGATTTTTGTCTTTGATGTATGAAAGGAAGAAAATTAAGTTCTTTCAACATTAAGTGACACAAAGACAATATACCTGTGGTGAGATAGTCAGGTCTTTCTCAATTACATGCTGCAAGTAATTAGGTGGTCACATGGACAGGAAAAGAGTATAATCAACTGAGAGTCATTTGTGTTGCATAATGTAGATCCACAGAAAGACTGAGGGAGTAGCAGACTTGGATCCTTCTGATACTGTGACATACTGAGAATCTGTGACACAGGCATTCTATAGTGGATAATAATACCTGAGCAACCTAGAATTACCTGGGAAGTCTCAGTGAGAACTGTGGGCATGTCTATGGGAGACTGTCTTAAGTCAATTGGCATGGGATGGCCCAGCCAACTGTGGGTGGTACCATTCCCTAGGCAGGGGGTTCCTGAACTGTATGATCTGACTAGTAAGTGATCAAGCAAGAGAACACATATGCATTCATTTCTCTCTATTCTTGATTATGGATGTCACGTGATCAGCTGTTTGAACTTTCAGTGTTGACATTCCCACAGTGACAGACAGTAACCTGAAACTGTAAGAATAAATACAGCCCTCCCTCCCCTGGTTGTTTTTTGTACCAGCAACAGGAATGAAAGTAGGCCAGCTGACCTGCTGCTTTGCTTTGGTTGACTGATACTGTGTTATGCAAACAGGTATATGTATTCATGCCATTACTAAGTAGGGGGCTTCAGGAAGACCAGAGCACGAGACCTTGCAAAAGCATATAAAACATACAGATATGGCATAGATAAAACACACTGCACAGCATATCATGGGCAGGTGAAGAAAGATAAGTTAATTGGCTGATGATGGGCAGCAACTGGCTGTCAGGGCAGCGACTCGTGTGCGTACCTCCTCCTTGTATGCACAATGTGGCACTGATTTTTGCTTCTCTGGGGCTCATTCAAGCATCTAGCAAGTGAAGTACCAGTGAGCTGGAACATCTTCCTTCAGCAGATATCTAAGCAAATTGTTCATGGCTGCCACTGTCAGTAGACTGTCTAACTTAGTAAACAGCTCAGATGCCTGTAGGACCTGTTATTTTTGTATGCTGTTTTGATTTAGGCCTAGGTAAATTACCATATTGGGTGTAGATAAACCCCTAAAAAGTATAGCTTTTCATGTGTCTGCCTCATAGGGAGGGAGTTCATCTGATGGTGTAGCTGACTCTGTCCAGACATTGCAGGCTTCTCTCTAAAGGGTAGATGGAATAGAAGCCACTTCCTGTTCCTAAGCAAGAAACTTGTACTGCCACGAGGAACTATATAAAGGGACACTATCAAGTTGCTTAGCTATAAAAATCACCCTCTCCATTCTTTTTAAGCTATGATTGTGTGTGTGTGTGTGTGTGTGTGTAAAGTGTACATATATATGCATACATATATATATACATACATATATATACATATATATACATATACACACATACATATATATACATACATATATATACATATATATATACATATACACACATATATATTTACACACAAACATGTATATTGAGAATTTTATTCATTTATATAATTTATTTTGATCAAACCCAGTCCCAGTCTCTCCACTCCAGCTTCTCTTGCATCTTTGCCATCTGATCTCCCTATTTAAGAAAACTTTTATTTAATTAGAGTTTGCCTGATGCTGCTGGTATATGCACAAGTTTAAGGACATCCACTGGAACATGGACAGCCTCTTAGGAGTCACATCCCTGAAGAGAACTCTCTTGACCCCAGGAGCCATCCAAAGCCAGTAGCTCTTCAGTCAGCGGTAAGTGTTGAGAGCTCCTTCCCCATCAATGCTGGAATTTGAGCTGGCTTGACTTTGTTCAGGTTTTGAGCATGAAGCCACAGCTGGTATGATCTTATGTGTGTAATGGTCCTGTTATGTCCAGGCAACACTGTGTGGTGCCAATCTCAGCTGAGTCCTTGCATGGTTCCATGGATTCATCTAATTGGATGGCAAGGAAATGAAGAAACAAGACAGACACAGAAGAACTGGCATGGGATAGATTGGGCTCTCTGATGGAGAAGCCTCAGCATTCAGAAGCTCAGTGTGTTTATATAGGGAAGTGGCCTGTTGCACACAGTTGAACAGGAGGCAGGTTTATTACATACAGCTAAACAAGGAGACAGGTTTAGCTAATCATGGAAGGATGCTACAGAGTATACTTTCTGTACACACTGTCAACATGCACACTTACACCAGAGGAGTCTTGGCTATCCTTCTGAGCCTTACTTGGGGAAGGCTTTGCCATTCCCATGATGCTGAAACTTTGGTCCTTTACATGGCTGTGGCCACATCAGCAAAACACAGCCACACAGGACTTTGCTTACAGTAAATGTGCAAAGCAAAGGCATCCCTTGATCTTCCTAGTCCTTTGAAAACCCTAACTTCTATGGTCTTCCCACCTTCTCTCCAATGCTGAACCCTGAACCACCAGGGGTCAGGTATGACAGACTGTCTTCAAGTGTTCAACTAGATAGACATGCCTTCTAGATGGAATTACGTATTGTTGTTTTACATTTCTGAATCTTAGGGCCACTGTAAAATGACAATGGTTAGGGAAGATGATATGAAATCCCTGGTTAAAACTGGGAGTGGAAATCAGATTGATATAGAATTTAGTCTTTTGTTTTAAAAGCTAATTTGCTTATTATTTAAGAAATATTACCCCCTCTGTGTGTGTGTGTGTGTGTGTGTGTGTGTGTGTGTGTGTGCGCGCGCATGTATGTGTGTATTAGAAGGTATACAGTATCACATACAAGGGCAAATTCTGAGAATCAGATTCCTTCTACCATGTGGGTCCCAAGAATTAAACTCAAGTTATCAAGCTTGGTGGCAAGCATCATTGTCCATTGGTCCATTTCACTGGTTCTTTTTATTTTTATTTTAGAGCACCAGAAGATGTCTCATTTCTAATAGCATATAAAGGACTTGTTTTCACCAGGTAGATTAGTACCTAAAATGATGGTGAATGGATAAGTCCAGATTGCTTATGTGCCCCAGCCCTTCCTTCAGCTTTAAATTATAGAATGAAAGTCTGGCTTACTATTCTTATCTGCTTTCTGCTGGCTTTCATTTCTCTGCCATGCAGTGGTTGGGAGATGGTCTGGTCATTACTTTTCTGAGTCTCAAACATCAAAAGATGGAAACAAGCTTTTCCATGATTGAATACTTACACATTTTCAGGCCTTGGCTTGAAAAACATTAACAATAAAATATACTTTTACTCATGTTTAAATTTGTTGGCGCTGTTCATTATTTTTGTGCCAAATTAAAGAAAATATATTTAAGGAGACCCAAGATTATTCCACTGCCAGGCTTACTCTAACTTAAAGGAAAAATAAAACAAAATATCAAACCAACAAAATCACCACACAGTGTCTCCAGAATGATATTTGTGCAAATTTCTCAAACACGTTTTTAAAAATATTTTTTGGGGTCCAGTTATGTATATAAGAAAAATATTAGTCATTGAGAGGTAGTGACTATGCTGAAATATAGTTTATTCAGTGAATACATGGTTAGAGGTGACAGATACCACACAACTTAAATAGAAAAGACATATCTCTACTCGTGAAATTAAAACTGGGACATGTGGTATTGGTGATGAGTCTCAGGTGCAGCTAGATCCAGGAGCTCCAACACATCCTCGGCCCCAAGGCTCTCGCTGGTTTTGTCTTGGCTGTTTCTTTCATGTAGTCCCATTCCATATTGCTGTCCCATGATAGGAAAGAAGACTCTGATGCTGAGAGTCACATGTTTGCTTGAAAAGACAGAGAAAACTGGTCCCTCTCCAAGAGTACACAAAGCAAATCACAAAATGTTCTTGTTCCCTCTGCTGAAGTCATGCATTCACTTCTTCCAAGGGGATAAAGCATCATGGGACTTGCTTATCTACTGTGCCCATCATGCTAGATGATTTTGAACACGAACATGAGGACAGGCTTGGATTTGGAGGGATACTTTTATCGATGGAATCACTGATGGTCAGATCATAACCACACCCACTATGGAAAGTCATTCCATAGGCTGCAATAAATTTGTTTTTCTTGGGGAGACAGCTGAAGTGTAGGACATGTAGACATTTGATGGTTAAACATCTATGGCCTTTCTTATCTCCAGTTCTAGCTATTTTCTTGAAAACACAGTGGGCATGGATTGAGTGTGCAACATCCCATATAGGCTCATGTGGGTGAACACTTGGTCCCTAGCTAGTGACACTATTTTATAAGGTTGTGAAACTTTTAAGAGGTGGAACCTTTCAGGAAAAAGTGGATTACTGTGGGGAGGGCGTTGATGCTTTATAGCTTGGTTCAACTACTGCCTGTCACTTTTCTGTTTCCTGACAATATCCACTCCAGAATCTACTCCACCAAGGAGCTGATGAAAGATGTGAAGAAGCTGGCTCTGCAGAACCAGAGGTCATTACTAAGTAGGACCCATCCTAGGGCCACTGGTCAGTTCCCAACATAGAACCATTGTGGTTACAGTCCACACTGTTTCCCCAATGGGAGATGGATAGTGTAAGGCAGTGGTGCTAACTGCAAACTACAAGCACAAAAGCAGAGCCCGGTGAACTTTGAGGCAGCCAACACTGGAGGACAGGGAGGTACACAGCAGTCTGGAACTTGCATGGAAACTTCTCCTGGTTGCCCTGTCTAGCTGCATGCATGATCACCATGACTCTGGGCCACAGCAGGATATCCTAGACAAATCTCAACAATGGTTCAATATTTATGGTTTGTCACAAACAAAATCTTTGAAGTAGACCAATGACTCATTGCAATGAATATCTGCATGTAAAGCTGTTTTGGGCAAGACATATAGTGTTTGACACACTGCAGTTTCCAATGCTACTACAAAAGACAAAGATGTGATGGAAAGGTGGGAAAGATGGAGGAATGGAGTGAAATATGTGTGTTGTGCTGGAGGTGTAACTAGAGACATGACTGTGGTGGTGGATGTGAATGAAGGCTGTGGTTGGTGGAGGTACATGATGTTTAACAGTAGGGTCAGCAGAGTGGTGTGCAGCAGCCTGGAGCTTGCAAAGACTCAGCCTATAAACAAGATGCCCAGTCACATGATCGTCCTGGCTCTGAGCAATGACAAAATGAAGAATCATTCATTTTCTGGATTGGTCCTTCTCAGATGTCCTCCATGGTCAGTACTTTTTCTGGAGGACACATTGGTATCTGTGGTCTGTGTTGCTTCCCCAGATCAAGATAAAGCCTGAGGTTCATGTGGACATCTGTGGTTCATGCTTCCATCAGGGACTATATCTTGCAACCTCTTTCAAGTTACTTATAAAGAAAAGGACCAACTCATGTGTTAAATTTCCCATGGGGACTGTCAAGGCTCAGGGGATGCTCTTAGGACTAGCACTTTGATATTCTTTCTTTGCTCTGCTATCATGTGCATGTGTAAGAATCTACCACCAAATATTCACTTTGAATGTAGATTCATTTTTGCACAATTCATCTTTTCTTTGTATTTAAATCATGTGGGGTTCTGTCCCTTCTCTCAGTATTGATTTTTTTGTTCTAAGTGTCTATTGAGATGCTTTGCTTGCAGGATGTATGAGGTGGTCTCTACCTAGCTTTATCTCTCTCCTGCTTGTGGATATATGTTGTAGGCATTGCTTTGTCCATGGATTTTTAAACTCAGAATGTGAGATAAGTGTAGCATAAATAGGAGAATCAGCTCATGTTATGAAATGGTAGGGGAAATTGCCATGTATGGTTAGGAAAAGAGGAGTGCAGCTGGATCCTGTGCCCTTGGATATAAAGGAGCAGACATGTAAAGCCAGCTTCCCTCTGTGTTACCCTGATTTCTAGGTACGTCTTCTTCACATGGTTTCTGAGGAGACCACATCACTGTGAATTTATGGCAGACTGATATTAACTGCTGCAAAAAAGAAAATGTACCTCTTCTTGATAATGCCAGAAAGGTTTCAGAGATGTCTTCTATTTCAGGCTATGCCCCGTGCTCCTCTGAGGACCTGGGATATTCTTAGTGGCCAAGTTGGGGTCACTGTGGAGTCATGAAAAGGTTTACTGTCTGGGCCTTGAATGTGGTGTGAGTGGAGGGAAGGTAAAGTAGATTTTAAAATAACCATCAGATTCCTGGAGTCTTCATTTAAACTTTGTAGCCCTGCCCCCCGAATCTTCACAGAAGTCATCCTTCAACGACAGAGTCTAATTCAATGTTTTAGTTGATGATAGGCATTTAAGATAACCTTTCATGGTAAAATTTCTGTTAGTTTTTTTAAATTCTGGGCATTTTTGGTGTGCAAAGATTGTAACTGTTTTCTAGGCTAGATGGTGACAGACTGAATCAGTGAACTATCAGTATGTGATAGTCCAACTTGTCAGTGGTTTATTTTCTGTCCTGCTAAGCCTGCCACATCTGGAAAAAAAATGGTAGTGCTTTTCATCTTTGAGAAGATTGACAAGATGTGTAGTACTAAGGCCTTTTAAGTCTTGCACTATGTGATGGCTTGGTGAGCCTAGGGCTGAAGATAGAGAGTAGGTATCAGAGGTTCAGGTTATGAAGGAATACAAACATCGTCCCTGCCCAGAAGGAAATTACCTTCTGTTCCAGAAATCCAAGTGAGACTGACACTTAGAACAGACTCCAGAGCTGGAATAAACCTGTGTCTCAGGCTTGTGTCCTTGTGATCATGTGAATGACAGAAATGTCACTAAACCCAACAGTCTGCATCCAGAAGAAGCGATGGCTTGGAGAGCCTCTTGTGTCTATACTTCCTTGAGTCTATATGGAAGCTGTGACTCCTTGTCCTCTTCCTGTGGTCCCCAGAATGTCATCTTTGTAGTTATCCTGTGAGTCTGATACTTGGTAAGACAAAAAGACACTCTGTCATGTTGCATGCGGCTGTTGAGTTTTCCAAGCTGTCATATTCTCCTGCCAACTCAACTTCCTGCTCTGAGTGGTTGTTGGCTCCTCAGTGGTAGCCCCCTTTCCTTCCTGTGGCATGTCCTCAGGTTACCTCTTTGCTCCCAGGCTCCCTGACTGTTAGAAAAACTTCTTACCCTCTTCCCTGAGTTGTGCTATAGGGAAATGCCCGAAGCTGATGTCATAAGTAAAGGTTTAAGCAACTGAAGCACACAGGGTACAGGCTGTCAGGGAAGAATATAATTGTCAGAGCAAACATGTGCACATAGGTCGAGCCTCAAGTCGTCCTGTGGCATTGGTCCTTTCTCTGAGAACATTAGCAGAAATCCCTTCTAGAAATTTCTCTGCAGAGTCCATCGATAGCAGTGGAGGCAGGATGTCATCAACAGTTAGCATTAGTCTGTGCATATTGATTGGTGGGTTGTAACAAAATTAATTAGTTGCTGAGGCATAGGCTTGTCAAATCATGTTAAATGATTTTATCTCCAATACAGAGAGCTAAATGTATTCATTGGATTTGAGATGCAATCCCATAATTAGTAATATTAAATTAAGGCTTTATGTCAAAGCAGAGGTTGCTATATCTCTTTTGAAGTACTTCTTTTTTTCCCCCAAGAGAATGTCTGGAAACAAATATAGCTTTGGTGCATATGCATTTATGTCTCCATGTCAGAGATTTTTAAAAGTCGACTGATTAGAAAAAAAAAATCAAGGAACAATGTAATTGTGTCCTTGAGTTTGCTTCTGAGGAGTTCAAGCCATTAGACGGGAAGTCCAAAAGTGGTCTGAAAGTGCAGTGTCTCTCTTCAGAGGATGAAAGCCTCTCAGTTTCATTCACTGGAGATACTACCATCCATGTGAACTCTGCGAAAGAGGTCCAGGAGTGAGGAAAAGCCACACAGCCAGGTCATGACTGAAGCTCCAGTCTCTGGTGGTGTGGGGTCTCAGGCAAGGTGGCAGCACAGCCTTGGAGTCCATAATTGTAGTGCGCATGTGTGTGCATGTGTATATCTGTGTGTTTATCTCCTCTCTCTCTCTCTCTCTCTCTCTCTCTCTCTCTCTCTCTCTCTGTATGTGTGTGTGTGGACTGGAAGAAAACCTTAGATGTCATTATTCAAAAGCAATCACCTTGGGGAATTTATCTTGAGAGGTCAGAGAAACAGGGTCTTTTACTGGTCTGGGTTTAGTCAAATAGGCAGGCTGAGTGGCCAGGAAGTCTAAACACACACACACACACACACACACACACACACACACACACACACACGCACGCACACAATACATACAGATGTACATATATACAGACTATATAGTAATGACGGTGATGATGATGTACACACATGAACATGTAGGAGGTCCCACAGCATGCTATCACTTAACTGGACACACAGCATACCCAGCAGTGTGATGCAGTTCAGCTCCAGAGGTTTAAGACCTATGAGAGTCAACAGACTACAACCCAGGGACGAGAGATCTGAAGGCGAGAATCTCCTGTGTCTGAGAGCAAGGGAATATGACTGACATCATCATCATCATCATCATCATCATCATCATCACCACCACCACCACCATCACCATCCTCCTCCTCTTCCTCCTCATCATCATCCTTATATTCCTTTGAGGACAGGGAGTAGTAGCAGGTGTGAATGGATGAGCAGTGAAGATGCCGAGATGTTGACAATGGTTTGGGGAAAGGTCATGCCCTTCTAGAAGGACTGTGTCCAGGCTAATGACTCTTAAGTCCAAGAATAATTGTGTGAGTTCTCTCCTTTCCCTTCTCATAGGTTCTAGACTCTGAGACTCAGAAATGCTGCTGCCTGGGATGGAAACCCTAATCATCCCTTGCTCAGGGGACAAAGCAAGAGTACTGACCCATGAGGTCCTAGGTTACCATTGGATGGTCACGTCCAAGTGCTCAAGAGATGTTACATGGCTCCTTTACCTCACCTCTGAATTTTATTCTTTCACAGATCATCTTCACTCACAGGTACCACATGGCTCTCCCACAGGAGAGACTGTTTCTGTCCCAGTGTCACTGGCAATCTCAGGTTTACTGTAATTGATCAGCTTTTATTTTCAAACTGGCAGCAGCTAGCAGGGGCACTGCAGTCAAACCACTTTCATCCACAGGAAGGGAGAGGAGAGTCGGGGCTGGGATGGTTAACGTACACAATTTGTCTTAGCCAAGGGATGCCCAGATACTGTTGCTAGGATACCTGTGAGGGTGATTCTTATACCTAGGAAGGTAGCACCCGAAGAGCTTGAGTTGGGAAAGTCATCTTCTGTTGCACTGTGGAAGATGGTTGAGGGTGCTCTGACTGAACTGGAGGAGTCAGAAGTCGTCTTCCCTCACTCTCAGAAACAGAAGAGTCTCACCTTTGGATTTCTAGCCTCTGGGATGTAGACTGTTGATTCCCATAGACCTTAAACTTTTGGACTTGAACTGTGTCATACTGCTGGGTGTGCAGTGTGTCTAGTTATGATGACAACGCTGTGGGACCTCCTGGCCTCTACTATCTCATGAGCCGAGTCTCATAGGATGTCTTATGTGTTTGCATGTAGACAAAGGATTCTGTTTCTCTGGAGAGCCCTGACCAATAGAGGGGGTTTCCCAGAAAGTGATACAAGGACATCAAGGAGCATGAGTGTCGCCACTACCTGAAAACTGTAGGCACGCATGTGGAAACATAGCCACAGAAATGATTACAAATACATATCACAGGAAGGCAGAAGGAGAAAGCACGGTATTTCTAAGTTATCACTGATTAATTCTAATTGCCTAGATACCAAAAGGGAAGACAAATAGGGCAAGCAGGGTGATCTTTAAGTACTTGAACTAGAAATCCATCTCATGTGAGTCAGCAGAATCACCAAGAGTAATAGCATTGTGGGGGCACTTTGAGAGGAGGGGGAGTGTAATTCCTAACACAAAATGAAGAGTATTCATTCTGGTTAAACAGCAAACACTGCTGTTTGGATGCTATGATTGCAACCTTGAGCAACTGCCGTCAATGAACTCCCTGCCCTGTCCCCTGTATCAATGGCAACCTCTTTGTTTGAAACGGTAACACACTTGGCCCTGGATGCTTCTAATAATGGAGTAATAACTGATGGCTACAGATGCTACAATTTTCAATAGGTTGTTATCCTTGCATGGAAATCTGAAGACTTCATTCGAGACACATTTTCGGATCCCCACAGGAAGGTGGCTAAGCCTGCAGATGCCCTGATTTTTCTTTGGCTCCCACTCCAGCTCCTTCCTGCTCGTCTCTTCTCCACACCGCCACATCAATCCAATCACTGTTTCCTTGCTTCAAATCACCTGATGGCTCAGAGTAAAGTCTGGAATCCTAAGTGGGAGGAGTTAGCAGCTTTCTTTTCTTGGCTCTGGCTTCCCCTATTCCTACCTTTATTGCAGACACAAGGTTGCCTTCTGCATCCCTGGCAGTTCACCCACATATGCCTTTGAGCTTTGTTGGTGCTGTTCCTCTACCCTATATGTCCCTTCCCCATTGTTTGTATCTTCATCAGCCCTGGTTGGGTTGGGGACCCTGGTTCTTTTAAAGCCGTCTAGTACCTCATCAGAATTCATTTGTCTCACTTTGTGCTCCTGAAGGCCTTGTTTACCTCCCACGCAACTGTCAGCTCCTTGGATTGACTTTTAGGAGATGATGTATTTATTATTATTTTATGAGTATGAATGTTTGCCTGCGTGTAGGCCATGTGCACCATGTGTGTGCCTGCCGCCTGCAGTGACTTGGATAGGATGTCAGATCCCTTAAAGCTAGATTTAGAGATGGTTCTGAGCTGCCATGTATATGCTGGAAGTTCAACCCTGGCTTTCTGAAGAGCAGCCAGTGCTCTGAAGCTGATGAGCCATCTTTCCCGTCTCTGCAGTGATAATTAAGTCTCAGTTGCTGGCACAATACCAGGCATCCACTGGCTACTCAGTGCATTCACAGGACTCACGAACTCAAGGAAACCAACAATGCAAAACCTGAGTTCTCTGCATGCCAAGCAGTTGGTCAGAGATAATTTGAAACACAGAAGTTGTTACTGTAGAAGCATGGACATGAAAGGGTAGTTCTAGAGCCTAGGGTTTATCTGTCAGAACCACTTTTACCTAAGAAAGGACAGTATTACTGGATTCCACCATCTTTAGGTCATGTGATTTCTTATAGGTTGCAAACTGAGGAAAGAACTCTGAATTAAACACCTGTCAAAAGGCCTGAAACCTGTGCCTATGATCCCAGCCTTGGGAATCTGAATCAAGATGATTGTCCTGTGTTTCTGGGCAGTCTGGGTTACATGGCAAGACCCTGTCTTAAAACAAAGCAAAAGCCACCAACCAGACCCAGAAAGCCATCCCATTGTTTCTGCCCAGACTCCTCTTCTGTGAGACTCTGACTGTGTGATTCTTTTCACACATTTACACAGTAGCAGAGTTGCTCAATGCTCGAACCCTTCAGAAGGTAAACAAAGGTGTGAACTGAAAGGGAGTCATGGAATCTTCCAGAAGCACTGCGGGTACCAAGTAATCTCTTTAAGTTCCAACTGTGTGCTGCCCTGATGATATCATTCTGCACACATATGAGGCAGGGCTCCTCTGTGGCCTGTGATGGCTTCTGTCTGTCACTGAGGTTGCCGGGCTGTCTGGGCTGAAAGAATTGCATTCCTTGCTAGAAGCTCAGGTGTGTGACCTGCTGCTTTCTGCTTTCTAAAAACAGATTGTTAGCCTGTTATTTGCCCTTAGGTGTAGTGAGGGATGGGGCCAAGTTTAGAAGTCCATGGGAAGGGCATGGAACACCCAAGAGTATGGACTGTGATGGTTTTTAGGGGAGAGATTCCTAGAAAAGATGAACCACCAAGGCATTTTTAACTCTTGAGTCTCTGGAAAGTCAAGGCTTGCACATTTTTCCCTTTAATGGAACTACTGGGAGATTACAACTAGAGGTGGGAACTTTTTTTTTTTTTTTTTTTTTTTTTTTTAGAACCAGCTGATATGATCTTGGATGAGATCTTCTCTGAGAACATTAAACACAAAGTACTTCAGAAGGTTGGTACCATCTCTCAGTTTTCCAGAAAAGTCTAGTAAGAATTTCTAGGTTCAAGCTTGGAGTATTTAGAATAATTTGATATCATCTGGACAGTGTGTGGGTATGAGTTGGTTTGTGCTGGTAAGGCTGTATGAATTCAAAGCAAAGTTATTGTGAAAGCTAAAGGAAGGTACAGTCACCTGTCTTTGCAGATGATAGTGTCATGATAATAGACATTTTAGAGTGTCAGGTGGACATTTAGTCTGGTCAGTGGCTTTGGTGGTGGAGGAAGATTTTCATACTGACCGCTCTTACGCCATTACCATGTCAACACACAGAGCGAGCAAACAAGATGGCCATAATTCTTGCATTTCTCTGAGGCAAATAACTCTGCTATTATATGTCCTTTAGATAGATGTGATAAGGTCATGAGAGGGGGCTGGTCACCCTGTTAAGGGCCACTGCACATTCTGTGCCTTTGGTTAAGATGCTTTACCTGCGTCTTCAGCTTCAAGCCTTAGGGACAGTCTCTGGCTGTGGCTCATCAACATTGTTAGATGAATTAAGATATGCAAACTTTTACAGTAGCTCTTGGTCCATAGTAAGCACTAAATGTTTGAAAGGATTATTCCAGGACTCTGAAGTTCAGCTGCTCTTTCACATGTCAACAAATGACTAGGAAAAGACAGTAAAAGCCAGCCTTGATTTTCTCTCATATAGACAGGAAAGAGTTGTAATCACTCTGTAGGCTCATAGGAGATGGTGTATGCTGTAGCATAGCTGGTGTGGGCAGAAAGACTCTCAGTTGCTGTGTGTTGTGTGCTATGGCTTCTGGATGGAAACATTCCTTCTGGGAGGGAGGTCAGAGGCTCATACAACTTAAGGCACCGACAAGGCTCCTCTCCAAGCTCTGGGGAGGGAGGACTTTTCAGTGGAGCTGCCTGTGGAGTTGTGCAGAGAACTCCAGAGGTGGAGATTTTGTGAGTTGTCACTCATGCTGGGGATGGGCTCTTGAGTGTTGCAGCTTCTGGAAAGGTTTTCATGTTCCTGCAGGGAATCCCCTCACACATGCTGCTGTACGTGATTCCTGTAAACTCTCATCCATCAAACTAGATCTAGATGGAATTGGTCTGTTATCAATGTTCTGTCTGGAGTGAGTAGATATGTTATATTTTACAAAGTTATACAACAGTGTGAAAAATAATTCCATATGGACTCAGTAATGGAGAACAGAAAACTTACCTGTGCCGAATCACCCCTTAATTGATAAGTTTTATTTTAAATGATAGCTCTGCCGAATTACAAGGGAAATGGACATCTATGGTAGATACGTTGGGGAACACAGAAAAGCATATTAAAATGCCAAATCATGCATGTTAATCTTAAATCTGAGCTATGGCTTTTCAGTAAACAGATGTGTTTCATACATTCAAATGTATGTGTGCCTTTTCCTGTCCATCTATATTTTGCCTACGTGGGAAGGGATAAAGTCCTGGTGTCCCATTCTTCATGGCTTCTTATTTCTCACAAGGGTGTAACAAAATGGCTAAAGAGGAAATATATCCCCCCCCCCCATATATGGTCACTTTATGTAGAACCTTAACTTAGAGGATGTGGGATGGGGGCTGGTAACTGATCCAAGGCTTAAAGGGAACCTCTCTTTTTGAAAGGCACAACTGCTCTGCTACATTCACACTGGTCTGAGAATCCTGGGCTGGGCCTTCTGTATAGATACAGGAAACATCAGAGACAAGACACGCCCAGTTAAAAGTCTGTGGTGATACATAGTGAGTCAGCTAGCCAGAAAGCCCAGAGCAAGGAGAGCCAGTGAGCTCACCATTCAGGCCACTGGCTGGCATATTCATAAAACCTTGAGGGTCTAGATGAACACCCCACCACCTGCCACTCTGTTTCCATAATGAAAGAATAATTCTTGGGACACTTCACTCCTTGTTGTAGAGGGAAGTAGAAAGGAGGTTTCTTTTTCAGCAAGCCTGCTTGTCACACTACAGATGTTCTAATATATAATATGATTGTTCTTGACAGTCTTGCCTAGTTTACAGAGCAGCTTGGGAGAGGACTGGACTCGGAGTTCTTGATAAGCAGCCTCACAATGGCTATGCCCCAGGGTGGACCATTGACAGAGTGGGGCCACATGGCTTATGGCATTTACTTGTCTTTTTAAGATAGTGAGAAGGAAAAAAAATATATTTTAGCTCATTGATGTTCTAGAACCTTCTAAAATCGTAGAAACTTAACTTATACCCTGAATATTATGAGGTGCTCTGTAGAGTCAGTGGCCTTTGAACTGAAGAGCTATAGAGAGCATCACTAGGGTGACTTGAGAAGATATGAAAAAACACAAAAAGATGCCCTTGTGGGACATCACCACCATAATATCAACATTGAAAACCATCTGTGCTCAGAATAGAACATAAATGCTTTAAAAATTCCCTGCAATGATAGTTCTATTCACGCCACTGCTCCTCAAGGGGGTAAATGCCTTCATTAGTTTCTGAAGAGAAAAATGTCCCTCCTGGGTATTACCTTGCTATGAGACCTACTTCTCTTCCTGGTAATTGAAGAAGTCACAGCATGTTCCAAAAAGATTAAAGCTGTGTAGGAAGAAATTATGTTTTATTTCCCCATCTCTCTCTCTCTCTCTCTCTCTCTCTCTCTCTCTCTCTCTCTCTCTCTCTCTCTCTCT
>JANHMN010000015.1:12552802-12593369 GCA_030674055.1 Rhabdomys pumilio | reverse complement strand
TCTCTCTCTCTCTCTCTCTCTCTCTCTCTCTCTCTCTCTCTCTCTCTGTGTGTGTGTGTGTGTGTGTGTGTATGGTTGCCCACTTTGTACATCAGCAGTAAGCTCTGTGTCCATTGCTCCCCTCTCTTGTGTCAAGCAGGTACATGGTTCTGGCAGAAATGCACGTTCTTCTCCTGAGCCCTCTATGTTGTTTCTCATCTATGTAAGATTGAGTTTGCACCAGGAACGTTTGGACATTAGGTTTTATACTCCTTTGCACGTTCTACCCAGTCATCAGTTAGTGTGATGGAGAAAGAAAACAGGACTCAGTTGGAAGAGCCAGGACTTTATTCCTGGGCTGCCTTTCCCCAACCTTTCCATTATCTCTAATGCTGGCCATTACTCTGCCATGCTCACCAGTCATCACTGGGAGGAGGGAGAAAATTCATACATTTAAGGGAGACACATGATAAGCCAGGGTTCTGTGTTAGCCAGACCTGGACCAAGCTTTGTATTTACTGTATTACTTAATTGTCACACTTGTCTTATACGGTGGACATTGATCTTATTCTACTTCATTTGTGAGACAAATGGGTGAGTTTATGAATCAATCCCAGACATGTATACAGATGTTTTACTACCTCACTGAGTTTTAGGGCCATTATTTCTTAATTTTCCAGTAATGTTGATGGGCTCTTTTTTGGCTTTTAATTCACTGATTAAACTCATTTTCCTGTCTTCTTGTTTGAGGGGCTACAGGAGATCCTGTGTCATATCATGCCTTCTGCCATTGCTCAGGTAGGTGGCCCTTCTTGAGCATTTAATCACTGCAGGCCTGAGAAATGGATTTCCTCAAGGAGGAGACTCAGAGCCGCTTTCTGTAAAGGAGAACAAACCAGGGCTTCTTGACTTTGGTTCAGTGCCCTGTGCCCTGCTTCCTGAGGTTGTCATTGCTCCTTGACCGACTGCCATGAAAGAACATGTGGAGCCCCCGGGCCTCCAGAAATCACTGCTCTTCACCCTTTGCCCTGAGAACATGCAGACAGTGATGCATGAGAACCAGCCTGGTGAACCTTCTGCCTGAAGGGCTCCTGTGCAGGATTGCCTGATTCAGGAAGATCCTTAGAAGCACAGAAAGTGAAATTGCATAAGACCATGAAAAACATAGAACAGGACAATTAGAGAAAGAGAAAAAAAACCTGCCCCAAACAGGAGAAAAGGCTCCTCTCTTTCTCTCTGGGGTTTGAATATGAGGTCCTATCTTTCCATCTTATTTTGTGGGGTGGGAACATTTTGGAATATAAGTGTACCAACACCGTGAACCCATGAAAATGTGAATATCTGCTTGTCTTCACCTACTTATGCTTCTATGGTGAAACTGTGCTGCTAGGACGGATCATTTCTAAGCACCAAAATGCTCTTGGTTGCATTCTGGAAGGAGAGTAGTCCAAGTCAAAGCGCCAACAAAAATCTTGTCTGCTGAGAGCCTTCCTGGTGCATCCTCATGTGGAGGACAGAGCCAGACACATCCTCATGTGCAGGGGGCATCTTTTAGAATAATATTAATCCCAGGGATCACTAAACCTCACAACTCTCCTCACCTCGTGTGTGGCATCACCATGGGGCATGACTCTGAGTGGTAGATGCATCAAACCATATCCACGTCTGAAAAAGCTGTAGGCTTTGAGTTGTGCCTGAGTTGGATAAAGAGCTGGTTCCTGGTGATGGAATAGCTGGGCTCAGACAAGATAGGATGGAAGTCAGAGCATGTCCCAGCATTGTCCCAGCATTGATTGGTTAGGGTTATAACATTTTTTTCTTAAACATTATTGGCTTTGTGAGATAGATATTTAAGATGGTCTTCTTAACTACATAGAAATAAAAACCTTCTGAGTACATGAACAGATGCAAGAATTTGAATGCAAGCTCAGGTAGCCAAAGTTGTAATCCTTGCATTGTGACTGGTGGCTACTGAGGGCTCCTCCATACAGGGAAATAACTTGTTTCAGATTTTAAATCATCAATTCAAAAGCATCCACCCATCTTTTATCTTTGCAAAGTCCCCACAATTGTTTCCTACAGTGGTGGCACTAACTGAGGCTTACTGAGAAGAGAACAAGTCATGAGGATTTGGTGATCTTTGGGATTATTTTTTTTCCTAAAAGATGTTTCCTGGAGCTGCCTGGCTCTGTCTTTTTCTTCATGAGGATTCACCAGGAAAGGGTTATGCCTACAAGAATCTTCTTACCTTAGATCTGCTCTGCAAATCACCAAATGTTTCAGCAGGCATCCAACAAGGTTTTGTCCATATCCACATTGTCTTGAATATCATGCAAGGGGAAACAAGAATCTATTGGGAACGGACGATACATTAGGTATATGAGCAACATTTGGTAGCTCTTCCTCTTAGATTTCACAACTATTTTGGAGATAATGCTAATCTACCTGCTTCAAAGATGGAGCAACTGCGGCCAAGAAGAGTGACTAATTTATCCATCATAAAACAGCTGGTGAGGGAGCCAGGATCAAGTGGGAGACCCTCAGTGGTGGTTAGGTACTAGTAGTTGCAGTGGGGTGGTTGGCCATGGGATGTTAGAGCAACGAAGGTTTCTTTTTCTCCCATCTCTGCTTTGTGTTCACCTTTCATTGATACATTAGGACTTACCTTCTGGCAAGAAGCAGGTCTTAGCACAGTGGGCCTTTTCACCTCTAGTTTTTCCCCTCTTGGCCATTTCCTGGGAACCTCAGCTGACTTCAGGTCAGTCTGTTTTCGCAGACCCATCACCAGAAGCATTGGCGTGCCACTGATGGTGATCTGACATTCTGAGCACATTAGCCTTCGTTGAGGAACCTGGACGAAGCCAGAAGATGTTCCAGAACACTGCTTGGCTCCTGGTGGGACCTTCCTTCCAGTCTCATGAAATCCTTCTTGCTACGTTTTCATATAGCAGAGTGACGTCCAGCCCCTCTTCAAGGAGGCCAATCCCATCATAGGAAGTCAACCTCCAGACCTCAGTCAACCTAATCGCCTTTCTAAGAATCCATCTTCAAAGACCATCATCTTGGTGTAGGGTTTGGATTGGATACCCAGATTTCAATTTATTACGCCCTCTTTTTTTTTTTTTTCACATCCCAAACACTCTGTCATCTTAATAGGCTTCCCTCTGACTGTGAATGAAGACAGGGTCCAAGTCTGTGAAAGAGCTGCAGAACCCTGACTGTGAGTGGAAGGGGTGACAATAAAGTCAAATATTTGGGTTAGAGTTAGTAAAGAGAGCACTTGGATTGAATGTCCGCTCTATCCAGTTTGATTATGCAACCATAAATAGTTTCAGTGAAACATTCCCAGTGACCCCTTGCCAAGGAAATGGCTTTTTAAGCTAGTGAACCACATATCTACATGACACTTTTCCTCTTCCCTCTCTTCATTTCCATGTAAAATATTCCAGATGACATTAAGTGTTCCCTGAAATCAGCGTGGGGGGAAAGCACGAGCAAATAGATGTATCTGCATATTCTAAAGTTGTTTGCCAAGTAATAACACACACGAGTGAGTAAATCACGTGGAAGAAGAAAAGGTTACACCCCAATTTTATGAACCAGCAGCTGCTGTGGCTGCAAAAGAGAAAAATCAATATCGCAAAACATGGCCGGATTCTGAAGGTGTCAGAGTGGAAGTTCCAACTAAAGGGTTTTGGCAGCGCCCCAGGATCCACTTGTACGTATGTAGATTTGCTCATTCTTTTTTTCCCTTAGTTTTTTGGGGACACAAAATTTCCAGATTTGTTTTTCTAACTCAGGACATGATGGGGAGGTAGAGGCCTATACTCCAGACTGGTGGCCTGGCTCCCAAATGATATCTGGGGCAGGATTTAAATGACCAACCTCAGAGTCTCAATAGGGGTCAAAGTCCTTTCTCTTTTACATAAAAGCATGGAGATAGGCAGTGTAAGGAAGACTGGCTTCAGGGAGTGTGGCTCCTAGCTCATGCGTGCTGTGACCTGAGTGTGTTGGTCGTACCTGCCCCAGTGTGGTAACTGAGCCACAGCTGGCCCCTAAGGGTGAGGAAAGAAGAGGCAAAAGGACATGCAGTAGGCTCTCCTCTTCAAGGCCACTGAACTTATAAGAAATATCTCCCAAATATTGAGTTTATTTTGTGTTGGCCATCTACTTCTGGACATGGGGTCTGCCCGTGAATGAGGTTTATATACCCAGCAAGACTACATTGGAGAAAACTGTTTTTCCTTTGCTAGCCATTGTCAATTGGAGAAAGCTTCTTTGTCGGGGATGGGAGCTCATATGCTCTTCCCCTTTTCAACACTAGGATGCCATCTGGTTTGGATCTGTGTGGGTCCCATGTACACTGCCATAGTCCATGAGTTCATGTGTGTATCAGTCCTGCTGTGTCTGGAAGACTCTGGTTCCCTGGTATCAGTTATGCCCTCTGACTCTTACAGCCTTCTCACTTCCTCTTCCACAGAGTTTCCTGAGACCTGAGGGTAGGATTTTGATGACATTCCATTAGGACGGAGAGGATGCTTGGAGCAAGCTGGGTAGGTAGGCTGTCATATGTTCATAAGCTCTAGATTCAAGTGATACTGTCATACAAACATGCATACATACAAAAATAAATCCAGTGACATCGAGGGAAGTAAGGATATGCACCTTCTGTAAATGAGAATCTCAGAAAACTTTAAAATATTAGAAGCTTTATTCTCAAAGAAGATAGCAGAAAGAAAATTTAAGTTTGATTGTTTTTCCTATAGGAATATGTGAATGTTTCTGTCAGAATCAGCTGACAGGTAGGAGACAGATGGTGGTGGTGGTAGTAGTGTTGTACATGGTGGAACTTTACTTTTCAGTCCTTCAGTCCTTGGATTCTATGTGAAAAACACATTGTCACATGGACAGGGGCTTCAGGGGCTAAATGGGAATATGTAATTTGAGTTGAGTCCTCTGTCCAATACATCCCCAATCCTTGTGTTTTTCTTTAATTGAAAGTAGATCTTTTCCTTATGGAATGTATCCTTATTATAATTTCCCCTGCCTTCTCATTCCTCCCAGTTTCTCCCCATCTCCCTTCCCTCCCAGTCCCATCCCATTTCTGTCTCTCATTATAAAAATGGGTTTTTATAATGAAACATAATAAGATGAAGTAAAAACTATAATATAAAAGTTGGACACAGAAATCCAACAGGAGGAAAAAAGCCCCAAGAGCAGGCACAGGAGTCAGAGTCCCACTTGTTCTTACAGTCAGGAGTCCCATAAAAATACTAAAGTAATAGCTATAGTATATATGCCGAGGGCCTGGTGCAGACCCATGTAGGCCCCATGCTTGCTCCTTCAGTCTCGGTGAGCTCATATGTACCTTGTTTAGTGACAAGACTTTCTCATGCTGGAGAAAGTGAAGAACAAGGGGACAACTCCTCCATTGTGGTGGGAGTACACATTTGTACAGTCACTATGGAAATCAACATGGTGGTTTCTTGGAAATTTGGAGATTGATCTTCCTCAAGATCCTGCTATACTTAAGTATATACCCAATGGGTGCTCCTTCCTACCACAAGGACACTTGGTCAAATATGTTCATTGTGGTTTTATTAATAATAGCCATAAACCGGAAACAATCTGGATGTCCCTCAATAGAAGAATGGATTTTTACACAATGGAGTATTACTCAGCTATTAAAAAATGAAATCATGAAATTTGCAGACAAATAGATGAAATTAGAAAAATCAACTGGAGTTAGATAACCCAGACCCAGAAAGACATATGGTACATATTCACTTATAAGTAGATATTAGCTATTAAGTAAATGATAAACAAGCTACAATCCATACACTCAGAGAGTTAGGCAAAGAGAAGGGCTCTAGGTGGATGCAGAGATCTTCCTAGGAGGAGGAAATAAAATAGATTTTATGGGAAGACTGGGGACAAATGAGGATGGGAGTAGAAAGTAGGTGGGGGGGACATGTGGGGGTAAAGTGTGGGGAGAGATGGCTGAAATTGGGGACTTGTGGAAGGTGGGGTGAAAACAACACAGTGGAAACTTCCTAGAATGAATGAAGGTGATCCTAATGAGAATGCCTAGGAATGGGGGACACAGAGTCTCAACTTGGCCATCTCTTGTAGCCAGGTGAGGTTCCCAGTGGTGGGACTGGGTTTGCATTCAATTGAGTTGTTGGCCAAGGGGGTTCCATGGAAATCCCCAAACAGTGGGGCCCCATTGCTATGGCCTACACCCACCTGACTCATTAAATATGGAGGAGTCTAGCTGGTGCCTACATGCAGCCCTTACTCCTATGTTTTAGTCTCTTTGTTACAGGAAGTTATTTTACAGGCTACTGGAAGAAAGGCATGGACACCAATCCAGCCACAAAACCTACAATCTGTCTCACCTGAATAACATGCTAGGGCAGTGGAAGTAGCCAACAAATGTATGATTTGACTTAAGGCCAACTCCACAGGAAGGAATCCATACCTAACATAACATGGGTAACCAAGAGCCAGAGCCTAGATAGCTCAGAGACCTAGGGCAAAACCAAACACTAATGGTCTTAAAAAAAAATAAAAGTGATTCCTCATGATATTCTGCTATATCAGTGCCTAGTCACCTCACAGAGCCTTCTTCCAGCAGTAGTTGAAAACAGATGTGCAGACCCACAGTCAGACATGAGGAAGGAAGGGAGGGAGGGAAGAGATAGATAGATAGATAGATAGATAGATAGATAGATAGATAGATAGATAGAGAATAAATTGGATGTCTCCATCAAATCTCTCCTCCCAGAGCTCAGAGAATCCCGACAGGAGGAGGTGGAAAGATTGTGAGACCCAGAGAGGATGGAGGACACCGGGAGAACCAGGCTCTCTGAAGCTCCTAAGCAGTCTTAGTCCTTGTTCTTCAACCTCACCAACTGTCCTTTATTGAAGTTTCATAAAAAACACTGAACTTTAAATTCACCTTCTGAAAATGCTGTAGTTTCACAGCCTTCTATTTAGCATGGCTTTTTAAAAAATTATTATCAATCATTCCTGTTGTTTACATCTCAAATGATTTCCCACTTTCCATTTACTCCTCCGTAATCCCCCAATCCCACCCGCATTCTCCCCTGTCCTCTTTGTTCTATGAGGGTGCTCCCCCACCTACCCACCTACTCCTGCCCCTCTGCTTCAGCATCCCCCTACATTGGAGCATCAAATCTCCACAGGACCAAGGGCCTTCCCTCCCATTGATGTCAGACAAGGCCATCCTCTGCTACATATATATTTGAAGCCATGGATCATTCCCTGTACACTCCTTTGTTGGTGGTTCAGTCCCTGGGAACACTGGGTGATCTGGCCAGCCAATATTGTTCTTCCTATGGGGTTACAATCCCCTTCAGCTTCTTCAATCCTTCCCCTAGCTTTTCCATTGGGGTACCCGGGCTCAGTCCAATGGTTGGCTGTGAGTATCTACATCCGTATTGGTCAAATGGTGGTAAAACCTCCCAGAGAACAGTCATATCAGGTTCCTGTCAGCAAGCACCTCTTGGCAACAGCAACAGTGTTGAGGTTTGATGTCTGCAGACAAGATGGATCCACAGGTGTCATGGTCCCAGAATGGCCCTTCCTTCAGTTTCTGCTCCAATTTGTCCATGTCTTTCCTTTGGACAGGAACATTTCTGGGTTAAAAACTTAGAGATGGGTGGGTGGCCCCATACCTCGACTGGAGGCTGATAGCACAGTTGTTTAAAGCTGTATTCTCAGAAGTCACAGGGAAACTCCCCCTTATGTAATACACAATCCTTTCTCAGCCTTCCATCCATAGCCCCAACTATTCCTCCATACTCTCTTACCATTATTGCTCCTGGTGAGTACAATGGGCAAACTTTAAAAGAGCCCTCAGCAGTCACAGGCTTCTACAGTTTATGAAGTTCTTGAAGCAATACTCATGGACAGCTTCTTTCTGACAGCCTCACAACGGACAAGTGCATCACTTTCTCAAAGGCCTTTCTGCTCTTAACATTCATCCCAGTAACAACAAAACCTTTTGCTTCTATGGTGGGGTGTGGTCCCCCAAAGTTGGATTTTTTCTCTGTTCTTTTGATCAGTGGGATCACAGTGATAAGTGATTGACTACAAAATTAGACTTTTTGGTTTAAAAGAGATTTTCCTGCATAAATGTATGTCGGAAGAGATGTTTTCTTTAGAAACAGAGGGAAATAAATTCAAAATGTATCTTATGCGTAACTGGGATGGAATCAATATAGTCACATCAATTAATTCTCTCCCCATGCTGATACCTGGTACTGATTCTTATTAGTGTGGATTATTAATACATCCCATTAATATAAGAAGTCTAATTTCTTTAGGTGATTAAACCATTATAAAAAGTTAAAATGTAATATTCCCTCCATTTATCAAGTGTAGTATTTGCTTCATATTAGATAGTCAATAATTACAGGCACAATCAAGTGCTGTTCATCTGTGAGGCATGTCAAAGAAACAGTTGCCAGTAGAAGACCCAAGAGTGTGCTGGGTCTTTTATGAGACTCTTTAAAAAAATCACATAAGTGAAGCTGGAGAGATAGCTCAGCAGTTAAGTGCGGTGTTCGAGAGGACTTGGGTTGAATTACCAGCACCCACATGGCTGCTATAGCCATTTGTATGTTCAGTCCCAGGGAACACATGGTGCACACCCATACATGCCAGCAAAATACCCAGACTCACAGCATTGGGGACATGGAACCTGAAGAGGCCACCTCCTATAGCCACACAGGGACCCCAGAGGAGCCATAGGGGCACTAACTCACCCACAAAACTTCTAACTCAAAATTTATCCTGTCTACAAGAAATTTAGGGATGGGGGATGGAGTAGAGACTGAAGGAATGGCTAACCATCCGAACTAGAGACCCATCCCATGGGCATGCACCAATCTGTGACACTATTAATGATATTCTGTTATGTTTGCAGACCAGAGCATGCTGTCCTCTGAGAGGCTCCACCAAGCAGCTGATTAAGACAGATATAGACACCCATAGCCAAACAGTGAATAGATCTTGGAGACTCTTATTGGAAAAATAGGAGGAAGGATTGTGGTTCCTGAAGAGGGTAGGCACTCCACAGGAAGACTAACAGAGTCAACTAATCAGTCAGAGACTGACTCACCAACTAAAGAACGCACATTGGGTGGACCTAGGCCTCCCTGTACACATGGAGCAGATGTGAACTTGATTTTCATGTGGGTCCAGAACAACTGGAGTGGGGGGTATCCCAAAAGCTGCTGCCTGTCTGTGGGGTATGTTTTTCTAGCTGGGATGCTGCCTTAGGGTTTCCATGGCTGTGAAGAGACACCATGACAAAGGAAACTCTTTTAAAGGAAAGCGTTTAATTGGGGATGAGTTACAGGTTCTGTGGTTCAGTTTAGTATCATCATGGTGGGAAGCATAGCGGCATCCAAACAGGCATGGCACTGGAGAAGTTGAGAGTTCTACATTTTCATCTAAAGGAAGCCAGGAGCTGACTGTTTTCTGGCAGCTAGGAGAAGGGTCTCAAAGCCCACCCCCACAGTGATACACTTCCTATAACAAGGCCACACCTCCTAATACTTCCATTCCCTGAGCCAAACATAGTCAAACCACCACAGCAGCCTTGTCTGGCCTCAGTGAGAGAGGCTGTGCCAAGCCTTGCAGAGACTTGATGTGCCAGGGTGGGGGATACTTAGGGGTGCTCCATCCTATCAGAGGAGAATGGGAGGGGGGATGGGGAAAAAGGATTGTGGTAGAGGGTGACCAAGAGTGGGGCAGTTAGTGGGATGTAAAGTAAATAAGTAAAAACAAAATGCCACGTAACCACATGACCACACTTCTCATTTTTGAAATGTTAATTTGATGTCAGTTTTGAATAGAAAGGGAAAAGAGGGGAAATGGGTTTCACTTATTACAAGATGGCTGACTTCTCTAAGGTCTCTAAGGTCTGCTGTACAACATGTGTCTTCAATAGAGAGTGTATTGTACCTTTAAAAATGTCTTTACCTTATAGCTCTCCAGCTAGGAATTTTATCACAATAAATGAAAAAAATAGCATTAAATTGAGACATATAACTGCTTGCAAATTACAAACCCTTAAGCTAGGCTGCGTATTAGAATCGGCTCATGGTTCTTATGCTGTAAATGGAAAAACAGGTTAATAGGAAAGGTTGGACAAGAAATCTTACATTTTTATTGGAATCATACAAATGGGCCTTGATGACATTTTTGCTTCTTATTTTATAGCATTTTTTCATCTTCTTTAGACTTCAAGTGATTAATAGGAACAGGGGGTGTTAATATCTCAAGCACAGATGTGCTCAGCTAACATTCTATGTTATCACCCTAGTGGGCATTTAGGGACCTTTTGGTTCAGAGTTTCTTTTCCTTTGGAATGGATCAGCTGCATCTTTTAGTTTATTTATGTGACAACATCTCGGACACACAACGCCTTGGCTGTATAAAATCTTAAATAGCACCTAACTGTGACTTGAAAGATGAAACAGGTCCTTTGTGACCTCTAGAAATATAGACACTAAAACGTGGGCATTAAACCACCATTGTAGTAATGTCTAAACATTTAGCTATAGAGAGGTAGGGCCTTAAACTCACCAGATATAAAGGTTTTCACATAAACATGTCTACCTGAGTTGTGTGGGTGTTTTTGTTTAGTTGCTCACTGGGTGGCCCAGCCTAGTTGTGACTGTGTGAGGTGAGTCAGCTTGCTCATACAGTCTGGTTTGGGAGCCATTAAGGATGTTGATTATGTACTGGTCATGAAGTTATTTCTGAGTGAAATACCAGAATACATTTGCATTTCATCTTCTGCAGATTTGTTCTCTTTGGTCATGTTCTTGACAGTCATTACAAAGTAGTTAATATCAGGTGGAGAGATGGCTTAGGGCTTAAGAGTGCTTGCTGCTCTTCCAGAGGACCTGAGTTTGGTTCCTGGCCCTCACTTCCAGTGACTCACAATCATTTGTAACTCCAGTTCCAGGGGGATCTGATGCCCTCTTCTGGCTCCTGTGGGCACTACACAGATGGCACGCATACACATAAAACCATCTTCAGTAGAAATTAGCTACTATCAAAGTACTATCCATTACAAAAAGTTAAGATCTCACACTAACAAGGGTGTTTCATGATGGAAATAATTTTGAAGCAGTAGTATCACGCTCAAAATTAACTTTCATTAATTTTATGTGTTGGGCATTTATGAAAGCTAAGTTTGATTTGTTTGATTATATAATCTAGAGAGAGAGAGAGAGAGCTAAATCTTATTAAACCACAGCGAACCATTTTACAATGTTTTTAAAATTACATTTCAGTTAACTCAGAAATTTAAGTACATCTGTGCTATTTTATTAGAAATTTTTTCTCTCTCAGGGTAAGCTTGCTTGTGTTTAATTTTAAATGTATTTAGTTATAGCTTTGGGGTATGAATAATTAGGAGTGAATGTACCAGGGTTCATTTAGTACTGCACAAAGAAGTTGGGCAACACATTAAGAATGTACAGAAAACCTGCTTCCAACTTTCTACAGTGTAATTAATAAGAGTACACAATGCTGTAGTCTTAGACCATGCTATGCGATTTATCCTATGATCACAAATAGCTCATAAAGTATAAATCTTAATGATCATATTTATATTTAAAACTAAGACATGCATAGCATCCATAGGAGCCTGTGTTGCAGGTGACACTGTGTCCTTGTTAAAATAGGGAAACATACTTTCCAAGCTGTCTCAGTGAGAGAAAATCAAGATGGAATGAAATAAAGCAGGTTCCCAAGTCTGATTAAGTGACTTTCCATACCCAGGCTACATCTTCACCAAGGCTTGCTCTAATCCTGAGCAAGTAGTTTGGTTTCCCCTGGCCTCAGTTTTCCTACCTGTGATATAGAGTTCCATCTCTGAGGACCCTTCTGTCTTCTACGTGATATTTATTTCCAATCCTTCCTCTTCTTTTTCTTTTTTTTTTCTTTCTTGGATTTTTCAGAACAGGATTTCTCTCTGTAGTTCTGACAGTCGTGGACTTGCTCTGTAAACCAGAACTCAGAAATCTGCTGTCTTTGCCTCCCAAGAGCTTGGGTCAAAGTTGTGCACAACTATGCCAGGCTTCTTTCTTGTTTTCTAAGCGATATGTTTAGAGACAAAAAAAAATATAGTGTTTACTTAAATATGTCAAACACAGACAATACAGAAAATAAGAAAAGCCATTGAATACTCTATGCATACACTCAAGCTTACACGTGTTAGCACTGTGTCATATTGCCTATAGCTCTTTAGAGAAATAAGATGTGCTGTGTACAATTGAACAACCCCATTCTCCAATATCAACCTGGTGACAGTTTTGGTTTGACCTGGCCTGTGCTGTTTCTCTCCAGGCACTCTGTTCTGCATGCTCAAGCTGTGTCCAGCCCTTTCTGCTGCAGGTCTCAGTTCCCAGAGTTCTGTCTGGCCAGCAATCCTTCTACCCCAGCTTTTCCCTGATCTTGTGGACCACAGTGTGTTCTCGCACCTGCACTCAGGGTGACCTTCCCAGGTACCCACTTGTCTATGATTCCCCTCCCCTCTCCTTCTCTATTTAAATTCTCAAAGTACTATTACCTGCTATATCATCTGTGTGGCCCTCTGTGGATTATACTATTCATTTTCCATAAGTCAAAAGGAAACCTCCACAGAACCTTCACATGGCTGTGGCTGTGGATTCCTAATGTCTATGGAATGTTCCTGCTCTGGCAGGGAGGAGGTTGCTATATATGTGTTTTGAATACAGGGTGAATCCTACCTTGACAGTTTTAAATCAAAAATTAAATCTCTATCTATCTATGTATCTATCTATCTATCTATCTATCTATCTATCTATCTATCTATCTATCTGTCTTGGTGTGTGTGTGTGTTTATGTGCATGCAGTGGTGTATGGGGGGGGGAAGAGAGATAACCAATGGGAGTTGGTTCTTTCCTCCAGTGTGTGGGTCCCAGGGGTTGAACGCAAGTCTTGAGCCTTGGGAGCAAGAGTCTTTACTTCATAAGCCACTTGAATAGCTGTGGACACAATCTCGCCCTCCTCCCTCTCTTGTGGGAGCTTAATGTTTATTGTAACTAGGGAACTTTCTCTAAGGGAAACTGCAGTCACAAAGATTCAAACAAAAGAAACAACAACGAAACAGAGAAGGAAAACTTGACTAATTGTTTGGAACAAAAGTGGCATAAAACGCAGGCTTCAAACTTTAAGAGGCTGAAAAATTTGGACATCACACAGCATGTAAAGGCTATACACCATCAAAGCCCACTATTACCTTGTAGTGCTTTTTGTATAATTTATGGTTCCTATTATGATAATGGTTTTGCAGTGCAATTCTGATAAAAGAGCTGTATTTTGGTTACTTTTCTCACTATGGTGACAAAATGCCAGACACAAGCAACTTAGGGGAGGGTGGTTTATTTTGGCTCATGATTCAGGTGGGTGCAGTCATCCCCAGTGGGAAGGCATGGTGGAGGGCTCCATGGCTGTTGGAGCTAACTTCTGTACATCATACCTGGCAGACAGCAAGTCTCCTTGTCCGGGTCAGGTTGGAAGCAGGGCTGGGCTGTATCCCTTCTCCATAGCCAGGCACCACAATCTTCCCCAACAATGCTGTCTACTGGGAACCCAGTGTGGAGGACATCTATCTAAGCCATAACAGAGAGGTGTATTTTTCCTACCACAGTTGATCAAATTTGTATATTGGAATCATTAGTTCATGTTTCTTTTAGCTTCATGATTTGGAATCGTGTAATGAAAAGTTTTCTGTTTGTTTTTAAAGATTTGTGTTTATGTGTGTGTGTGTGTGTGTGTGTGTGTGTGTGTGTGTGTGTGTATGTTTATGCCACATGTGCAGAGGTGCCCACTGAGGCCAGACTAGAGTGTCAGATTTCCCTGTTCACTTTGGCATGTCTGTGGTTCTTACTCAATTCATGTTTGGGCAGTTGTGTTTATGAGACTTTACAGGTATAGCTTCAGACAATCCCAGGAGACACAATCTCACAGAAAACTCCTCGATCCTCTCTGGTTCTTAGAATCCTTTTAACCTTTCTTCTGCAATGTCCCCTGAGCCTTAGGTGTAGTGGGTTTTGTAGATGTATCCTTTAAGACTGGTGGGACTCAACTCCAGAACTTTGCATTTTGATTGATTGTTTTTTTTTGTAATGGCCTCTCTCTTTTGCAAAGAGAAGTTTCCTTGCTAAGGAGTGAAGACTACCATTATTGGCGGTGCCCTAGAGTATATACTGAAATATACTTCCTCTATTCTTAGCGTCTCAATGTTTTCCTCATGTAGGAATGTTGGATTTTATTAAAATTTTTTTCTTTTCTTGCAACTGTTGAGATTATCATCTGATTTTTGTCATCAAGTCCATATATGATGGACTACATGTATAGACTTATGTGAGCAAAACCACACCTGCGTCTCTGGAATGAAGCCAACTTCATCACAATCTTTTTGATATGATCTGGTCATGAATTTGGTTTACAAATATTTTAATGAGAAAATTAAGTGTCTGTGTTCCTCAGAGGACCTGGTTTGTAATTTTCTTTGTGTGTGTGTGTGTGTGTGTGTGTGTGTGTGTGTGTGTGTGTGTGTCTGTGTGTTTATCTGGTTTGAGTATCAGGATAGTGGCTTCATAAGAAGAATTTGGAAGCCCTCTTTTACCCCTCCTCCTTTTTGCTGTTGAGAGACTTAAATTATATTGCTTTCTTCGCACCCACATACTTCTCGGGTCCTATGTGCATATATGCATGGCATGCATATGACGATGAGAGAAATATTTGTAGGAATCAGTTCTCTCCATCTGCTGAGTGGTTCAGGGATTGAGCTCAGGCTGTCTGGCTCAATAGCAGGTACTTTTCCCTGCTAAGCCATCTTGCTGGCCCTCAGATAAGAGACATCTGGCTTGATAGGTGCCCACCTGTTGGACATTTTTAGTTCCTTAACAAGGAGGTAGAAGTGTATGTTCTGCATGAGGGGCAGGTAGAAATGAGTGTCTCTACTCTGGTTTGTTATTGTACGGGGAAGCTACAGTTAATTTTCTTTTCTGAAATATCTAAATGCTTTAGAAAAATTTTACCACTGGGGCTAATTCATTTCCCTACTGGAAAAACTCATAACAAACTCTCGTCAGAAGTAGGCATAGTTGCTCTGATGACATAAATCTGGCACTATTCCCATTGAGACATTAAACGGATTTTGCTAAAAAGTAGATACCTCCTTCTTGATGTTGGTACAGATTAGCTAAGGATGCCATTAGTTGAACAGTAGTCTTCTTCTTTATTTTTATAATTTTTTTTTTAAATTTAAAACACTTAGATACTGCCTGGGTTAGAGCTCCTGGTAGCCCCGTTTCATCAGGTTTTGTGAGGTTGGGTGCAGAGCTGCCACTGGTGATCCCACTTAGTTCTCGGGCCCAGACCGGAAATCGAACAGTAGTCTTCTCAAAGAGAAATTGCATGTTATCCAGAGATCCAAAGAAAGAGAATCATAATGGAAGAAGTGTGTCATGAGCTTGACCCTTGAGGTTTCAAAAGTCCAAGCCAGGTCCTGTGGCTTTCTCTTTTCCTGCTGTCTGTGGACCCTGATACAGAAACTCTCAACTGCTTCTTCAGCACCAGATTTGCCTGCATGTTGCTGTGCTCCCCACCGTGATCATAATGAACTTGAGTCAATTTCAGAGGCTTACCTCTCAAACTGTAGGCAAGTCCCAATTTAATTTTTTCTTTTATGAGAGTTGTCATGGTCATGGTATCTCTTCACGGCACTAGAATACTAAGACAGCCTTCATTGTCAACTGTGAGGATGAGTAGATTCTGTTTCTTGACTCTAAACATCTGAGTCCTGACCGGTTAAGATTAATAAGTCAATGACTAGTTGGTGGCTAAATTTTTAGCCTGTATTTTCTTCCTTCTCTGCCTAGCACAATTCATAGGAGAGTTACTTTATCATCTGTATTACTGGGAACCTAGGGGAGATATCCTACTCAGGCTCTTTGATGAATCCCATGCAGACCCTCCAGAGGAAATCCATAAGGGAAAAGGAAGGGGTGCCTCTGTGTCCTGTTCTATCCGAGTCACATGAGCAGGTGACTGAAACTTGTCTTTTCTTTCCCATCTTATATTTATATAGAGTGTACTGATTTTTGCCAAATACACAGTTTGAATAGAAACTTTACAAATTAATTCTTTTTTTTGGGGGGGGGCGGGGTTCGAGACAGGGTTTCTCTGTGTAGTCCTGGCTGTCCTGGAACTCACTCTGTAGACCAGTCTGGCCTTGAACTCAGAAATCCGCCTGCCTCTGCCTCCCAAGTGCTGGGATTAAAGGCATGCGCCACCACCGCCCAGCTACAAATTAATTCTTACAGTTTTACAAAGGTAACTAGAAAAATTGCAGCAACCTTTTATAAAAACACTGTGCATGAAAGTCTATCATAGGTAAACAGACAATGAAAGGAGCTGAACAGTTTCACGGGTACCCAGGGTTAGTATCTAGAGTGATCCATATGTTGTTTGTATTACTTAGAGATTTCAGAGATGAGAGACTAACCTGAGAAATTAGGTTCTTGAGAAAAACCAAGATGCTTGTTAAATCTTTTCTTAGTCACTCTTGGTTACAACCATCCATTTATCCCTATGGAATAAATTGCTACTGGGAAAGCTGCAATTCAACCACGACGCAGCTAGCCTTAATTTCAGATGATTAGAGAAACCACCATCATTGTCAAATATGCAAAAAGGGTATCTGCAATTAATTAATGAGTTAGGAATGGAGATTGGAATTGCAAGAAGATGTAAACTATTCCATAAAGTGGCACATTACCCAATAGAGTTAACAGTCACATTAAATAGTGATAGGTATTTGTTTAGTGTTAACTGTGTGCCTGACACTGTTGGGGATAACTGTTGGCCAAGTAATGGATATCCTATTCTGTAGCAGGTTTTCATATGTAGGCATGAGACAGAAATGTTCATAAAACGTATCACATCTGAGAGATGTGGGGAAAGATTAAGAGCAAGAGAGAGAGAGAGAGAGAGAGAGAGAGAGAGAGAGAGAGAGAGAAAGAGAAAGTCCTGTGTATGGATGACTGTATTTGTAGCCTGAGTATTGAGTACAGTCGGTTACCCAGTGTCCAGTGAGTATTGTCTGGGTATTGGAATAGTGTCTTTGGAGGCAAAATCCTTGGGTTTTGTTTTAGGTGGAATACACAGTTGTAGACAAGATTTGAACAGAGCAGTGATACGAAGGGTTGGGAACACCAATGCTTTCTATACCCAGACTGTGAATTTAGGAACAAGATAACAGAGTGTTTGGCTGTGATTGAGACAGGAACAAGTGATCTCTGAGCTAAAAGGGAGACCGACTACTGAACCCATCAGGAGGGGAAACCTCAGGACCAATCAGGACCCTGAGTGAGATTAATTAAGTGACTGGACTCACCCAGTTAACTATCCAGAAGACATGCCATTAGTAGACAGTGATATGATGTAGTGATATGGCCTTGGTAGGTATAATTCCCAACCAAGTGCTTCCAGGAAGGCTCCTGTCCTCTACAGACTCCCTTCAGCCTGTGTGGAGACTGTTGATACCAGAACCCTGAGATACTCTGACTCAAAGCCACTGACAAGTCTGAACCTGCATGAACCCCATTATGATTCTCTTTCTTTGGATCTCTGGATAACATGCAATTTCTCTTTGAGAAGGCTACAGTTCATCTAATGGCATCCTTAGCTAATCTGTACCAACATCAAGAAGGAGGTATATGCTTTTTAGCAAAATCCGTTTAATATCTCAATGGGAATAGTGCCAGATTTATGTCATCAGAGCAACTATGCCTACTTCTGAAGAGAGTTTGTTATGAGTTTTTCCACTGTGGGGAAATGAATTAGCCCCAGTGGTAAAATTTTTCTAAAACATTTAGATATTTCAGAAAAGAAAATTAACTGTAGCTTTCCTGTACAGTAACAAAGCAGAGTGGAGACACACATTTCTACCTGCCCCTCATGCAGAACATACACTTCTACCTCCTTGTTAAGGAACTAAAAATGTCCAACAGGTGGGCACCTATCAAGCCAGATGTGGCCAAGATGGAGAGAAAGGAGAAATTTTGGAACAGATGGGTGTCACCTTCTGTGGGATGTTCAACCTACAGTCAGAGCTGTCAGACTTCATTTGTATTTGGTGCCTGGACAAGGAAGCGAGGGTAGAATAATATGGAACAAAATAATGCTTTCTGACTCTGTCTTTCTGAGTTCATCAGCACTGAGTGTTAAGCACCTGTTTCTCATTACCATGGTCTGAGAGCAAAATGAGTGGGGGTGGGGATCAACCAGAGGTGTTCCTTCACAGCCCCAGTCGTGCAGGTCTGACTAGAACAGCTTCCGTAGAGATCAGCCACAAAACAGCATGCATTTGTCTTAGGAGAAAGAGACACTTTTGACTTTCCAAATTATTTAATTCACTAAATTCCGACAAAAACTCCAGTTCTTTCTTCCTTAAGTCTGTGCTCTCAGCAGACCCTCTCTTTATGAACCTAAAGAAATACTGGTTAGATTTTCAATTTTTGAGTGGTTTTGTTCACACGTACAGATGAGTTGCAAGAAGAATATGAGAACTCCCTACTCTTCATCCCTAGGAAAGTGATGGACATGGTACCTTCTGCCCTGAAAATATGTAGACCATCCAAATGACAAGTGTATCCTTCTAAAAAACCCAAAGAAGTCCATCAAAACTGGGAAACTGATACAGATTACACTGTCGTGTAATCCAAAATTTCAATTTTAATCTCATCCACTGTCTTCAAATTTCCCTCCTGTGTTACGCTCCACCCAGCCGAGACATCTTCCTATGATCGAGACTAGAATCTGTGTTGCACACACCTGGAAGCCGCTCTGTCTTTCTGTCTGTACTGCTTCTTCATGTTTTCTCTTGTGACAGAGGGGACATTAGTGCTTCTCTCGTGGGAACGTCAGTAGGATCTGGAACTGTTTTATATGAGAGAGTTCACTTCAGAGGGCACCATTAAAATGTTAACACATCACACACAACACACATGCTATCTGAATGTCAGCAGTTTTTATAAAGTTGGCTTTTACTATAGGATGGGAGATGGAATCACCTTTTATGATTTTTATCCTCTAAAAGGCAAGACAACACTGTCTTTCGTGAGGGCATCAGGGCTGACTTGTGTGTGGCAGGATCCTAATGCAGGGTTCTAATACTACAAGTGTGATCTGAAGATCGTAACTGTCATCTCAACCACTACCACCCCACCCCCATCATCGTCGTCATCATCATCATCATTGTCGTCGTCGTCTTCATCGTCATCGTCACCATTGCCATCATCTGAGAGCTTGTTGAGAATGTAGATTCTCAGGGCTTGAGAGATGGTTTGCTGGTTAAGGACATGTGTTGCTCTTGCAGAAGATACAAGTTCTATTTCTAGCATCTGTGTCAGGTGACTCTTAACTGTCTATAACTCCAGCTCCAGAGGGATCTGATCCTTCTGATCTCTGGGGGAATCTGCACTCATATGCATGTATTGAGATGTAGACACGTATAAATAATAAAAAAAAATGACTGTGAACTTTCAGATTCTTCCCAGTCCTGCTAGACCAAATCTCCAGAGGGGTTCAATGATCTGTTTCACAGTCTCTGCATGATCAGCATGCCCAGGTTCTAGCTAGATGCACAGCCACTGGGTAAGGCCATTTCACCAGACATGATTCATGCTCACCTTTGCTTTGTCCCTCGGCTGAAACCCTTCTAGCCTGGCCAGCATTTCCCCCACCGTGCTATAAATACAGTGCTTCTCCTACTCCCACTTAGCGTGTTTGAATTTCTAGAGAGAAAGATCATAAACACTGTCTTGAGAGCAATTTCCCCCAGTGTGCCTGATAGGATTATTAACTGATCTAATAAATTTGGAAACATTTCAAAACCTATTAGATGCTTTTCCTGGTCTTCAAAACATATTAGAGTACTAACCAGGACTCTCATATACTGGGGTAGTTTATCCATTCCCAATAGGAAGAATGTGTTGCATATTGCCTTCCCCAAACTTATTTGAATTCAAAGTTGTAGTCTAGAAGGAAGGACCTTGGTTCTTGGGATATATTTTCAGAAACACTAGCCTGGAGTACAGGACAAGAATGAGTTATGTTTGAAAGGGTCCTTAAATTTCACGTTCAAGATGCTCGGTTCTCAGGAGAGGCCATTATGGGATGATCAAATGCAGACTCCATTCAACAAAGCCTATAAAACTGAAATAAAGACATCCACCAAAGTACGATTTTGCTCCTCTTCCATTTTACCCAAGATAAATTTTAGCAGAATATAATAGTTTTTGATCAATGCAGATAGCATTTTATGTCACCCCTCAAAAATCTTTTAAATCACATCACACACCTCAATACGCATATAATATAAAGATAGATATGGATTCAAGTCTTCTCTTTAAAAAAAGTGGGCACGTCTATAACAGAGGAAGAGTCAGGAGCCAGACAGTGTATGATCCTGCGTCTGCTACTTCAGAGCTATGTGACTGGTCAAGGGTTCAATTAATTGTTCAGCATGACATCTTTGATGAATAATCAAAGAGACCCTTTGGTGCCGTTCTTGTGGTATGTGTCTGTGTGCGCATGTGTAGAGGCCCATGGTTGACTGGATGTCATCCTCAACCATGTTCCTCAAGTTTTTTGAGGCAGGATCCACCACTGCATGTGGAGCTGTCTTATGGCTGGAGTGACCAGTCAGGGAGCTCTGGGATGCAGTATAACTTGAAGTGGTACTTCTATGTGTCTACCTATGGCAGTGCAGTTACAAATACACTCTGTGACACCCATCTTTTAGGTGGGTGCTATGCATCCAACCCCAGTACTCACACTTATGAACCAAAGGCATCATTCAAAGAACCATCCCCTCAGCTCTGCTTCTGGGTTTTCTTTGCAAAACAGCAGCAGCGATAACACATACCCAAAAGTGTTGTTTTGAATGTTTGTAATAAAATCGCTATTTAGAGATTCTGGATTATTCTTTTTTTTTTTTTTTTTTTTTTTTCTGCAGACAGCTTTCGTAGCTGAGGTGCTGAGTCACACATGGTGGGAGCAATTGGAATTCAGAATGTTGCCTCTGATTATTTCCCCTAATATGCTCATGCTGAGATTTTATTCTTCTAAGATGACTCATCCACCACAAACAGAGAATGTAGTTCTGTTGCTTTCCTTAGAAAGCCACTGGAGTGAATACAGGCATTTAATGTCAATTTCCCAAGTAAAGAGAGGTACCATTGTTACATAGACTCTGATTCTGCATAACTCTGTTTTGAAAAAGATATCATGGCCACTACGACTTGATACAGCCATAAGCAACGCCCCCATACACTTGGCATAATACAAAAATGGAGGTCACTTGGTGTTCTGTAGATTTAATTCCAGTCAAGGTAAAATTTCAATTATTAAACCTGTAAGGGACAGCATGTTCTGGCAGACAAGGGGAAAATTGATGGGCCTATGAAAGGAAATCAGACAAGGGCTTTTCTAGGCTTATTGAGCTTTATGGAGCCACATATAAAAGCCCACTGATAAGGCTGAGGGCTTTCTAGCCACCATGCTGTTTATTTTAGTCATTCCATGCCTCCCCCTTTTCATTGTTCCCAGTTTCAAGTATTGTTTTGTCACTTTAAGTGCTTCTGCAACTCTCAGCTACATCTTCTAGTGTGTAGTGTCACGGTGCCGAGATCCTGTCATATCTATAGACTTCCCTGACTTCCTCCATCAGATTAGCAAAGTGCTGGTCTGTTACTTACTATTTGTTAGTTATTTCACTCCAAACCAATGAATAAAACAGCTGAAGATTCCTGGGAGTGGTTTTCTGAAGGGGACACAGATAATACATAATGGTCATAATCCAAAGTGAATTGCATAGAATGACCCAGGCAAAGAGCGTGGGATTTAGCTCTTGGAGTAACTCCTTTGAGGCATTTGGGTTTGGGTAAGGGTAGAAGGGAGTGGGTGAAGCTTAGAGTACAGTGTATAAGGATATTGGTAGTGCTAGGGTTCTAGAACTCTGATAAAAGAATTGGAGGTAAAAAAAGTCTTTTTGCGCTTATCTAGAAGAGACATGGGTGATGGCTACTATGAACAAACGTATCATGATGAGATGAGGAGTTTACATGGTGGCAATGCGGGGAACCTCTGTACAAGTGATGGAACAGATGGTCCTGTTGTGTAATAAAGACAGTGATCTAGGTAAGAGATGATGGCTAGTGGACCAGGGGTGATGGGGCTGGCGAAAAGTAAGGTTCTGGATGTTTGATAGAGATCCAGTAAGCTTGCTGCTAGAATGAATGGGAAAGCCGGGGAAAGCTGGGGAGATAGACGTCTCGGAGGAGTTACTCCAAGAGCTAAAACTACAGCTGCCATCTTGTTCAGGATGACTGGAAGATCACTGAAAGAGTTTTTGATATGAGGTCTCTAGTAGACAGTCAGAAATCTTCAGGAAGCAGCTGGAAACAGGAATCAGGAACCTGAGCAAGGTCTCTAGGCTGATATGCCAATTTGGATATAATATGTGAATAAATGATTCTTAAAGGGGTGAGAGTAGGTGATCACATTGATGGGCAAGTGCAGACAGAACAACATCCAATGGAAGTAAAAAAAAAATAGCATGAAATCTGAAGAATGGAGCTTGGGGAAAAGTTGTAGAGTGGCGACTGGAGAGTCTCCTACAGAGAGAATGTTTGATGGGACCAGGTATGTATTGTGTGGGTGAGCTCTACATTAGAATTAGCCAGATTTAATTGGTCTGATCTTTCCCTTTTTAGTGTAAATATAACTAGACCATGCCCTGGAATGCGTGTGTTAAGTGAGGATAATAGCTAAGTTTTTCATTTGTAAAGCACAGCAACTTTATGGCAATTTTATTGCACACGGAGCCACATATCGTCATCTATACACCAAAGTCATTGCTCAGCTGCACTCACAAATTTGTTTACCTCATGGTACCCAACAAGTTATATTCTCTAATGAGAGTCATTACCCAAGTAATGTTATTGAAGACTAGCTGATTTAGCTGGAAGATTCACCAAAAAAAAAAAAAAAATCATGTGTAAATTATTCCACTTATTGGATCAGTAATTTATTCTAAATAAATTGGCTCCACTGCCATCTGTTTTAGCTGTTGGTATAGAGAAACCTGTTCACTCCTATCCCCACAAACTTATGTTCACATCACAAATATAGACCTATGAAAATTAGATGTGTGCTTCTTAGTGATGTGTCATCCTGTACAGATACCTCAGTTCCTCCTACTTCTTGTCTCAGAAGTAGATTGCAGAACAGAAGATGATGGGCTGGGGAGATGAAGGCTCCAAAGAGGTTCCAAACAAGATGACTGAGCCATCTCACAAATCATCTAAAGGCAGCTTCACTGGGGAGTCAGGGAGCAAGACTCTATTAACCATGGTGACAGAGTTATATGCACACAGCACAGCAAGGCCAGGGCTATCAGCATTGGAGTGCTTCCATCTCTGAAGCCCATGGGATAATGAGACGGATCAGAACATGCTGTTCAGACAGGAGGTGTGTCACAGTTGAGATACTTAGGACTAAGCACCATTTGTAAAATATGCACCAAGCAGTGTCCTTCCTGCCCAACACAGAGAAGACAGTACCAGGTGTAGCTGCTTTGTCTCCTCTTGTGACTGTGTCAACTGGTTTATAACCACCAGTGGGGTCTTTGGATCACATACTCCCGGAGGAGATGCATGGGTGCCTTTCTCCCCCCTCCCCCAAAACTTGCTTCTTGATTTCTACAAGCTTTCACCTGAGCCTGAACTTTGACACTGTCGTGCCCCACTGTCTCCCTCTAGGATTCACACTGATGAGTTAGGCACAGTTCACTATATTTATGTCCTACCACATGTGACTGACATAGAACACAGAATCTGGGTGGTGGGACAAAGTCAACAAGCAACCTAACTTCGGGTGTTTCCACTGGATTCTGGGTGTAGCTGGATGAGGGAACCGAAGGCACCAGCAGGTATCACTCAGGCAACCCTTCAGCTTCTGTTGTACATGATGTACAATGTGTCCCACCAGAGGATGTTTGGGTGATGATATAAGTGTCAGGATACAGTCTGAACCAGTTATTACCTGTTAGGATCGATTGCTTACTGCAATCTAGAGCTTGTACTGTCACATTGCCTGAGATGAGATACATTTTAAAATATGTTCCTGAACAATGTCTTTAGAATGTGTGCTCAGATATGTACTGGAGCTGATGTTCTGGTGTCAAAATGTCAAGATAGGCAAATGTAAGAAGGGACAACTGTGAAACTCTTTTTTGTGTATATGGCATGGTCATTGAGCCTGTCAGAAGTAGGAGGGGGGCTCAGGAGGCCCTGTGTGTAGCTGAGGAGCCATTGGCAGCTAATGTTACTGGGGAGGTTGGTATCACCTTCAGTGGTGTTGCCACTGGCAAGTTGCCTTTGTAGTTAATAACTACACACTCATCCTCATGCAAGCAATCTTAATTAAACCTTGTGGGTCACCAAAAGACACCAAAATAGAAAGGGACAGGGGGAGCAGAAGGAAGCCTGAGAGATTAATGACAGTGACTATTATCAAAACATATTATATACATGCGGGGAATTGTCAAGGAATAAACACAAGCCCTTTAGAATGATATTCTCATAGAAATATACAGAAGAATGTTTGAATAGAATCAGGGTACTGTGACCCAGTCAAACTGACCCATAGCATTAGCCATCCCATGCTCAGGCAAATTCATAGAAAATAGTAAGTAGATTATATTTTACCAAGAGCTGGAGGAGAGGGAGAGCTGGGTGCCATAGTTTTTAGGTGATGCTACAATTTCAAACAAATAAAGAGATAAATAAGAAAAAATAGCAGATTCCCCGCCCCCACACACTTTATACACATCTCATCCAGAACAAAACCTCAGGAATGTTCGACACAATGAAGGAGGAGCTGCACTGCCTGTATCTCTGCAGTGCCCAGACTGACAGCCTAATTCACCTGGTAATAATCCCCTTGTCAGCCTTCAGCTTCTTGCACACAGCCATTGTCCTGAGATCATTGACCAACAATCCTGTCATCTGCAAGGCATCAATGAGTCTGTGGTCTCCTCCTCTGAAATTGTGTTGCCTTCGATGTAGAGTGAGGGACAGAACCAGGATCAGATTTGATGCTCCATTGTCCATTTGCTGTCTAGAAAACCAACATGGTGACTGTCACACTGAAATCACAGAAACACCCACATCCTACAAATCCAGACAGAAGATACAGGGGAACATAACGGGGATGCCTAGTTAGTTACAACCTCTATTCTTCCTTGTCTTGTACTGTGTATGGATTCAGGCCATTGGATTCACTGGACTTGTTCACCAGGAGAGCCTGGTTAAATGGTGATTTAGGCTCTTTTACCCTATGGTACCATGTTTCTTTCCCACTGTACCTTCATTGGGGCAGAAAGCCTGTATTCTTTCCTTAGAGACAGAGAAATCTCAGCCAGACTCATTCTTTCCTCTCAAAGCAGGGCCCAGGAATAGTGCCTGGGAGTCAGTAAGGTAATAGAGACCTTTAACATAGATGTTGCTCTAACCTCTTGATCCCTGGGGTAGAGAGAGGTTCAGAAAGAACTTTTGGCCACAGGATTTGACTGCGGCAGTGGAGATGGGGGTAGGGCTTTGTTTGAAAGATGGGCTCAATTCCTGCAGCTCACTGCCCTCTTCCTTGAGAACATCTTATGGTAACAGTCATATCATAGTGGCTGAATTTTTTTGGGAGAGAATGGCTTGTATTCTGACTGTTTTTGTTCTCTCTCTTTTACTTTAGAGACCGTGAGAGCTTCTAGTCTTTCATTTCTTTGTATTGTTGGCATCCTTTGGCCTTGTGTCATAATAGTCTTTTTCTCAGGGTCCCTTATGAGTAGCACAGAGTGTGATATTTGCAGGAGTGGTCAGCTGAGGCAAAGACTATTCTAATTTCTGTTTTCATAGCTATTTGTTTTTCCAGCATACTCCATGAGATTTTATTTACCAAGGGTAAAGCTTCTGCATAAGCCCTGAGTTGTCATTAGAACTGAAATTCAAAGTAGGAGAATTGTTTCAGGGCACCATTTTGTCCTCACAGAGTAATCTGTGTTATCTTGGAGTGTGGGGCCCACTGGTGAGTGGAACCAGATTCTTGGTCTGACAAAATATGGTATTTACTATAGCATCGCCCTTGGTAGAAAAACATCCTCATTCCATACCGCAGAAGATGTCAAGGGGTGACCAAACCACAAAGGTGACAACTGAATCAGCAAGCAGCCATCTTGCTTCTACTTCCTTGGTACCAAGAGTAGACAGTGGAACTCAGTCATCAGAGTGACTCAGCAAACTACTCATCACAGTGGGCAGTTTACAAGTCAGCACACAGTGCAGGATCTCTGACCATCTGGTGGTAGGCTAGGCTTAACCACAACTAGTGGGTTGTGCTATGGTGTAGGAATCCTCAGCCAATGTTACAATACCTTTTATAGAAGCAGAAATTCATTCATTTGGCTGCGCTGGTGATGGGTAGTTGTGGATGCTCACCCCGTGGTTGTCTCAGCATGCCTACAGGACAAGCGAAGAGAAAAATCTCAAGGTCAGAGCTATCTCAGTGTACAGTGAAGCTTGTTCAGGGGACCAAGGCCCAGAGTGAACTACCCCATATAGAATAAAGTTTTTGCGAACCAATACATCTCCACTAAGCATGAATGAGTCAGGTGAACTAATTCATGGGAATATGGGGAAAGAGGAGAATGTTAGACACCCAAAAACCAAACTTGGTAGAAATTCATCACAGTCCTCTTCTATCTCTACAACTTTGTATCTTCCACTTAAACCATCCATTAGCTCTTCTCCTTCCTCAGGGGCTACCTGTCTCACTTCCTGGCTCCCATGACATGACCCCATTACAGTCTCCTCTTCTTCTAGGAAGAATAATGAATGTCACTTATACAGTGTCATCCCCACCTCCATGAATCAGTACAAATATTCACCCCCATGAAAACAGAAAGGGTGTGGACTGGAGAGATGTCTCAGTGGTTAAGATCACGTATTACTTTTCCAGAGGACCAGGATTCCATCCCTAGAACCCATACAGTGGCTCACAACCATGTGTAACTTCAGACTCAGGAGATCTAGTGTCCTCTTCTGGCCCCCGTAGGGACTGCACACGTCTTGCAAAGGCATATTATATGTCTAGCAAAACACCTACACACATAAAATTAAAAGAAAAAAGTCAGAAAGAGTATTATAATAGCAAAGGACTTTTGCCTGGTATAAAAGTATTTTGATGAAAGTCAACTACAAAAAGTTTGGGCAACAAGTTTATTTCTGTGCTTTGGATCAGTTGGATGGGTGGTCCAGGGACAGTAGTCTCCCTGCCTTTGGCTCTCCTCTTAGCATCAGGTGCAACAGACAGACATGATTGCTACTCAGCTTCAAATTTGGCATGGTGTGGACATCTCTGGGTGAATAAAGAGCCAATAAATTAAGCCACTCATGTGTCATGCCATGTATTTGGACTGGTATCTAGGTCCCTGTGCCTTTATGAAAAGTAATGCCCACCTCAGTGTTTTGTTTATGGCTTGGGGTTGAAGTGCTCTGTTCTTCCTCTCAGACTGTGGTCCTACTTAAAGCAGTTCCTCCACACTTCATCCTTCCTCCCAAGGAGGACCGAGAGACTCAGACTTGCCTTGACCTCTCTAACTTAGATGAGGGCAGAGCTGAGCTCCTCTGTCATGTCCACTCTCCCTCTCACTGACACACCAAAACAATCTGTCTCTACTGACCAGTCTTCTGTTTTTTCCTTCAGCTCTGGGGACAGACAAGTGTGCCAGTGTTGAGCTGTTGGAGGATCAGACAACTGTGGTGAGTGATGGCATTGCTGTTTGTTGTTTGTGGTTATAGATGCTACAGGACAGGAAGAACAGCACAGTGTATTTGTCCTATACATGCTGTTCTGTTCTATACAATCCCAGCATAGGACCATCCCTCTTCTGTAATCTGATTATCAGAAGCAGAAATGCTTATATTAACCTATCTTAAAGAAGATGGGTTAATACAGATGTTGACAGCATGTCAGCAGTGACATTTCTTGCTTAACCTCTGTCTAAGCCTCTTTCACTCCCTTTGAATGTTTATTTGAGAGCTCTCTATGTAATTATAATGTATTTGGATCAACTACACCCCTCCCTCTCCTTGCTCCAAATCCTCCTGTACCCTCTCTCTCACTCATAACTTTCTCTTCTGTAAGTATTGTACACATGCACACACATGCCGCACACACTCAATGCTCATTTGTTATCTTTCCTCTGGTTAATTTAAAAAACATCATCAATGACCTGTAGAATTGTGACGAAGAAGATCAAATTTAAATATATTCATTGGTATATAAAATGGAATGTGCAAAAAACACAACCTCAAATATGTAAATATGGCTATGATAGGCAGATGACATGTGACTACTAGGAACGTAATAGTTGCTAGGCGAGGATAGAATTGTGTACTTTGTATTCATTGGTAATTTCATACATAGATACAATTGCTTTGTCGTTTTTTCCCCATTCTACCAGAACTGGACATTTATAAGGTTGTGGTACAAACTGCAGACTTTGATTCTGTTTATAAAGGAGGGAATATTTCTCTACTCCAGTCATTGTACATGTGCATCTAGGATTAGAGAAAAATTAAAACTAGAAAGTAGGGTTAAAGGATGACTGTAGGGAATGGATGGGGGAGGTGGTACGAGGAATTGGAGAAGCAAAACCTGTGTTGCAGGCTAGTCCGACAAGTCCGTTGGATGATGGACAGCACAAAGTCCCCAGGACACCCTGAGTCCACCTTAGAGGTAGATCATAGGCTGACATAATGATACCTGTTTTATAGGTTCCTTGTGTATATAAAATTCAATGCCAGTAGTATGAAATCTTATAAATCACGATTTTATGACTACAGCCCATCCTGGTTAGCCTTTAACTCTCACACAACCTAGAATTATCTGGGAAGAGAGTCTCAGCTGAGGGATTGTTCAGATCATTTTGTCCTGTGGGCATCTCTGTGAAGCATTGTCTTGGTTGGTAATTTGTGTAGAAGGGTGCTGCTCACTGTGGGTGGTACCATTCCTGAGGCAGGTCACTTGGAACTGTGGGAGAAAGCTAGCTGAGCATAAGCCTGCAAGCCAGCAAGGAAGCAGCATCCACCATGGTTTCTGACAGAATTCTTGGTGTGAGGTGAGTTCCTTGGTCAGAGGTGATGCTGGGTGGAGCAGTGAGCTATCCTGCCTTCAGGTGCCTTCTTTGAGTTCTTGCCTTGATGTTTTTTATGACAGACTGAGACCTGGAATTTTAAGCCAAATAAACACTTTCTACCCCAAAGTTGGTTTTGGTCAGGATATTTTTTTTTTTATTATCACAGTGAGATAAGTGAAGCTAGATATGGCCAATCCTGTTAAAAACCCTTATTTTGAAAATGTTAACAAAACCTAAAACAATTGGCACAGTAGCACTACATGTGAATTTTGAGTTGGCTTATAGATGGTTTTCACCTGTAGGGAATTCCACGTGGCTGCCAACTGCAGCAGCAACAAATTACAGCTTATAGGAATTCGAAGTCACAGAGAGATCCACACAAGGTCTGGTGACCTCAGCTCAGTGCATGTGCTCTGAGTCCACATTAACACAACTCATGTGACCTCTGATGGCTGATGGTCTCCTTGTCTGGCCAGTGTTTGCCCTTTTACCCAATTGTTTTGTTATGCTTACCCATTATAGTAAATGTTTTATATATAATTAAAAATTTATTTTATATTTCTGGGCATTTGATCTGCATGTATGTCTGTATATCACGTGTATACGTGGTGTCCATGGATGCGAAGAGAGTGTCATATTCCTTGGGAGTAGAGTTACAGGTGGTTGTGAGCTATCGTGTGGGTGCTGGGAATAGACCCTGGATACTCTCAAAGAACAGCCAGTGCTCTTAGCTGCTGAGCCATCTCTCCACCCCTACAATATTTTTTTAAGTAAAGCATTTGCTTATTTTCACCACTGTAAAGGGTGATGGTTTACTTTTATTGTATCTGCTGCCTCTCACAAACACTACGTTCTACACACTCAACCCGCATGCTTTTCCTGTTGCCCAGTCTTCCCAGGATGGCATTATACTTCAATTAAATCATCATCCAGTGTCTAGGTGACTGAAACCACATACTATGTTTTCGTTACTTTTTTCTGATTAATCTAGTCTTAGTTATATTTTTATATCATTCATTTGGTTGGTTTTCTGTATGCCTTTTCTTTTTTTTATTATTGGATATTTTATTTACTTACATTTCAAATGTCATCCCCTTTCCCCATTTCCCCTTCTTAGAATCCCCTATCCCATCCCCCTCCCCTTTATGCTTTTATACCATTTTAATTATGTGCATGTATTAAGGTCAGTTCTAGGTTGAGGATTTAGCAATACAACAGGTGCAAATAGTCAAGGAACAAGCAAGACAATAACACAAACAGTCAAAGAACAAGCAAGGCATTAAACCCAATTACATGAACACTTCCTTGATCAGTGTTCTATTGTGTATGCCTTTTCTTAACTCAACTCTAAACGCTTTTAATTTTTCTTTCTCTTTCTGTGCAGGTTTGCAAGTCTATATTTTTGTGTGCATGGTACACAGATGTACGGATGTATCTGAAGGGCAGAGATTAATGTTGGTGTTTATTCCTCAAGACCTTTATTTCTTGTGTGTGATTTTTAATTAAAATACTTGTGGTATGTGTGCACATATGTGTATGTAGATGCATGTGTATGTGTGCATGTGTGTTTATTTCACTTTTGAAATGTTCTGTTCAGTTAGAGTTCCTTTCTATGAGTCCTCAGTGTACTGCATATGGCTGGGTCTTTTCAGAATTCTTCAGAGTTGTGGCCCTACAGTGTGCTGGCTGTATTTACTAAACCTCTTCACTGATTGCACTTGTCCACATGTCAGCTCCACATATCAAACTCCAGCACAGATGTAACACCCATCTGGAAATAGTACAGGCAGGAGCTTTGTCCACCCAGAACTCACACGGCCGTGGCCAATATTTCTTCTTTTTCTGAGCTCTCAGTTCACCAAGTCTGTAACCAGAGGAGCTTCTTGCCATGATGCGAGCTCTTGCTAATACAACAAACAGGAAAATATCCTGAAAACCATCTCTCTCAGGACCCCAGATTACTAAATTGGATGAGACATGGCAATTTCGTGGTTGTTAGATTTTCATTTACCTCTATTGACTTTTTTCCCTCTGCTTTCCCAGTTGTCAGGGCCTTCTTGGGGCTAATTAAGTCAGCCCATGGTTAGAGCTGTTCATCATGGCTTGGCACTTTTAACATGAGATACAAGGATGTTACATTTTTAGAGATGTCAGTGATTAAACTTGTGAGTGTGTTTGGGGTAGGAAGATTGGCCCTGGTCCTAACGCATGAGACTGTACTCCACAGAACCACTCTGTTTTGGGGACATTTTCTGTTTTCTGGGGAATCATGGTCATGCAATGAGTTTTGAATGCTCTGTCTGACACACTGCTATCTACTTATACAAAGTTATGCCCTGTGAAACTTGCCCTCACATTATATTGAAATCCATGGAACTCTTGTTTTCCATCATCAGAAAGTCAAATGTGGTTCTGGCTTTGCCTGGAAACTGTCGGTTCCGAGTGTTTGCATCCTGAGTGTGTTGGGTTGTAACACACATTCAGTGAGTAATCAATCATCCATTTTATAATTGTTCACTTAATCTAATTTTGTCAGGATTGATTCTACCTCATTGATGCGGTTGCTTGAACCATCTCCCACTTTAGACAATTCGGATTTTATTAGTGTCCAATCTTATTGCATCTTTCTGTTTTATTTAATTAAGAGAACTGAATTTAAATGATTTGGAGATGAAAAAAAATCACCCTAAAATGAATTCTATTTCAGAACCCCTCATAGTCTAAGACATCACTCTGTGTTGAATGAACCAGTGAGGGTGCAGAACACCATGGTAGAGCCTTGCTCATTGCTATCCTGCCTTGTATAGTGTTATCTCTCACGGTCTTTGCCTCATTCCTTGCTGTTTTCTTGGCATCTCCATCTTCATTTCTAAGGGTTTATTTCATGTTTGAGCCCTTGTGTTCAGCTTCAAGTCCTTACTTCAGGATCACCATAAGGTGCCCTAAGCTGTCTGCCTAAGAGTCTCCACAGCCCATGAAAACCTGTCTTTGGTAGATATTAGCTGTGCCACATGAGTGCTTCTGAGCACTTCTGAGCCTCGAGTAATAATATGAGTTGCTTCTTTCATATGTGCAAGCTGAGTTATTGAATGAACAAATAATCCGGGTATCACTTATTTGACATGTGAACACCAGGTGTTTGTGTACACGCCTGAGCACACACAGATTCCATATTTTAAAGTGCTTTCTAGGAAAATGCATAGAAGAACAACTCTCTTTTCTCCCTCCTAAGATCAGTAGAATGTTAAACCACACAAGTATGGCATTTAAAAAAAAAACTTGGATAAGTGAGATCACCATATATTCACTGATTTCATGTTCATCCCAGAATGGAATTAAACTCGAGGCTACAGATGAAGAAAATTCAAGCTGACAGTAACTGAGATTATTGTGCTGTCTCCAACGCCATGATGGAAATGAGCTTTGTACCAAGGCAGGATCATGAGTGTCCTGTTACTTACATAGAGCCTTTACTGGAAAGACGTCAGTCCACTTTAGTCTCAGTGTGATGGGTACCAAACCCAGAGAAAAGAGCTTGCTTTCTTTCAGGAAGTGTCTTGTCTGATGTGACGTTCTCTACCAGTGAAGGGTGCCATGGTGAGTTTATGTAATGATTTAATGTTATGCAATAATATGTGGTAGTTTGTACAGCACCGTATATTTCATATGCAACAATATTGCACACAGTAGGACTGTGTCTATTACATGATTCTAATCTACATTATCTTCGACATTTAAGTCGTATCAATGTGTGAATGGTTAGGGGACTATTGGGCAAATCCCACACTGATTTTAATATAATTTGTCTCAGTAGATGCTTCCGGCACTTGGTGTGCTGAGGACCTGGCTCACATACTTGAACTGCTCAAATGCATGACACTCCTGCACACAAGAGATTTTCACTATCAGGTGAAAATTGGCAATAAGTAGAGGTTTGGTAGAGAATGTTTCAAATGACTCCACACACTATTCACCTAAAATAGAAAACAAATTAACAGGAAGCTGATTGGTTAGAAGTAGATATCATGACTTTTTCCCCTATGTACTCAATCAACAGATGAGAGGCCTATGGTTTCTATGTTGCAATTCTCTGCTGGGGGCAAGGTCATGCATCTATGTTAAAGTGTCTCCATCAAGGAGTTCCCAGGAAAGCCCATCACACGTGGTGGTCAGCCTCATGATCATCCTGTTGTTTTGACCTGTGGTCTTTCTGGTGTGGCTATTTGGGATGACAGTTGGATGTCAGCTTCCCTGGTTCTCTGTCCCCAGGTGTCTGTCCTCCATCCTCCCCGACACTCTGACCTTCTTCACACTGATACAGTCAGACTGGGGTCACGCTTCGAATCTACTTTTTTCCAGCGAAGGTACAAACTCTCTAGCAGGATGTTCTGGATCTGCAGCCCTGGCAACAGGAACTGAGAAAATTCTAGTGCTCACAAAATATATTCTGGCTTAGCACACGTATTTCTCCTTTAAATAAAAGAAGTCTTTTACTTAGTTATTAGATCATTACTAGAACATCCTCTTATGTGAGCCCTTGTCCCTTGCAAGAAGGAGTTTGTTTACCTTTGGAATTGGTGATGGCTTAGCCATAGCTGTTCCCAAATAGGATACCTCCTGATTGCATGTGAGCAAGGAGTGGCTTATCGGAAAGCTTTTCTCAATTCATGCAGAGAGGACAGCAATGGAAACTGCAAAGCCGAGGATTTCTTCCTTTGCTTCTTGCCCTCTGTCTCCAGCCTTGATGCCAAGGTACATGGAGGCCAGAGAGAAGAAACAAGTCTATGCACATGACACCATGTAGGAGGGAGCACAACATGAATTTGTTCAACTGAAGAGCTATTTCTGTTGGGTATTCCAGTTACATAACAGGATACATTTCAAGTGAGTAAGAACAAACAAGTCTTCACCTCCAGGTCAGGGTGACCTCAGAAATAGCCATCTTATGGGTTGTCATCTCCTCCTATTTCAGAAGATGAGAATGTAATTAGTACATTTTGTATGACTATGAGATGGGTCCAGGGCTTGCATTTGAGCTCCAGGGAGCAACTGGGTTTTCAGGCATTAATAGACTGAAATTTCAGTCCTGACTGGGGCTTCAAGACTTGACAGCAGAGGATGGGTATGAGCCCTTTATGTCCTCTGGCTCCTTGTTTGGATGGAAGGTGACAGACTGACGTGAAGGGAACCTCACTGTTGGCCATTCTCTGCTTCAAGGATGAGGTGTTTCTTTGCTACTCAGAATAAGAGCGACCTACTGAAAAGCCTGCCTTACCTCAGTTTACTGGAGAGTAGCATTTGGAATTTCAGTGTTCTGGCCTTAGGCATCCTATATGATGCCGTAGATAGGTTGGGTCCACATGCTCATGATGAGAAGTGAACAGAGAGCTGCTTCCTGCCATTGTGCGGTGCCTTTTCTCTAAGCAGCACCTGTAAGATACAGCACCTCCTGTTTCCTGCCTTCTGGTTCTAAATTTTGGATAATTACTACTTGATAGTTTTGAGATTTCATACAATATAGTTTGATTGCATCCACCACAGTTCCTACTTGTAACTACCACCATCTCTACCACAGTCCCTGACCCCCAATTTTGTGTCCTTTAAAAATATAGTCCATGGACTCAAATTTGTATTGGGTACATATTCCTGACTGTGATGCTGTTCACTGGAACTGGTCAGCTTACCAAGAGCCTACCCTTAAAACTGACTGGCCTTCCCCGAAAAGCTATCAATTGCCTGTAACTCCTCAGTTAATCTGGGAGCTCTTGAAGCCCTCCGTATTCCACGATAGAATGTTGATTTTCTTGTCGGTCTTGTGATATCAACTGCAGTTATTGTGAGTGTAATGGTCCTGATACATCCAGGAAACAGGGTTTAGCTCTAGTCCTGCCACATACCTGGCTCTTTTGTGATGGTTCCTGAGCCTCTGAGAGGGTAAGTGTTGGGAGCCGACTTTAAGCAGAAAGCGGCTAGAAAGCAGCTATCAGCTTTGCAGCCATCTTGAGCCATATACCCTGACATGAGACTTGGTTTTCAACAGCCTACAACAGCTGAAGCACACTCTGATATCCCACATAGCTTGTTTTGCTGTTAAGTGCCCCCAGCTGCAAGGAGCACGTGGTATCCACGCCTACAAGGCATGAGGTGCACGTGTTATCCACGTGTTATCCACGCCATACATGCCTGTAAGGCGCACGTGCTGTCCACGCCTGTAAGGCTTACGTCACATCCACACCTGCAAGGCACGTGGTATCCACGAACCTACAAGGCAAGGCAAAAGCCTATAAATACCCAGGATTTCCTTGTAGTGGTGTGTAGTGTAGTAGTAGTAGTGGTGGTGTGTGTATGGTGGAGACAGTAAAGAAGCCTTTACTACAGATCCTCTGGCTTGTCTCTATTCTTCTCGGCTCTTCCCCTTCTTCCCCCCACTCTCTCTCTTGCTAAACCTGGACCTGCAGAACAGAGCAGGCCGCTATAGTTTGTCCCCCAAACGTGGGCAAGAGTGGTCCTTTACAGTTAGCTCGGGGCTTTTACAGTTTGGTCTTTTACAGGTAAGCACGATACAGATGTTTTATCTACAGCTGAGAACTTCACTGACAATTAATAAATTTCACTTGCACCTGATAATTACCATTTTTGCCCAGCACATTATGTGTCCCAAGACACTAGTAACTTAATGAAAGCCGCCATTCACAGAAGCCTTCCATGTATCCTTTACAAACTAATGCAATTCTAGTTGGTACTTCAGATAGGCACAGTAACTTCAGAGATTGGTGAGTCATGGAGGGCATCAGCTGGAGGGTTCTGGAGGCTCTGATGTAAGTTATGGTTGCCAGGCTTTCTACTCTTAGGTTAAAGAATCTAGTTCCCAAGGTTGTTATGTTAATAATTCTTCCCTCTACCCTGCCAGTCAAAAACTTCTCTCTATGGCTATTCTGTTCTTCTCTTTCAAATAATACTAACAGAGCATATTATGGGGAAGCAGAAGAGATACTTTTCTATGTCCAAACTCTTAGAAGAATAAATGTACTGGAGGAGACGGAGAAGGAGGAGGAAAAGGAAGAGGAGGGGGGATAAAAAGGGAGAAAAGAGGAGAAAGAGAAGAGGAAGAGAAAGAGGAAGAGGAAGAGGGAGGGAGATATCTAGGGAAGAAGAACAGGAGAGAAGAAGAGAGATATCCTATGTGATTAAACATAAAGGCAGACAAGTTATGGGCTTTAGTATTTTCTCAGGATTTCTTGAGAAATGGCTAAAACTCAAGGAAATGATGATGATGATGATGATGATGATGATGATGATGATGATGATGATGATGATAATAATAATAATAATAATAATAATAATTTTTAAAAATGGAGTTACAGAATCTATGTGTGGCCAGGAGGTGTCCTGAATGTGAAATAGCCACATGACTATGAGATGCCTGATGTCTTCTGTGGCAGTGTCCTATATAGGCAATAGGCAAGATCTTATGGTTAGTGTTGGAACAGAGAATATAGTGACACAACGATATGTATTGTGGGATCTAATTATGTCACTGCCATTGACAGAAGGAGTCTTTGTGGTTTGTTGTTGATAAATTTATGCAGAACCCTTGGGTGGGGCTAGAAGACTTCAGAAATCAGGATGTTGAAAGAGAACCGGAGGCTATTTAAACAGGCGGGAAGTGGAGAAAGCTTTCTAGGCAGTGAAAAGATGATATGTATAAAGACCTAACTGCAGACTTCTAGAGTCAGTGGACTGATGCTCAGGATTGTCTTCAGGTGGAGAATTTATGGGCTAGCTGTAAAGAGTAACGGAGGATTGCTGCAGTCCCCAAGCAAGCCCATTTGTCAGTCACTTTTCTAGGTATGAAGGAGTAAGTACCCAGTTAATGCCAAACAGATGAGAGAGGAGAGAGAGAGAGAGAGAGAGAGAGAGAGAGAGAGAGAGAGTGTAAAATAAACAGAAGGAGAAATGGATGGGTGGAGTGATGGGAGACTGAAGAATACATAAACTGATGTAAAAGTTGAACCCCATAAAGAATGTTTGAATCTGGCTCTTTTTGAATTTTTGGCATTTGTACAGGCTATTTCTACAGCTCCATGCTTCAGATGAAGAGAAACAGTTTAACCCCATGATCCTAAAGCCTTCTATGAAGGGAGACTTTTACTTCTTCACAACCCAACCTGTTTGGAGCTGTAGCTAGTGACAGGCTTTCACACTCTTGTTATTAATTCCTTCAGGCATCTAGTTGTTAGCCTTGCTGAATATTTCAGCAGATTGGGAGCAGTGGATGATGAGGCTTCTCAAGGGTCACTATCTTATTTTAATGAGGCTCAGGGACTTCTGTCAGACTAGAGGTAGATTGCTTCTTTGGATATCTGCTGTTGCTGTGCCCAGAGAGGATCTGTGGTAGCATCTGCTGGCGCAACAGTTGTGGTTTCATGTTCTTCTTGCCTCTTCATTCAGTTTGTCACCATTGCAGCATAATGTCCCATTTCTGAGCCAATGGCACTCAGCTTGAATGCCCCAGCCCCTCAGAGATGGTGGCCACAGCTTATATGTCCACTGGAGTCTGGCAGATGTCCAAAGTGAATGGATGGGATTGGACACCATTTGCAAGAAGCCAAGAAGAGAGATATAGATTGAATCACGGTGAACACAGACAGCACTTTGCTCTTTCATGATTCAGTCTGTGTATTTTTTCTACAGCTGATTCTGATTCTGTGGGTATGACTTTTTTTTTCATCAAATGCTGCCTATTCTTTATAGATAAGGAGTGAAATAAAAAGTTGCATAGCTATTATGATTAATTTTGCTGACCAGATCCTATTTCATTACTTAAAGGAATCCAGGGGGAAGAAGAAAGATTGCACACACACACACACACACACACACACACACACACACACACACACACACACACACAGAGAGAGAGAGAGAGAGAGAGAGAGAGAGAGAGAGAGAGAGAGAGAATACATTAAATTATTAAATGTTGATCTAATCACAGGTGAAAGGCTGAAGCAAACATGTAGTATTCCTGGTGGTAAGTATTAAAATGACTGAAACACTTAATGCTTAATGACATGCTCTTTGCCATAAGTGATTCTCACCATGTTTTGTGTCTTCACTTCTGGTTTTTCTATTGAACATCACGACTGGTTGAAGATATCTTCAGCCTTAGAATCTACAGAACTGTGAATGAAGATTTTTGCTCCATTAAGTTCAGGCTATTACAGGCACACCAGTGCTGTCTGCAAAACTCATCTGGAGGTTTTTATTATATGCAGATTTAAAAGCATGTTAACCTAACACTGGTTTATCTTAAGCAATGCATCATCAAGACATCCAAAGATGACTTCAAGGTTCATTTTCTAAACAGCAGAGCCATTCTTTGCCCTCAGAGGGAAGGAAGGGATGTTCTCTGGAGTTAATAGTTTCTATTAACTATTAATGATAAAAAGTTTATATTAAGGGGACCAGTGCCATAATTTGACTACAGTTTTATTGAAAGCAGCAGCAACAACAAAAATAGCAGCAGCAGCAGCAGCAGCAGCAGCAACAGCAACAGCAACAGCAACAACAAGAACAACAGCAACAGTGTATTACATACTCATAGCTGTGATAAAATCCTGACTAAGGCAACTCAAGGAAAGAAGTGGCTCACAGTTCAAGGGTACACAGTCGATTCTTGGCTCACAGTTCAAAGGTGCAGTTCATTTTTGGCTCAAACTTCAAGGGTGTAGTCTATTCTTGGGTCACACAGTTCAAGGATGCAGTTCATTCATCATAAAGGGGCTTGCTTTGTTACTTTAGGTTTTAGTCATAGGACGATGTCTTCCTAGAATATCCAGTTAGGATCCTTAGTGTCCTTTGTAAGTGTCTGTGTTTGGCCTATAACCATAAATATCGATACTGATATAAGATAAGAATATTCAAACTGATGTAGAGCTTTGTAAACACTCTATCACCAAGGAGTAGCTTGTCATCTCAGTCCAATAGCAGTGAGGATGAAGGAATCTCTAGTAAGGACACTGGTATGAGTATAGCAGGATTGTTTAGGACAAGGTGAAGGTCTGTGCAATCGTTACCCCAGTACTGAAAAATCTTCTCAGCTCTTGGGGTAAGTGGTTTAAAGTTAAGTATGCCTTTCCCAGAGTAGCATCTGCAAGAATGAAGCAGAGACCATGAGAAAATGAGAGCATTTGGAGAGTTAAGGTGGGAAAGTAGAGGGGAATGAAACTAGGTCCCTTGAGGCCCACTTGGGCTTTTGTTAAAGTTGGCATGAGCCTTGGCATGACTTCTGCCCTCCCACTCAGTTCCTTCTTTTCCTCACAACTCTCTCTCCTACGTGTGTGTGTGTGTGTGTGTGTGTGTGTGTGTGTGTGTGTGTGTATGCGTGTGCTCATCCCAAGGCCTTTAATTAAGGATGCCTGAATGAGCATAGGTAGAGATTATTGACTTGAGATGGGCAACATACTACTGGCTATGACAGAGAGGAAACGAATCTCCTGTCCTAAGCAAACATTAGCTGCCTGTAGCTCCTCAGAAAGGCTTGGAGCCTCATGAGCCCGTCTTTATATTATATACAGCACTCTGCTCCAAAGCCACCAAAAGCTGCAGCAGCTCCCTAGCTCCCTAGAGAAAGCCCATTTACCATGATCTGACTGCAGTATTCTCTTCCTTCAAGAGCCTTACAGAAGCTGGCCAGATAGAGCTCCCATCAGCCCCTCTGTCTATGGGTCCTCATCTGGCATGCCACTTCTTCTTTGTTGTTACAAAATTCTGCATATTTTTCAAATTTTTTTCTGAAAAAAAAATCTTTATGATTGTCATTTGTATTGATCAACCTCTTATGAACCTTGATAATTAAACAGCTACCCTCTGCCTTTTGACAGTCACATGCTGGGTGGCAGGTTTCTTCTTTTGATGAGGTTATGTCAGAGGCTTTCCTTCTGTTCTAGCCCTGAGTCCACATTCTACAACTTGGATTATTTAGGGCATGTTGGTTGAATCAATGATTGTCAGTGTGTTAGAAAGAGTGGGTCAGAAAATGTGCTAGCTAGTTGTTTTCATTCTCATGTTGCTTTCCCTCTGTTCCTACCCTTCTCCCTCTCTTCCTGACTATTTCTCTGTGTATGTGGATTGTGGATACCAGAGGTAAGTGCTGGGTGTCTTCCTTCATTTCTCTGTTTATGTTTCTATTTTCACTTCCATATTGCTTCTTCTTCTTCTTCTTCTTCTTCTTCTTCTTCTTCTTCTTCTTCT
>JANHMN010000015.1:12522390-12552792 GCA_030674055.1 Rhabdomys pumilio | reverse complement strand
TCTTCTTCTTCTTCTTCTTCTTCTTCTTCTTCTTCTTCTTCTTCTTCCTCCTCCTCCTCCTCCTCTTCCTCTTCCTCTTCCTCTTCTTCCTCTGCTTCCTCCGCTTCTGCTTCTTCCTCCTTCTCCTCCTCCTCCCCGTCCTCTTCCTCCTCTTCTTCTTCTCCTTCTCCTTGTCCTTCTTCTTCTTCCTCTTCTTCTTCTGCTTCCTCTGCTTCTTCTGCTTCCTCTTCCTTCTCCTCCTCGTCCTCCTCCTCCTCATCCTCGTCCTCCTCCTCCTTCTCCTTTTATTTTGACAGTTTCTCTCATTGAACTCATAGTTCACAGATTAGCTAGACTAGTTGTCTAATCAGCTCCAGAGATCCCGACTCTGCTTGGAATTTTGTACAGGGACTGGAATTTGAACTCAATTTGAACTAATGCCTGCACAGTAAGAGCTCTTACTCTCTGAGTCATCTTACCCACTTCCAGAGCTTTCAATCGGTAAACAAAAATTTAAATTTCTTTTGTCTCCACAACCTAGAAAAGCTACCAGTGTTGGTCTCTGTCTTCTTTTCTGTTTCTCTTTCTTGAGGAAACTGTGCCCTTTGTATACAGTTACTATACATCCAGCAAGCTAGATTACAAGAGGCTCAAGAACAGAGCTGGTTGAGACAGTGGCTTTTCACCTACTATGGTTAGCTTTGTAAATTAAAGTGGAAAACAGGAAAACAGTGGAGGAGACATGCTATCTGTCACTGTTATTTTCTAACATTGACTTCTTTCTAGCAAAGTGGTTGGAATTCATAAATATTCAGAGGCTGACCAGAGAGATACAGTGTTGTCTAAACAAACTTCTCTTGAACTAAGAACGAGATCAGAAGTTGATTTGGGCTCTCTATCTTCTCAAGTGTTATAAGATGCAGGCATCACCCGAAGAATTCTTATTTTCCTCCCTGATTTTTTTCCTGGCTTCAAAGAAAACATCTTGGGGCAAAATTTAGCCAGAACAAGTTAAAAATCTTAATAAAAATAAAAACACCAGGTAGGCGTAAACTATTTAAAAGATCCTTTTACTAGCAAGCTGTCTGAACTCCATCTCTTCGCTCCTGCTGCATGCACTGATGGAGAACACATTCTCATGCAATAGCAGTGCTTGAGGCAAGCCCTGCATCCCAGGAACTGTGTGAGAAGTTTTCCTGGATTTGGTATTATGTAGAATACACAGATTTGGGGATGTCTCTGAGGTTAAACTGAGGCAGAAAGAATTGATCTGTGTGTGAACAGTACAGTCATGGGCTGGGTTTCTGTGGACATGAGCAGGACAGTCATGGGCTGAGTTGCTAGACAATAAGAGAGAAAAGTGAGAAACCAGATGTTTTATCCAGTGTTTTATTGCTATAAAGAGACAACCTTTAATTGGGGGCTGGCTTACAGTTTTAGAGCTTAGTCTACTATTTTCATAGCAGTGAGCATGGCAGCACACAAGTCTGGTGTTAGAGAAGTAGCAGAGAGAGAGAGGGAATGCTGGCATGGGCTTTTGAAACCTCAAAGCACACTCCTATTCCACACTTCCTTCAACAAAGCCACATCTCCTAATCTTTTCACATAGTACCACTCCATGGTGATTGGTGACTAAGCATTCAAATGTGTGGAATTTTGGGGGTCATTCTTAATCAAACCATCATACCAGGTGAGCATGAGCATTCTTCTTCTGCTTCATAATTCAGATGTGAGCAGGCAGCCATATGGTCAGGTTGCCATGCCTGACACCGCCTCAGACTGTACTGTTTCTAATGGTAAATTGAAGAATTCATCCCTCCCCTCAGGTGATTTTCTGTCAGGCATTTCATCAAAGCTTGAGGACAACTGCTAAAGCATCCAATAGATAATTTCTAGGATATAAATAGAATTCCAGAATACAGAATTCCCAAGCAAATCATGAATCAACAAATGGCTTAATGAACTGAATAGATATTATCAGAGAATATGAACTTTTCAACTCTGGGAGATGAAAATTACCCCTTGGGCACTGCCGTGTCTGATTGACACGCCAGAGGAATATTGGGTTCTACTAGTAGGAACTGAAAGGATAAACTCATTAAACTCTTCTTGTGATTGGTGAGGCTTCCTGTTATTTTAAGAGATTAAATATGGGGTAGGAGGGCAGATGTCAAATTTGTACAATTTTAAAATGTCACAATTAAACATAATCTAGCTTTCCAGAAAGAATGAAATTCCCCAAGGAATATTTCCCCACAAATTTCCCATTAAACATTTGAAAAGATGTGCAATGTCCTTTTGTAAACACAAATAGAAATTACACTTGGGACTGGGGACATAGATCATTTGGTATAAGTGCTGGCAACGCCTTCATAAGACCATGCATTAGGTCTCTAGCACTATGTACACCTTGCATGGTGGTGTACACCAGTAATATCAGCATCCAAGAAATAAAAACAGGAGGATCAGAAGTTCAAGATCATCTTTGGTTACATAGTGAACTTGGGGCTAGACACACTTGCCCATCCTGTGCCAGTACTGCACTGTTCCTGAGCCAATACTGGGAGGCAGCTTATGAGTAACTGTGGCATGCATGGAGGATGGAATTCTAGTCAGCTATAAAGAGGAATGTAGTGTCATCTGCAGTAAATATGGATGGGATTGATTATCATTGTCAAGGTTTAAATGAAAATGGTCCCCATGGGTTCATAGGAAGTGACACTCTTAGGAAGTGTAGCCTTGTAGGAAGTATATCATTAGGAACAGACCCTGAGGTTTCAAAAGCTCAGGCCAGGCCCAGTGTCACTCTCTCTGCGTGCTGCTTTCAGATCCAGATGTAGAACTTTCAGCTACCTCTCCAGCAACAAGTCTGATACATGCCACATGCTCCCTGCCAAGATGATAATGGGCTAAATCTCTGAATGATAAGCCAGCCCTAATGAAATATTTTTCTTTATAAGAGTTGCCATGGTCATGGTGTCTCTTTACAGTAATAAAATCCCAACTAAGACAATCATGTTAAGCAGTATAAGACAGTCTCAAAGAGACAAATATTACACACATGTTTTCTCTCATATATAATGTAGATTTAGGTCATATATATATGTGTGTGTGTGTGTGTGTGTGTGTGTGTGTGTAACATGAGTGAAACAACTATGAGAGGAGAAACCATCAAGGAAAGGGAGAAGATGAGAGAGAAATGGCATGTGTGTGATATGAAAGCAGAAGGGGCCATTTGGGAAAACAGTAGGACCAGCAATGGGAGATGAGGGCTAGTGTAGAGAGAAGATGGGCAGATGGTATGTGGGGAGGAGATGGGGCCATGTGGGAGAGAGGATGGGAGATAGTACGTGGGGAAGTGATTACATGGGACAGAGGATGGTACAGGGCATCTAGGGAGGAGATTGGGTGGTATCAGAGAGAGGATGGGAGATGATATGTAGGAAAGGGAGAAGGGATGATGCATTAGGGAGGGGTGATGGATGGTATAAAAGACAGGATGGGAGGTGGTGTATAGGGAGGGGATAGTATGGAACAGAGGATGGGAGATGGTGTGGGGGAGAGAATGTGGGGTAGTATATGGTGAAAGGGAGGGATGATGTGGAAGAGGGAATGGGGGATAACATATGGGGACTTTATGGGACATACTATATATGGGTAATCAATAGATGATATTGTTGGCGGGAATGAGGAATTATATTGGTCACAAATAAAAAACAAAGTACAATGACATGTATGAATATGCCAGTGTCAAGATGAAGTAGGTACTCTATGTACGTACTAGATATCTTAGTTAGGATTTCTATTGCTGGGATAAAACATCATGACCAAAAGCAACCTGAAGGTGAAAGGGTTTATTCCATCTTTCAACCCTCAGTCACATTCCATCACTGAGGAAAGTCAGGCAGGAACTCAAAGTGGGACCCTGGAACTAGAACCTGAAGTGGAAGCCATGGAGGAACGCTTCTTACTGGCATGCACAGCTTGCTTTCTCATACACCTCAGACCCACTTGGCCATGGGTGGCACCATGTAGAAGGAACTGGATCTCTGCATAGCAGCCACTAAGACATACTCGTTGACAGGTCACATCTTACAATGGCACTTTCTCAATTGTTCCTCTACTCAGATAACACTTGCTTGTGTCACATTGGCGAAAATATCCAACGAGGACATTAAAGAAATGAATGCAATTAGATACCACTAATAAAAATGAATAATAACTAAATAAAGAGCAGATCTGTTTAAATACACCCGTGCAGTGCGCAGCACTGAGGTCGCTGTACCAGATATACTCGTTTTTGTTTTCTTGGTGTTGGGACACTCAAAGTCCCCCAACCCACCATCTTGAAGCTTCCATTCGTTATCATCCCGTAATCTTTCTGGAATAAGAAAGTAGATAGAGGTGGCACTTCCCATCTGACCGCTGGGCATGTTTCCTGTCTCTGCATCACCTCATCCTGCTTACCCCTATTTTAATGTTGGGCTTATGATCAGAGCCATACCCTCTGGGTTCTGTCACCAGCCATCTAAGCTTGTGGCCCTATGGCATCTGTAGGAGCTGTGGAAGAGTGACACTCCTCCACAGTTTCTCTTTCATATTTGTTATCACAGTGAGGGCATAGTAACAACTGTTCATCATTAATAACAGTATAATAAATAATTGTGAGATCCGGAGAGACTTTTATATGTGAAACCAGGATACCATTTGTCCTCACCTCTGCAGAGGCTAAGACAATCATGAGATGGTGTGATAATGTATGCATTGGGACTGCACAGTATTTCTTGTGGCAGAAGCATGATGGAAACAAGTGTTTCTATCTTGCATAACAGGCCATTCATCACAATATCTCTGCATTTTTTAAAATGGTATAGTTGGGGCCACTGCATTTCACTTAAGAGTGCTATTCTCTGAGGAGAAAAGGCAAGCGCCTACCTGAATTTATTCCTTACATTTAGCGACAGCTCACTTAGCATGTCTACAGGTCAGAGAGTAAATTCAGAGAACAGAGAGATGCACGGAGAGATGTATCCCTTTGTCTGTGCAGACTGTGGCTGGAACTCACTTCTCCTTCAGATAGTCATCACCCAGCTCGTGAAGTGCTTTGGGATATTGTAATTGAGGTAATAAAACCCACGTCCCATGCAGGGAAAGGAGGTAGACTGTGTAACTCCCGTAGTGATGGCTCCAGACAACCTTTCTGAAGTCACATTTGTGAAGACATATCTCAAGACACCTTCAGAGACTGCACTTACCTTTCTCTTGGAGCCTTAAGTAATACACACAGATCAATACCCCTGAAGTCTAATGGATGCTTGGGGAGCAGACAGTAGCAACCAACATCCTTAACAGTAAGGTCACGGAAGACTCCTTGGCTCATCATCCAGTGACCCTTCCTATAGTCTCCAGTCGACAAGGTCGGAGACATCTGTGTTTCTCCGTGGTTGCAATTGAAGTTGATGACTGGCCATGTCAAACATCAGTAGTGGTTATCACTCACTATTCAAGTGCATAGTGTGACCATGATTTTGTTATATGCACATGCTCAGTCGAAGCTCCATTGAAGTCTATTTCTTGAACATTTAACATTAAGACGATCCCATCATATTACTAAAGGACAGTGTTTCTTTATAAAGGCTACATTGGTGAACAAACTGTTGAGATTATTTGCTGAAGTTACATGAGAATTACTTTGCTGCAAAGCCTGACTAAACTCTGTTTGACAGGTTTGTTATTTTTCTCTATTGATATTGTGGCTCAGCAGCTAATGACAAAGCCCCTCTGTAGTTCAGGACACTCGGTCTCTAATGCCCCCCTTGGCTATACTAGTGACAGTTGGCCAGCAGCACCTTTCCACACTATTAGAATACAGGCGCTGGACTCCAGGGTCTCTGATTTTTACATATGTTGGATGTAGCTGAACTCGCTTCTTTGGACGCAGTCAATCACCCTTGCATTTAAGATGCTTTCTGTCTCCAAAGGCCCCTTCTGCAATTTTAATTTCCAGTAGTCAACACTGTTTCTGAGAGATGGCCAAATAATCCTTAATTATGTTAATTGTGCCTTGTTGTGACATATTAACTACTCCATTCTCTGTTCAGGGCAGTTTTCTGGGCCTTCTCATTCTTTCTTTCTTGTGATTTTGTGAATGCTTCTCCTGGAATCCTGCACTGAGTTTCTTTTCCCCTCTATTATTCTTCCTTCTCATCTTCAAAAAAGGGATTTATTTATTTATTTATTTATTTATTTATTTATTTATTTAATGTGTGTGTGAGAGTGATTGTAAGTGAATATAAATGCAATGTATGCGTATAGGAGCTGAGAAGAGCATGTTGCATCCTCTGGAACTGTCGTTACAAATGGTTGTGAGCCACCATGCATGTGCTGGGTCCTGAACCTGTGTCATCTGCAAGAGAAGTAAGTGCTCGTAACTGCTGAGCCATCTCTTCAGCTCTGATACTCACGTGTTTCTAATTTCACTTTGTGACAGCAAGATTTATTAGCACAGGCTAGGATGTGAGTTAATAAAATTTAACACCATAAATGCTTGAACTGGCTGAATGTTTTGTTTTTCAGTTTGTGCTGAAGTCCATTCCAGTTAGATGTGCTCATGTGAATGTCCCTAGCTGTGTCTTGGGGATTCAAGATCTTCTATCGTTCAGTATCATCCTTTGCAACACAGGCTCAGCACATGGTGACTTGGAGAGGGGTTCAGGTTAAGTCTAGAAATAATACATATGTCTTTCATCTACAATCTGTTAGCATGAACTATGACCCCAATGTAACCACGCTGGAGGCCTGTACAGACTTTCTGAATACCCATCACCATCTGTATTAATAAGAATTCTATAGCAAGGACGCCAGGTAGGCAACATATGAAGAGACAGTTTATATTTTGTCATGGAAGGAAGGGTTCAGATCATGATTTGGCCCTGCTGTTCTTGGGTCTGTGGTATGTCAGCTTGAGGAAAATCCATTTATTTTCACTGTTGAAACATGGGTAGCAGAAATAAAATACCAAAGTCTCTCATTTCTCTCTGCAAGACATTCCCATGGATAACACCTCCCAATGGGGGCCTCAGTTCTTAAAGTTTTCACCAAGTCTTTAACAGATAGGCCTTTGTAGGCATTTACGATCCAAATGACAGCAACGCCTAAGTAGCCAATTTCAACAAAACATTGTTAAAAATATATCTTAGTTATTTTTCTATTGCTGTGACAAAACACCACAACCAAAGCAACTTTAAAAAGAAAGCATTTAATGTGGAGTTTACAGTTCCCAAGGGTTAGAGTTCATGACCATTTTGGTGGAGAGCAAAACAAAAGGCAAGCATAACCCTGGAGCAGGAGCTGAGAACTTACATTCTGTTCCAGAGGCTCAAAGCAAAGATGGACTTTGAAAGCCCATTCTTCAGACAAAGAATCCGTCCCAAAGAATTCTAAAAACTGAAGATCAAGTATTCAGACACATGAACTTATGTGGGCCATTCTCATTTAAACCAACACAAAGTGTATGTATTCAGGAATGAGGCATTTGTGGTTGAGACAAGTGGACGAGATGAGAGACAGAAGAAGGAATAGTAATGACAGCAATAACATAGGCCAGCATGTTTTCCTCATTGAAAGTGCTATACTGATATGATTTATATGCCTTGGCTCTGAGAAGCCTCAAAATAACTCCATGAAGGTTATAGTTATTCTATTTACAAATAGAACAGCAGAGACTCAGAGAGGGACAGGGGAAATCATTCAGATAAACGACAGGTGCTGTTTTCATAACTACAATCTAGAGCTCATTCTCTTAGCCATCATTTGAATCCCTGGTGTAAAAATGACAACCCCACTTCATTTCTGTTTATCGGTACCGCAAACTGTCACATGGGTATTTACAAATATAGGGATGAAGAAATGAATCCGGAGATGTCTTGTTCCTTGTGCCTACTCCACAGTTCCAAATATAACAAGGTACCTAGCCAATGAATAAGAATTAGTGCTGGAGTTTGACGACATGACCTCCAATGCTAGAACATCCTCCGGGACCCGTAGGTTTCTAGGTATGTTGTCGCTCTAAGTCTTCTTCACCATCAGGTCATTGCTTCTTTCAAACACAAGATGTATCTGATGCTCAATACTAATGGGATATAAAAGGCATCATTGGAAAAGAATGACTGGTCATGATTCAATTCTAGCTAGACTGTTCTGATGACTCCTGCTTTGAGGTAGTATTGTGCTGTGCTCTATCCAGTCCTGATGATTTTTGGTTTGTTTGTTTGCTTGTTTCAAGACAAGTTTCTCTGTATAACTGCCCTGGCTGCCCTGCAACTCACTTTGCAGATGAAGCTGTCCTGGAACTCACAAAAATCTGCCTGCCTCTGCCTTCCAAGTGCTGGGATTAAAGGTACACCTGGCTTTAGTCCTAATGATTTTTTAATGCAAACAGCTCTCAAGTTTTACATTTCATCACATAGTTCCACAAGTTCCCTCTTACTTTACACCATTCTGTATCTTTAGATATATCACCAGATAGGGCAAAAATTCCATAGAAGACTTGAACATAAAATATGCCATAGCTTGAGAGCAATTTACTTTGAAGGCCTGGCTTTATTCAAGTGGAGAAGAAAAAAAGAAACTAGGACAAAACCATAAAGAAACATATTCTGAAAGGCCACATGGCATTGGGATATTCAAATTACTTTTTTATGTTGCCTAAGAAACTAGGTAACTTCAAACAACCAATTCAAAGAGGAAACCTCTAAATTGAATTCTTACTATTTAGTACAATTTTTTTTTCTGTCAGTGACAATGAGCTAATCTGAAATCAATAAATCTACAGTTTATATAACAAGATTTTTCTTTATTCTTTTAACCCAAGAGCAGCATTGTTACAGTGGAGGACTGAACAGTGTCCGCCTCGAACTCATTGTTGGGTGACCTTGTAGAGCTTTAAGTCTGTAAAGGACAGGCGTGGGATGGTAACTACCTAGTTGGGCTGTGAAATAAAGCAAACTGGATTTGAAAAGAAAAAGGACCCATTCCTGACACAATGGAAAAGCTACATGGTGTTTTAAATAGGGATTTTATATCAGTGATATACAGAATACCTTTACATGTAATTGATATTTATATTTCACATGGAAGATATTTTTCTTTTGTGATTAACCTGGTATTATTAGTTACTTGTCTTATCCCAGAAGGAAGGGTTACTGTGGATCACAGTGTTTTTGTGGAGGGAAAGGAAGAGCAGCAGGTTGGATCTGGTTACATTGTATCCACAATCAGGCTACAGAGTCATGCTCATTTGTGTCCAGAGAACTTTCTTCTCTTTGTGTTGTCAAGTAGTCAGAGTGGTTCTTCATACCTCACTTAGTCTGATCTAGAAGCTCCCACATATACCCAGAAATTATCTTCAAGGTGACTCTAGGTCCTGTCAAGTTGACAGTTAATATAAAACACCATATTCGGTCAGATTAGAAGCAGAATTGCCAGTTAGTGACTATTACCCATCTAGTTACTGGGAATAAAAAACCCCAGAAAACAAAAAAAGTAAGTCTATTCTTTCTTTTGCTAAGCATACGTGCAGATAAAATAGATGAAATCATTATAAATTAATACTGATATATATCACCCATCTTGTTTTCTTATGTAGCAAGCTCACATTAAAGTGCATAAGTGTGTGTAAACAACCGTGTTCTAAAGGGACATGGGCTAGAAGAGGTTGTGAAAATGTTCTTGGTTAGGAGAAGATGCTGAGAATCATGTTGGCTCTAGCACAAAGGGTGGGTGGGGCTGGCACAGGTTTAGCCAAGATACTGTTCCTCTAGCTGTCTTGACAGTGTTATTTTTCTGAGCTCCTCTTAGAAGCATGTTTTCTCTGTCGTAACTGTCAAGACTTAGCTCATGTCCTCTCATGTTAAAGTCAAGTAATTGTTCTTATTTCCAACCTGGGCTTCTGACTGATTGTTCCAGCCTATTGGTGAGAGAGACCTAGTGCCTGGTCTCTGACTTCTGACCCCCATGAGACCAGAGATCTCATGTGCAGTACAGTTGGACAAAGGAGAGATGGTGTCAGAACTTTTCTTGGAAAAGGCAGCATCAATGGCCAAAGATGGCAGAAAAGGCATGGAACAGCTCCGTGGTAGAATGGGAGAGGGGAAAGACAACAGGGTATAAGGTTGAGTAGAAAGTTAGCGAGCAAGTACTGTTCTAACATACTGGAAGAAAGGAGAGCATGCAGGTTCTGTCTGTAGGTGGTGCTAAAGATAGAACCCAGAGTCAGTGGCACACATTCATTCAGCAGAGAGGCCTTAGGGACCTGGGCATCAAATGGGGAAGGGAGAAGGGGTATATCATCTTACATTCTTCTGGTCACACTCCTGATGGTGGAAAGCAGGTCGTGGCAGTACTAGACAGGTCTCCCTAGCTCCCTGTGTGAACAGGAATGTAGCACTCTCCTGAGGCTGCAGAGTTCAGAGCTCCCTAATAGACACTCTCCAGAATGTAGGGTATATTCCTTCATACCCATGCTCTATTACCTGATTTCAGTCTGGTAATCAATATAAATCAAATGGCAACATCCTGCCTGGAGTGGATAATTCCATGCATTGTCCTTGAATTTTGTGGCATTGTAGCAGGAAGGGAAGAAGCAGAGGGTCTTTACACTCTGCTCAGACCTGTGATCTCAAATGCACAGAGTTCAGGAAGGTAATGGTGGCTCCCCTTTTCTTAGCTGTGGCAGGAGCCTGTCAAGTGTTGTTTCATGATGCCATGTAATAAAGCAACTTGGAAAGTCTTAAGCTCCTTTCCACTTGTCTGTGGTGTGGTGTGCCGCTGTTACTATATACACGAGAGATCTGGAGCAAATGTCTTCCTTACATCCAAGAGAGTTGTTGAATTCTTTGTTGTCTCAGCCACTGGCGTGAGTGGACTGTTCTCACACCCACTGTCAAATGCCACCTTCCAATGATTGTAACAGACTGGGAATCCGAAGAGAAAGTGTAATTAACTTTCATTTTTAGTTTTATGAAAATAAAAAGCTGACAGTTGAATAAATGTCCTTCATATATCTTTGCTCTATTTCCTTATGTTCACAATCTCCAAGCACATATGTAATAGGTAAGGGTTATATATAATAAGTGTATAGTCATTTTAATTTATTTTTAACTTAAGAATCAAGAGTCTAGATGTTGGCATCGTATTTGAGTCCAGGCAAACCTCCAGTTTCCTTTGGGATGATGATCTTTAGAAAATATCTTGGGTCAAGCAGGGAACTGAACACCGAGTGGCTGCAGATGACGTAATACAACACGCACGTGAGAAACATAGCAGAAGGGGGTGCTACAGGGGTGAGAACATGAGAAACAGCTCTGAGACTAGAGTATAATCCAACCTTAGACCCAGTTTCTGAGAATGACATTGGGAGACCAGTTTCTCCTATCATTGGTTTTCTGCTGGCTTCAAGTATTGTTGTCTAGTTTGAGGTCATAGAGCTAGGCTGGAGGTCTAACTTTCTCTACAATAAAGTGCTGGATATTTCTGACAAAGTTACCATAATCCAGTATGCGGTGTATCTCTCCTGGGGTTTCCTTCTATTTAACACACTTATTGTGTAGCTTGTGTCCACAAGAGTGTATAAGAGGCTTGGGGTTGGGAATCAAGAATGTTTTTCTTATATCCCTTTTCCCCTTTATTTTTATCCTTTTATGTGTGTGTCTGTTACTTGCATGTATCATGCAGTGCCTGTGGGGGCCAGAAGAAGGCATCAGATCTCCCTGGAAGCAGAGTTACAGTTATGAGCTGTCATGTGGGTGCTGGGAATTGAATCTGGGTCCTTTGGAAGAACAATCAGTGCCTTTAACCACTGACACCCTCCTTGTCTTTCTACGCACGCACGCCACTTATTTTGAAAAGAAGATTGCCATTTAGATTTTATTATGTATTTTAAATCCATCATTTTTAGTTAAGTAGAATTACATTATAGTCTTTCTTCATTTTCCTCCCAGGTACCCTTTGTATATCTTCTACTCTCAAATTGATGGTTTCTTTTACTATTATGGTGTATGTCAACATACATACACACACACACACACACACACACACACACACACACAGAGAACTGTTGAGTTCATTTTTGTTATTTGTGTACGTGAACCCTTTCATCCTCTTACAAGTGGTGACAGAGATTGATCTTATGCTGTAATGAAGGCAGGAGCAGAGGGCAAGTAGGGGCAGTTGGGTGATTCCAATAATGATGAGACTCCAGGTGAGCCAGGCAGGAAACATAGGACATGGGTCCCTGCACTACAGAATACATACCCAACTGTTCTGTGGTGACTTGTCATCTCCTCCACCATTCTGACATCAGTTTGTATGAGATCCCCTTAGTTTGCTATGCAGATGTGTTCAAACAGGTGAAAAAGCAAAAAAGTAGAAAGTATACTTCTTTGTCTTTATCTAGGGTTAAAGTTGTTTTCTGTCTGGTGTGAGAAGACCCAGGAAAGTTTGGCGGATGATGGAGGCCTACTGACTCATCTGGAGTGGGGCCTGTCTGAGTCACCCAGTCCAGAGGGGACTTCTTCATTAACCAGATGCAAATACAACAACCATGATTTCTCTAGAGAGGATAAACTGATATTCATTTGAATGTTACCCACACGAGACCTCTAGAAAGACAAAAATTGAGTTGAGGTTGCTGGCTCCTTGTGGCCTCTGTAGCATCTCTGATTTCCCTGAAGCATTTATGTCAGTTATTTGCCCAGGTGTGGGCAACCAATGCCGTGATTTGCTCATAGGCAAAGGAGAATAATGAATGCACCAAGCAGTCCTCCTGAGAGGAGTTCTCAGAACCTTTATTAATGTGGTTGGAGAGACTTTTCAGTTCTTTAATCAAGCTTATTAATTTTTCCAAGCCTTTGGTTAAGAAATATTGAATTAAAGATAACGTATCCTTAAACGTTCTTATGAACTAAATGTTCTTGGCTGTTTCAGATGTGTCAGATGCTGTTGGTAATTACAGAGGCTTCTACTGAGGAGCTCCTCTATGTTCCTTTTTCATCCCTTTGTTAATGGTTTGTAATTTCTTATTGTAGAGTAGGAGAGAAGAGAAATGTATTCTACGTCTAATTTAAGAGTTAAAATATATGACTCCAGCTAAACTGACTGGTATCTGCCCACCCCATAGCCATGTGTGAATGGAGGGGTGAAAATCCCCACATGGACAATCCAGGCAAATCTCAGAGTGATCATGTCAACAAGTGATGCTTCCTGAATGGATGAGAACAAATGAAGGGACGCATGGCCCTGGGGACCGGTGGAGATAGTTTGAGACCATCAGAGACACACAGGCTGCTGCATGAGGAGCAGACAGGCAGTCAGAGAAGAGGCCATGCGGATCTTTCAGGCAGTGTTGAGAGTCAGGACAACTCTTACCCTGAGGCTTCCAGATTTCCTTCGGACCTTCTCATTTGGGTCAACAAAATTTCATTATCATTCAGCCAATTAGAGAAGCTCTCTCCATTCTTTACAGTGGAAAATTCCTCTCTGAGATAGAAGTTTCCATCCTGTTATTTTCAGGTGCAGATCTTTTGGGAGTTCATGACTCCCTGCAATATTATAGCATCAGGCTCCTCAAAGTTACCCAAATGTACGAGGTGCTCCATTCCCACAAGACTTTGCTGTGCAGGAGTCATACTGTGTTTTAGGATCCAGTGTCTTCTGACTGGGGGTGCTGGCACATTTTGCAACAAACACTTTATTTGGACAAACAGAATCAGGGGGTTGGGAATGTTAGGCATTCCCCTGCAAACACATATTGCTTTTCTTATCTTTCCAGCATAATTTAACACTTCATCAAGCTATGGCTACCAAACACACCAGAACACCCTTTCCTCCTTCTCAAGAAGGTTAGCTTTCATCAGAGTGTCATGCACGATGATATTGGAGGTGCCCAGTATCCCCAAACTCCTGGCCTGAGTTGCATCAGTTAGCAAGGACATTCTCAGTTTCACAAATTTTGGTGAGTTTTGTGCATGAGTTTCATCACTCTGAGCAAGTGTTCTGTCTTCCAATTATATATCTTATCACTGTGCATTGGATGCTCGAGGCTGACTTATATCTTCCAGTGATTTGACTAGAACTGGATTCATCTTGCCTCCAGACTCAGATTTGTCTCATTCCTCTTTCTCTTCTGTAATCTCTCCTCACTGCCTTCTCTGCCTCTGAGCCAAAATGTTCTCTCCTCTTTGCTACATGTTAACAGATGTAGCAGTGTGGTAGAGCTAATGTTATGGAGAGTCCAACAGTAACCAAGAGAATAGACTTACTTTTTCTATGGTCAGAAGCAAGCTATTGGAAAGTGACCAGGCTAGTGTGTTGACTCGCTGCCTTAAAGTGGGAGGCTAATCTACCTCTCCCAGTCTCTTCAACCTATTTATAGAAAAGATAGGATCAAATTCTTTCTTCAGGAGATTGTTGTAAAAGCAGCGAGGCACCTGTGTCCTGTATAAGGGTCTGAAACATAACAAGGTCTCAGAAAGGATAACTCGCATGATAACTGACCAAATATTGCATTCCCCATCCTCTAGCTTAAAGTCATATGTTTTATAGTGTAGCTTACAGTTTGGAAGTTTAGGGATGGACTGATGAAATGGCTTGGCAGATAAAGACACCCACTGCTAAGCCTAATGACCTGAGTTTGGTTCTGTAACCCATGCAGTGGGAGGAAAGATTTGAGTTCACCTGTAAACTGTCCTCTGACCCATGTGTGGAACTGTGTGTTTACAACTGCCTCTTGTCAGCGAATAAATAAACATAAGAAAGTTTAAGCGAATGTAGGATAGTCAGCCTTAATTATACAAAGAAAACCATCCCTAAGTAACTGTTGCCAATAGTGTCCCTTCTAGCAATCTAGAGTCTCAATGCTTCATCTGGGTAACAGTGTTTCTAGGTGTCAGATCAAAATTTTTTCCACCTCCACCTCCAGGATTTATCCTCAGCATCCAAATCCTTCAGCTGCTAGACACAGACTGGCCTCTCATCTGCTGACTGTCCACTTCTCTTTTTCTGTGCCTCATCTAGATGTAGTCTTAAATTACATTCACTGAGGTAGTCTTAAAGGTAAGTCATCCTTAAGGCCAACTGAAAGAAGACTTTACTGGAGAATAAAATATTTGCTGAGTATAATGTCCTTTGACGTTTACTATGCATAAAATGCCTTTTTTTTTTTTTGCTTGCGCATTTGGTGTCACCTCTTTTCTCTTGCACCAGTAAGGTAGATAAGACTTCAGGGAGGAAGACATGAAGGCATAAGAGGTGTGCGTGTCTAGAAGCAAGTGTGAAAGTTCTCAGCACCCTGCTGAGACCCAGCATGCTCTCTCTACACAACAGGGAGAGCAAATTCTTCAGTATCTCTTTGTACTTTTGATTCAGTTTCCCTAACATTCAGAAATGCTCAGGAATAGAGAAACTGGTGGCAAAGGAGTCCTGTGTCCCTGTAGATACTGTACCTTTAAACCCTTCAAAAAAATTCTACAGAATGTGTGTTGGCAGTATTCCAAGGAACATCAAACCCTTGAGTGTTCTGCTGGGGGATAGATGCTTCTATAATACCTCATGGGATCTTGGCAGGAGATGCATGGACACAAGTCTGAACATACTCTGATCACTTCAGTAAGTAGGAGATGTTAGCAAATTGGCAGTAACCTTTATAAATGAGATCATTTCTAAATTTCAAATTAATATGAGGTCACCTTTTATTTATGTTTTAATCAGAGTGCAGGGTATAAATAGCCACTCTCTGATGCTAGTTTTACTCACCAAGAATAATTTAATTGTTTATTTGAGAAATCGTCATCTCTCCAGTACATGAAAGCCCCCCTGCTAACCTCCTCCCTTACACCCAGCCTCTGATGTGATGGTGCAGTGTGGGAAAGAGTGAGTCTGAGAAGCAGAAGGTGGCAGCTCCGTGTTAGGAAACACAGCTCCCTGGAGCTCTCCGTGGTCCTGATCCCGAGAGTAAGCCTGCCAAAGGTAGCATTTTCTTTTGTTATCATGCAAGTAGGCAGAAAGGCTCTAATCAGAAGCAACATGCACATGTTGTGTGGCTAATTCAGATTCGTCTTGGTGGCTTTATAAGAAGCCTTTCCTGTGCTCTGATGCTGGGATTTGTAGCATGCTGGCCAAAGGATGGGACAATGGAGGCTGGCATTGGGCATTGAGAAAAGAGGATTATTGTAAGCAAGCCAGGGTTGGCACTTCCAGATAAATGAGGATATTTTGTGAGGCAGGGTCTTTTGCAGAGTAAGTTTATGCTTGCATCAAGGACTTGAAAGTTGTACACTGTGATTCAAGATCTGCTGTGTGAATTTCAGGTCAGAAGATGTAAAGTCCCCAGGTTAGAGTCAGTCTGACCTCTAATTCCTTAGATCCAGTACAATTCTGAATTTGTGGTAGGCAATGATTTTGTTTGAACAAATTTTTAGAGATAGGGTCTTACTGCGTAGTCCAAGCTGGCCCAAACTATTGATCCTTCTGTCTCTGCCACCCGAGGGCTGGAAATCACAAGAGAGCACTAACATATTCTGCATGCAGTCAGTAATTAAAATATATTGTTATAGTGTAATGCAATTAATAAACTTGACCATTTTGACCATTTCTCAATGCATGGATCAATAGCAGTGAGTTGGCCTGCTGTCAGCATGGCCACCAGAATCAAGACCTGCCCCATTTTCTTAGATGATCTCATTAAACATCAACCTCTCATTCTCGCCATGTGCTCTTGGCAACCCACTGTTCTACATTCTGTCTATATGAGTTTTTCTGTTTTCATCCCTCTTAGGGCCCTTCTTGAACTGGCTTTATTTAGCTAAATAGTTTCAATGGCTATCCGTGCAGGGGTACACATCAAAACCTTTCTCATTTTGGAGGTCAAACACTATTGCTTTTACACATGAACCACATTTTGCTTTATAACTCCTCTAAATGGGCACCTTGGGTATTTCCACTCCTTTGCTCTGTTGTGCACGTATCTGAATGTTGACCTACACTCTTCTAGAGAACCATAGGACATATGATTGAAATGACATTTGGAGCAAGAATGACATATAGAGAAAGATACTTGATCTGGGGCTGGTGATAGAGTTTGATCTGACCCTGGGTACCGGTGCAGAGGTACCTGCATGCAGCGGCTCTGCCTCCCTGTACTTCCTGATTTCCCACTTTCCACCTTGTCCCTCCTTTGTCTGGTGTTGCACTGCCCTGCCCATTGTTCTGTCTGTATTCTGTGATCCTTCCAAGCCCACACCAGCTCATGTATTCCCAATGGTAGATGTTTCTGCACACAGTATCCTCTGTGTACCTGGACTGTGTTCTACTGACCTGTCATGCCAGCTCAGTGCAGGACTTTCATCCCCTGACCCTGTGGCTGGGTCTGCCTGTGTGAGAAATAAGTCTGGTGAATGAATTTTAGTGTGATCTCAGTTAGCAGTCTGATGATGAGCCAGGCAGACAGGAAGAGAAAGCAGAGCCTCAAGATCTGTTGCAGAAAACAGTAGGGGTTTGGGGAAGCCAGCACTTAAGAAAGTTTGTATAGCTAAGCAAGCCAGAGAGGTCTTGACTGAGGGACTTAGAAACATGACTGCTGTGTATTGATTGTGTGTTTTAATGCAGAGAGGAGGCTTATGAATGAAAAAAGCCAACTGCCAGTGAGGCCTGACTGTACAAGAGTATGTTGGGAATGCAATTTATAGTTTAGTTCCTGGACTCCATTGTCTTTTCTTCTGTTGGGGTCCTACTGCTCTTCTGCTTCTTCCAAGAAAGCTTACTCCTCTTTAATGCTCCACTTTTCCTTCTACCATTGAGTTGCTGTTAATTTCTTGATTCTACTCAGAAGTTAAGGACATATACTTTTTAGTACTGATCTTCATAGTTGCAGCCATCTTGACGGGTGTAACACACCACGTATCATACATAGACTAGGTCATGGTTAGAGTGTGGTATCTTATTGTGTGTCTCATGCCCTCCCTATTTCGAGCACCAAGGATGTTGTCTGATATATATATTGCAGGGGACCTGCCTATTGTCTGTCTGTCTATCTATCTATCTATCTATCTATCTATCTATCTATCTATCTATCTCAGTATATCTATTATATATATATATGTACATATATATATATATATCTCAATATCACCTATGTATTAATCCACCAATTATGTATCTATCATCTACATGTTTAACCTCTATTAATCTGTCAATTATATATTTATCTACCTATAATCTATCTATTCAACATATATTAATCTATCTATATATCTAACATCTATTGACCTATCAATTATCTAACATCTACTTACTAATCTATACATTATTTATCTATCACTTGTATAGTAAATATCTATTAATCTATCAATTACCTATCATCTATCTTCATTACCATCATCGTTATTATCATCTTTCTACCTTCTGTGACTTTTAAAATATCTGTGTGATCCTTAAACAGAATACAATATAAGAACAAACAAAACTTCCACATTCTTTTAGGCTGATGCTAGTACCTTATATTCCAAACTTCCTCCTGATCATATGATTCCTTAGACCTAGGGTTCTCAACCTGTGGATAATGACCCCCTTGGAGTCAAACAACCCTTTCACAGGGATCATATACCGGATATCCTACATATCAAATATTTAGATTGTGGCTCATAACAGTATCTAATTACAGTTATGAAATAGCTACAAAATAATTTTATGGTTGGGGGTCATCACAACATGAGAAACTAGCATAAAATCATTGGAAGTTTGAGACTTGGCCTTAGAACTTGATAAATCTGTAGACCAGGAACAGAGAACTCCAGCAGCCAAATGACCTGGACCAGCAGTTTGTTCTCCAGCAACAGGATCCAGAGAGAGAGAGAGAGAGAGAGAGAGAGAGAGAGAGAGAGAGAGAGAGAACCGGAAGATCAGAGGGCGAAGAGAATAAAACAGAGAAGATGAGAAGGTTTGGGATCAGCAGATCTTGCGCAAGCTATGTTTTATGCCACAAAAGCTTCTTAAGAAGTGCAGCACCTTATATACTGTTTTCTAGTGAGAAATGGGACAGAGTCTGCCACATCTATCATACAATAGAACAGAGTCAACAGGAGGCTAATCGAGAATGCTGCACAAAGGAAACAGGCTATCTCAAGAGCATTCAGACTGAGCAGATAGCGGCTTTGCAACTTCAGTTTCTTCAGGGGAAGAAGCCAAACTCCTAGGAACCAAAGCTTTAGCTTTTCTAGTCTCAGAATGGCTTCTCCATGTCTATTGGCAAGGACACAAAACTAGTATTCTCTTTGTCTTTTCTTTTCTTTTTTTTGTTTTTGTTTTTTGTTTTTTTGTTTTTTGAGACAGGGTTTCTCTGTGTAGCTCTGGCTGTCCTGGAACTCACTTGGTAGACCAGGCTGGCCTCGAACTCAGAAATCAGCCTGCCTCTGCCTCCCAAGTGCTGGAATTAAAGGCGTGTGCCACCACCGCCCAGCCCTCTCTTTGTCTTTTCATCAGGACCTCTGAGCAAGTGTTGTGTTTGTCCTCCTGTCAGGACTAAAAGCTAAAAGCAGAACCAAAATGCTGTGTGGCTACATAGCCCAAATTCAGAAAGCAGGGGTTTGGGGAATCTGCACTGAAGACAGAAGTCCTTGGAAAGACAGGAGAAAGCAGGGGTGTATCTGTCAAAAAACCCACCAGTAAGTATTTCCAATTCAACAGAATGTATTCTTTGCTCAAGCTGGAGGGTGCCTGAGGATGAAGGTGTCTTGAAATGCTCTGGAGAGTCTCAGTTGCTCTCAGTAACACCAGTGCTCTTACCTTGGAAGAGCTCTCTCATCCTCTCCCCTTCTTCCTCCCACATCTCCACCTCTTCTCCTTCCTGTCTTCTTCCCTCTCCCCCCTTATATCTCTACATCTATGTCCTCTCTGAACTCACCTTGGGGAGAACATAGAAGAATCCCTTTATCGCTATCTCATCTCCATCCTCCTCAGCATGCTTTAGAAGAATGCAGCTTGTTCATGGCTAATTTGTGCATCTTCTTAGGAGGGAATCATAGACCATCTCATTCTGTCTTCAAAACAAAGCCTTGAACAAATGTGAATTCCACAGTAGGGCTCTCGGGAAGCTCTTTCAGGATTAGTGACTTATCCCAGTCCCTCAGCAACTGAGCTGAGAGTCAAGTGTACAACACCCCATGTGCTAGGTTTTTGGTATTTCTGATGGCCCCAAGGCACCTGATCACGGCCTATCAAAGGCTGTGCATTGTCATGGAAGTTGCTGAATTGGCTCACCTTTCTAGTTCTTAGGACAGTCTGAGTGCTCAGTGCTAAATGCCAACTTCTGTCTTCTCTGGGCTGGGTGAATGAGCTGTTCTTATATAGGGAAAAAGGAGCTGCTGGTAATACCAGCTTCCTCTGTAGGGGCTAGCCCTTCCCCTTTTCACCTCCTGACTTGTGTCCATTCATTCCTGCCTAGGAGATCATAGTAACTGCTAATCAGGTCTTGGCTTTTCTGATGTGTTAGGCTTCTCTCATCTTAACTAGAGTTAAACCACTCTTATACTCAATAATTAATATAGTTTATTTAATTTCAGTTGTAATGCAGGCCCCTCTCCCCTTTCCATCCCACCCACATGGATTACTCCAGTTAATAAGAATTGACTGTAATTTCTTCAGTACTTAATGATTTATTTTCCATGCTATAGTCCTTTCTTCCCACAGTGCATCTCTCCCTTCTAAACTTTTTTCTTCAGTTGAGTGTGAAGTTGTTTACAAGGATGTTTCATTTTGAATGCTGCTTCTTTGTGGTACAGATAATACAGATGGTTGGAGGAGATATTAGAGCCTTTGAAGTTATGTGGGTTGCTGTGGGTCCTTCTAGAAGATGTCCCAGGTCAGGACCATCATGATTGTTCACCTAGATTTATTCAAGTTAATGTGTGTTCTCACCATTAAAACATTAAGGAGTTACCAAAAGCAGCCAATTTTCATATACCAATCAACTACCTACCTACCTACCTACCTAACTAACTAACTAATTAATTAACTAACTACTGAGATTAATCCTAAAGAGAATGTACATATCTTCCAGTTTGGAGACAGAACAGCTTTTCACTGCCTAGAAGATCCAGAAGGAAGATGACGTCACCTTAGTATCACTCACAGCTTTACTTATGATGCTGTCTAGGCCAGGTCACCTCTGCAAAGGTGTCAGCAGTATGCATGCAGTTTACGAGTAGTATGAAGTAGTAAGAAGTCCAGCTGTGTACCTCACCCCCAGTTCAGTCCTGGCCTTGTTGGAGATATTTCTTCTCTGACTCCCTGTAGAATGTGGCTCTTTCACCATAGAATACCAGAGAACAGTCTTATAGACACGGTGCTTATCCATTACTCTACTGGACTAATTTATATAAGTAACTGTGGTTCTCTCCTTGAGCATATGAGAGCTGATTGTTACAGCATTAACAGGTGATATACTTCCTGTCTCCAGCAATGAGCTATGCATAATCTTAGAATTACTTCTAATCTTGACTTTAGCACTTATTTTTCATCTCTAGATTTTCTTGCTTGTTCACTTTGAGCTTGGGTTTGTCTTGCTTATTCCTAGTAAGTCATTTTAGCTGTACTCAGTACAAGTAGCACTATCAATGAATACACTACATTTTCACTGGAAGCAGAACACAGGGACTTCATTGCTTTTACACTTGTGGGCAAGACTATCCAACCTGAAGCTCATATACTCAGATTCCAGTACCTGTCCATGTGGGTAATTTTTTGTGTGTGGAGGCCAGAGGTCAACCTCAGGTATTGTTTCTTAGCAGACATCCACCATGTCCATACTAAGACAGGCTCTGTCATTGGTCCAACAGTTGGACAAGCTGGTTTGCCAGCAAGTCCCAGGAATCTCCCTGGGTCTGTCTTTCCAGTGCTAGAATTATAAGTGCATGTGTCTATGCCCATTTCTTCATATGGGTGATGGGGTGCACCTTAGCTTCTCATGCTTGTGTGCATAACTTTACTGACTCTCCAGCCCTGTACCTCATTTTGTACACGTTATTTGTATATTCTTTTTTCTTTAAGAGTGACCTATTCTTCAAATTTTATAAGCTTCTGGATTCCCCCCAAATCAGTATCTGACTCTAGTCTACTGACAGGAAGACTTTCAGTAATATCAGGAATCACTGAACTTGTAGAAACAGAAGAGCAATGCCTGGTGCCTGGTCAGGCAATTAATTCTGTCTTCATAGATTGTTCCTGAGGCTTGCTTGGCTCTCCAGATCCACAGTCATCTTAGTCTCCAGATGTTGAAATTGGACAGTGAGCTAGTGAATATGTAGCTTCAAACCCTCATGTGACAGGGAGATCATGTGACATGTGACTGGTGCCATATAAACTCACTTATTATCCCCCAAATGTGCATGCATACACACAGACTTTTAGAGTCAGCTTTTGAAAGAATTTGTTGAATATTTAATGTTATACCGTACTAGGTCTTTTTACATTTTAACATCTGATGGTTCTACATGTCCATTTATGCAAATGTAACCAAAATAATTTATGCCCAATAGTCTAGCATCCTCACTTAGTGTTCACGGACTTTGCAGAGGAAGGGGAAGCAGAAGCAGTATTTGTAAACACATCTTTTGTCTGTTTTCATTTGAAAAATGTGGCCCAAGGCAGAAACCTGATATGTTTTTAAATTGCATGTCATGTAATGGAAAAGAGTTATGGATGATGGTTATCTATGGCTCCCTCTCTCCAAAGGAATTTGTAACCTTAAAACCTTTTTGTTTTCAATTTTGTTCAAATCAAAATTGAGCCTGGGACAGGAACAAGGTCTTGTTTCCCCAACTTCTTCTTTCCATATTGATGCGCAAATTACACTATTTTTATTAACTTTTTAAATTAATTTTCCCCTTCCTCCTAGAAACAGCAGCAACACACACAAACACCACATTGTAACTCTCTGTCAGTCAGTTGAATGAGCAGGGCCTATTAAACAAATGAGGAGCTGCCTCTGTATTTGTATCATCAAGCCTGTGGGTGGAGCCAAATATTGTCCTGAAGTCAGAGCAAGTTCAGATGTGATAGCCATTTTCTTGTCACCACAATAAATGTGGACAGGTAGAACCACCAGAAAAAAAGAAAAAAAAAAGGAGCTTCCCTATAATGGGTTATGTTGGCACTCTTTGAAGTGCAGGGTATTTAGTGTGCTTGTACCTTGAAGGAAAGTGGCCCTTCCCTACTGCTAACTCCTGCGTAGGTAATGTGGCCACAGATTTGTAGACCTAAGCTATTTGACTAGGTCAGAAATCTTCTCTGCTCTTATGATGGAAGCCATGTTTTCTAATTACCATGATTACTATTCTGTTCTTGGATTCTGTTTGGCTGAGAAGTACTTTCACTCCCTGCTCTCGTTTTTCTCCGTTTCTCATCTTTGTTTCTTGTGTTAGCTGTTTATTATTTGAGACTCTCTTAGTGGGGCTCACTAGCTCCCTAATGGACTCGCTGGCTCTAATCTGATTCCCTTTGGGTTTATCACCTCAACAGTCCTGGCTCCCATGGGTGGCCATTAGATTGGCGTCAGTCACAATGATGTATTTCCCCAGCAGCAGACAGCAGAGTGGTCCTCTCTATATACAGCATGCTGCCTTATGTCTTTAAACATCAGTGCTGAACTTCCTCCCCTATCTAGGGCTCCTGCCATGTAGATGTCTTCTGAGAATTCACTAAGACAGCTTAGAGGTTCCCTTCTTCTTAGACACCTTCAGTTAGCTTCTCAAACCAGCACACCATTCGAGCCACATCACGTGTGCTCTCTTGATGTGCCATCTACAATTTAACTGCTGGTTTGTTTTTTCATCTTCATTCTGATAATAGCCTTATTGAGATATAATTCATAGGCCGACAGTTTACTCACTTAAAGAATACAATTCAATAGCTTTTAGCATATTCACAGAGTTATACAACCATCAAAATGGTCATTCTAGAACAATTTCATCACCCATAGTCCCAAACTGGAAACCAACCAAATGCCCATTAGCTGAAGAATGAATAAATAAAGGGCTGTATATCCACACAGCTGATCATGATTTGGTCATAAAAGGGAAATAAGTATTAATATGTTCTACAGTGTAGCAGAATCTCAGAGTCACTCTGCTACTTGAATGAAAGAAGATAGTTCACATATTATTCTATATTATTGATTTTTATGTCTTCTTAGGATTGTGTACATATAAATGCCAGGGATAGATTTAATGCCTTTTGTAGCTCAAGATAGTGTTCAGTGTATAGTAGGAATTTAGTTAATATTTGTTGAAAAAAATAAAACAACTACATCCTAGAGATCTAACCATAGACAGTGGAAGTAAATACTTGTACTGACATATCAAGCTGCATCCTATGAATATGGAGACTTATATATTAATAAAAATTTTAATAAATATGAGGGATGATGTTGTTTGCTCAATTGTACCTTTCTTTTTGTAGTTATACTCATGTTCATTATCTGTTTATACCAAGTGCCCAGTGTGTTTAACTTATGGCCCTTGTGATGGTTTGTATATGCTTGGCCCAGGGAGTGGCACTACTTGGAGGTGTGACCTTGTTGGAGAAAGTATGTCCTTGTTGTAGTGGGTGTGTCCTTGTGGGTGTGGGCTTTAAGATCTTACTCCTAGCTGCCTGGAAGCCAGTATTCTACTAGCAGCCTTTGGATAAAGATGTAGAACTCTCAGTTTCTCCCTTACCTGGATGCTGCTATGTTCCTGTCTTGATGATAATGGACTGAACCTCTGAACCCGTAAGCCAGTCCCAATTAAATGTTGCCCTTATAAGAGTTGCCTTGGTCCTGGTATCTGTTCACAACACTAAAATCCTAACTAACACAGTCCCTAAGACAATAAAAGGAAAGAACCAGATAGTTATCATCCTCTACAGTCCCTTCCTATCCAGGTGCAATAAGGGAGGTCATTAAAAATCCCCACACCCAATATGGCCCTATCACCCTGAATGTGCCCAATTTCTTTCAAACTCCAAAGATAAGCAGGGTCAAGCCTAGTTAGTACCCAGGTGGGAGAAGTCCACATACCCCTAGTTTAATTCAACTGTGCCCTGCTAGGCATGAGACATAGTTACCATATGAGACACACTGCAAGTAACTGCACCCACATAGCCAAGCATGCAAAATCAGATCACAGAAACCATGCTTGTTGTCAAAGCCCAGGGAAGCATCTTTCTGTGGTTTATATCACTTACTAAGGAGAGTGAAAGCAAGTCTAGTCGCAGTGCTGGGGAGCCATGTTCACATGAGGAGAGATCATATTTTCTGGGAGAAGAAAAGGTACAAAGAAGGCTGCTGGGATGTTGCAAAGTGAAAATTCATTTCCTGTTTCTGCTGTGTGCCCTGACATGACATCCAATGGTGCCTACTGCTTCCTCTTTAGACGGCCTTGATGGCTGCTGCCAAGGTATATCCAAACATACCTTAGCAGATTCATGGGTTATACCCATTTCTGAGCCAGAAGAAGATTATCAAATGAATTAACCGCTAAGGAAAATACAGGGATTTCACAAGTTATGCTGTTCTTTACAGAAACATGGACACATGAGGGGCTACGTTTCAGTTCACAGAGAGAGAAAACATCACGTGTTAGTTGTAGCCACTTGCGAGGGATTTGAAATTTCTTCTTTCTGATGCCCAAGTCACCACTTCATTAACCACTTATTTTTGTTAGTGGGTGAAGCCACTGAAGTCTTACCAAGTGAGCTAACCATCCTTGGGGAGAACAAAGAAAAGCCACAGTCACCAACAGCAGGGAGCAGGGTGGGAGCTATGACGGTCCATGATGGAGCTAAGTTACATTAGGCTGGAGGAAGCATCCATGAGTTGAAGGGAAGACTCTTGTCTTAGTTTCCATTCTAGTTTCTGTAAACACTCTGTGAAAACAACATAGGAGCTAAGGGTTGATTATGGGTCACAGATTCATATTACAGTCCACCATAGTGAGGTCATCACATTCATAACCAGGGACAGAGAGCAATGACATGCTCACACTCAGATCACCTTCTCCTCTTTGGTACAATCCAGGATCCCCCAAACCCAGATAGTGGTGCCCACTTTTACGTTGGGTCTTTCTACATCATCTGAAGCAACCAAGACAATCCTCTACAGACACGCCCACAGGCCAACCTGATCAAGACAATCCTTCACTGAGACTCTCTTCCTAGGTATTTCTAGATTGTGTTGAGATGGCAGTTCAAACTCAGCAACACAACTGCAGAGGAGATGGCAGCTGGATATGTAGGTTGAGTGTTTCCAGGTGGAGCTAGGAGTGAGAACTTCATGGCATCCAACTCTAAGACAGTGAGCCATGCTTACAAGATTCAAGCCCAGGAGTGAGGGGGTCTCCAAAGCTGGAACTCAGGAAGCTAATATAATGTGTACAGGTGTCCTGTTATGTCCCTTCATAAGCCAGATTGACGTTATGACCACTCTCTCCTTCCTGTATGTAGGTGAAGGAAAAGGATAGTGCTGGATTCTAGGGAGACTTGGAAGATTCATAAAAGATTCTGCACAGCTGCAAGCAGTTGCTGCCCCAGCATGAGAGGGCTGCAGCCTGGAACAGAGGGAGTGAGTGGGAAGAGCATGGTGATCCTGGGAAATGGGGAGGTCTTTGGTGTTATCCTGTTCAGTGATGCTTCCTCATAGGAAGTCTTAAAGCCAAGATGGGTATCTATAGCAATGTCTAAATCCGTAAAGAATTCAACTGCAATGATAAAAACCTGTGATCTCCAAAGAGGCAGGGCGTGTGGACCAGGTTATCTTCAGTACTCCCATTCTTCCACTGTAGGGTAGCACCTCTACTTGCTCCCGAAACAAACAAACAAACAAACAAACAAACAAACAACAGTAGATGCCTATTCATAATCATATGTCAGGGTCCTAGGTATTAACATAATATGGATGAGCAAAGTAGAGAAAAAAAGAAACCTGGAAATAAATAATGTTAAATTCCAACTAAAGAAATAAAAATAAAGTATGGAAGTAGCAAAGCAAATCCCAACAGAGTGCCTCCTTCTAAGGAGGCAGCATTTAAAGAGATAGTTGAAGCCTGTTTTACATGTGGCCTTTTAATAGCGTTCAGATGTCTTCAAACGTTGCATATGAAGACAACAGCTACATCTCAGTGGGAAATGTGTGTTCTCAGTGGAGACCAGCTCTCTGTTTGGCATCTTGCTTCATCTTTCTGCGGTAATATGTACAGGCAGCTGACCTTGGTCTTTAGAGGCCAGGCTTTTTCACTGAGAAGAAATGACCATGTTTCAGAAGGTGGTTTCTTTTGGTTAGGTAGTGACTACCCAAACCACTCACTATGTGATGAAATACGAGGCACTAAAAACGATTCTTAGGAGGATCCATTATAGCTGTGTTTATGGACAGCCATTTGTGGGCCGGGACGAGAGGCATGCCTGAATCTCAGCACAGGGCAAATGTTTTCAGCGGAGTCTCTGTGGGAATTTCACAGAGTAAGATGCATGATTAAAGTGTCCTTTACAGGAGATTGTGGAGACATAAACAATAATGATACAAGGAGATTGAGCCAAGGCAAAAGAAGCAACTAGAAGGCCCTGAAGTTTCCTGAAAAAAAGAAAATCTGTTTTCTACTCAGACCTATCAGTTAAAGTCTAAACTCTCACCCAGCACCTGCTGAGAAGGTGCTGGAAAGACTCTAAAGTATTAACATCCCAAAAGAGGGCTGAGGAAGATGGATGAGACCACAGACATGTAGACAGTTTTCCCCCTCTCATTTGCTAATTATTTTGTATGATCACAGATGACACTAATCATGCTTAGCTCTAGGCCAAAGTAAACAACCTGCAGGCCTGAGGAATAGAAGCATGGTATTTTCACAAACGGCTAACTGTCAACAGTTTTGCATTAATCAGTAGTACTAAGTACATACTATATTGCTGGGCAGGGCATTTGAGTATTCTTTAAAATGAATAAGACACCGGAGTTAGGTTCTAACACAATCGGATCCTTCTTAGCTGGGGAACTGCAAAAACTCTGCAGTAATCCATACTATTAGCAGTTTCTTACATACCCAGTATCGAATCTAGTATTGCTATGTGGGTATGTGTATGCATATATGTGCACCTGCATGCCTGTGTGCGCATGCATGCCTCTTTGTGGGTGTACCTGCATATTTGTGTGTATGCATGTCTCTTTGTGAGTATGTGTATGTGTGCGTGCACTTTTTTTTTATTTGAATACTCTGTCTTAGTTGCAAGTTAGCACCTCAGCTCAAATATTAAAATAGAAATACCATATGTCTCAGTGAGAATGGGCAGGGGCTCCTGTGCTTTGCAAGAGGGGTTGTGAGCATATGTGGCCTTTTTTATTTGAAGAACGTTAAAAACCGACAAAGTACACATAGCCACAGTATAAAAGCATAAGAAAGAAATATGAGAACAGACAGACAGAATTCAGATGCAGGAAGCAGGTGCAGGTACAGGTGGGAGTGTTACCAGTGTTAGCCTTTATTTTGAATAGTAGATTTACAGTCCACTGATATATTATTTACACTAAAATTAGAGACATGCATAATGAATGCATGCTTACATATATGTATATATATATATATATGTATATATATATATATATATATATACATATATATATATATATATATATATATATATATATATGTGTGTGTGTGTGTGTGTGTGTGTATAACACACACACATGAGGGCCAAGCACATTGTAATGGTAAGGTGTGATTATCCAGTGATTATGACTGTCAGAATAAATACAGCGAAGTCCAAAAGAGAAAAGAAATCCCTCAGAAAATGACCATTGTCCCCAGGTGTTTGAGGTTTCAAGATTCTTAGCCTCCAGCTTCCTGGGCAGCCGACTCATGTCAGCTACTCTCCATGTGCCCACTACTCTCTGAGTTCCTATGTTTGCAGTAAGAACCTTTTCTAGAGACCATATGCAAGTACTGAATATCCAACAGAGCACCTGCGTATGTATGATTCATATATGAGCAAAATCATTTTTAAGTGTTAAAAATTACTTTCTAGGACTAGAGAGATGGCTCAGTGGTTAAAAGTAAGTACTACTCTTGCGGAGAAATGGGTTCAGTCTCTAGCACCCACACTATGTGGTTCACAACCACCTGTAATTCCAGAGGGAATCTGTTTCGCATATTTGTGCGTGCGCGCGAGTACACACACACACACACACACACACACACACACACACACACACAATTTAAAAAATATGTTTTTAAAAAAGTCCTTTCCCCTAGAGAAGGCATTTCAGAATAGAGATGGCGTAATGATGAGCCCATATTGTATTTAAGAAAGCCACAGAGAGAAATAGTCATTAAACAGCTAAAGAATAAAAGCATTTATTTATTTTTTTTTAAAAATATCTCACAGTGTTATTCTTTCCTGGAGTTTAATATTAATATCACCATTTTCCTGATGTAATAACTGATTCCCCCCAGCTCTTTGGGGGAGAAGAAAAGCAGATAGAAATGGTAGGAAAGCCAATTTTTGTTGTTCTAATGGTTATTTCTTGCACTTAAATGCTTTCAAGGACAGTTCTCTGCAGAGCTTCACCTCCAGGCTATTGTCCGGACTTTCTGGTGAACTTAGTCTAAGCAGCTGTACTAACTTGTCTCACTGCCATTAATTTAACATCTGAAGTTGTAAGATCTGCGGCGGGGTGGGGGTGGGGTGGGGGTGGGGGTGGGGGTGGGGGTGGGGTGGGGGCATCTTTGCCAGGACATTTCAGGACAATCTTTACCTTTCCCTGCAGGTGGGAGGGTCTCACCTGAGTTCTCCAGTTAATGAGGCTGCTGTGTGCCCTGCATTAGAATGTCTTCCATCTCCCTCTGCACTCTCCTCACAGTCTGCTGGGTCTGCCTCCACGATGCTCTCTGATCATCTGTTTTCTGGTTTCATTTGCTCTACAATGACTTTTCGGAAGCCTTCCAATTTTGATCCACAGTGTCATGTTTGTAACAAGTGACGCTAGGGTTTGGTATTTCTTCTATGAGAGCTTCTTCACAGGATTTTGAAGACAGTGATCATGTTGTATATGATTCGTTTCAGGAGAAAGGGACGTTTGCAGTATCTGCTCTCTGTGATGCTACTTTCAGGTCTCAGATATCCAAGAGGGGCTACAGCGCTGCACTCAACGTAATTATTTATGGTTTTCTGAGAATCACTCTCTGTTTCTCTGTCTCTCTCCATCTCTCTGTCTCTCTATCTCTCTGCCTCTCTCCATTTCTCTGTCTCTGCCTCCCTATGTCTGTCTCTGTCTCTCTCTGCCTCTGTCACTTTCTGTCTGTCTCTCCTCCCTCTCCCTCTCCCTCTCCCTCTCCCTCTCCCTCTCCC